>CAOLHI010003437.1:0-176442 GCA_948474755.1 Ctenosaura bakeri
GGAATGTTCAGGCCTGATTCATTCTAGGAACCATATCTTTATCTTTCTTCATAATCCATAGTTGTTTTTGTTGTTTTGTGCCTTCAAGTCATTTCCAATTTATGGTGACCCTAAGGCAAACAAACCTATCATGGAGTTTTCTGGGGCTGAGATTATATGATGCAACCAAGGTCACCCAGTGAACTTTCATGACCAAGAGTGCAATCAAACACTGGTCTCCAGGGTCATAGTCTAGCTGTAGGTAACTATGGTCATTTCCGCACAGGGCGAGGGAATCACCCCATGCCGGTATTTACCGGACCTTTGGGCTCAATGCTTGGGTCCAGGCTGGTCCGGAGCAGGGTGTGGCCACCGTTCCGCACTGCTCTGGGGACGAAAATGGCAGCTTCTGGTTGGTGGAGGCTCTCCACCAACTGCTGAAGCTTGCCAGCCTAAAGCCCGCCCCCGGCAGATTGCAGGCTCGCACTGGTGCGAGCCTGAAAATCTGCACCAGAGCATGGGAATGGAGTGGCGTGCTCTGTGCTTTTGAAAGACCTCTTTCAAGAGGTCTTTCAAAAGCACACTGGACAACCACTTCAGGTCATTCGGGAGTGGGCTGAGGTGCGGATCTACAGTAAGTAGGTCCGACCCACTCCGCTCCCAGGTGCAGACGTCCTCTCTGGAGGACGCTCTGCACTGTTTCTTTAAGCCCATGCGGAAATGGCCTATGTGTAATTTATTTCCAGGTACTATTACTTAACTGTCTTCAGTGGTGGCTTTGCACAAACAGTAAGCATTTCCAGTTTCTAGAAAATGAAGCAACCAGTTCCTACTGGATAGGTACAAATCCCCTACTGTAGCCCTAAATATCATATCTGATACTATTCTGATGGGTCCCCTAACCTTCAGAATCAGATTTTGGTTCAGATCAAGGAGACTGCATTGGACAGGAGCAAATGGCACAAATTGGGTACCATGCATGAGTGAAGGGTGCTTTGCACCACTGCAAAGCTGGTGTTGATTACAACCTTTCATTTTTAATGTGTGGATCACTGTCAGAAGGGGAACAGAATTAAGAATTAAGAACACTTGGAACATGCTAAGATCAGCTGGATAGAACGTTGTATATTTTTGCATTTATTTATATAGTTTTGCTTATTGTGTGAATATGTGGTATATCGTTTGACCAAAATATGACCAAAATATGACCAAACTAAATTATTCACACTTTTTTTAAAAAAGTGCTCTTAGCCACTGACTAGTATTTTAAAGCAAAATCAAGAGTAAAGAAAAATATTTTTTGAAAAACAAAACTCAGAATGTACTAATCAGATTCCCATTTCTTTTTCAAAAACCTTTGTTCCTGAATGTACAATTTATGCTAGACAATTTTCAGTCAGCAGGACCTGATTTAATCAGTAGTGTATTCTGTGTTAGCGTTCTGCAACTATTTTTTCTTCAAATGTAAGTGGCCACCCTAAGTATGATATTTAAAAAAAATCATGAATGAACAAATAAAGTAATATGTATTCTGTGCCTTAAAAATACTAATATGTTTGATGATTGATGCTGTGATAGGACTGGATCTAAGTCATTTTCAAAACAGATGGAATTAAATGACTAACTGAGATCCCATTGATTTCAGTGTGAGTCAAAGTATAACTATTGGATTTTATATGCACATTATTGCCATTCAAATACATATTGCAAAATTTCGGTAATTACTCTTCACAGCTAACACCCATTTAACTATGGGCAGTATAACACTGCAAAGTATCTGTGTTGTGGAAGTGATAATGTAAAACCAATTTCATTTTATTTTATCAGAACACAATTTTTGCATTCAAAAATGAAACAATTTTGCTTAAACTTTGGAGTCCCTTCCAATGTTGTGATCCTATAAAGCTGCTTATCGCCTGGAGTTGATAAAAAGGACTGAGATACAAGTGTATACACCAACCTTTCCCAGTGTGGGGACTTCTTAATGTGTTACATTCCCTATCATCTGCAGCAAGTATTTTCAGTGGCTGTCCTGGCTGGGCACGGTGGCTATTGTACTCCAATACATCAAGGTGCCACAAAGATGAGGAAAGCTTATCTAGACTTAGGCTTGTGTGGTAGAACAAACTGAGATTCTTCCGTTCTTTTTAGAAGAATTACTTCACATTTACCTTCTCATTTTTTAAAGTGGGAGGAAGGAGCCCCATATAGTCCTTCAGGCCAAAAGAATATGGAAGAAGAAACAACCTTCTCCTAGCCATGCATGTTGTCCATTTCCTTCTAAACAGGTCAGCAACACAAATGTTTTCCTTATTCCATAAACAGCCTGAATCCCTCTTTCAGCAATTCCTGGTGGTCTCAAACCATCAACAAGCATAAAAACATTTCCCCCAAATATTTGCCTTAACCACTTTCTTTTGCAGTGTGAAGAAATAAACCAGCTTCCCCCATCTATTGCCCTTTCCCTAAGAAGAGGTTTCTCCCCCTCCTTACACACACATACAATTGCAATTAGAACTATTCTCATGTAACTTTCCTCCTCCCTTTCTCTCCTCGCCCCCCCCCCTTGTATAATCTCCATTTCCCTTCAACGTGTGTTATTTGGTTTGGGAATTATGTCTATTTACTCTGAGTGGAAGTTGTACAAAGGTTGTGTTTATGGGAGAAAATTATATCACTGACAAACGCTGATTGGCATGTGGACCTTGCGAGGGAAAACTGCAGAGGGTGTTTTCATCAACTTGGAATAACACAATGATTGTGTTTTCAGCAGAACTAAGTGTTCACATACCCCAGTGCTTTCTGATGGTTGTTTATATAAGGCACAGCTTCCCAAATCCAGAAAAGAAAGAGACAGAACGCTTAAAGCAAGGAGCAGGAACAGTTTTAACCATTATACATAAGCAGGATTTCCCCTCTGGAAGAAAAGCTAGTCTCTCATCTTTATAGAATCTGTTAAGACCTTTTCATATTGGTGGGACAGAAATGCTAAAGGAAAATTGAAGAATTTTGCAATGACCATTCAGATCACCAAGGTTGAGACAGCGGATTTTATTAGAAATAAGAGTTAGGCATTCCTCTTTAATACATCCCTAGAGAATTTTTTTTTAAAAGGGGAGCCTCATGAAAGTAGAATAGTCTGCTTAAAGCAGAAGCTTGTGACCATATACAGAAATATTTTATTCTTGTCCAAAACATTACCACACAATCCTCAGTGTTTATTCCTAGTCAGGCTTTTGGGCTGCTCTGAGAAAGAGAATCAAAGGTAAGCAACCTTATCTTAAAAACAAAACAGGTGCATCTAAATAAGTGACTTACAATAACTAATTTCTCCTAATCTTGAATTTAAATAATTTTTTAAATTCTTTTTTTTTAAATTCTGCTATCCCTTTTATATGTATTTCTTCAGTAGTTTGGAGGCAGCTTTAATACAGTGTGCCAAGGATATTAGAGTGGCCTTACTAGTTTCAATCTGGTGTAAAATTAAGAATTCTAGTAACCTCTAGAATTGGCAGAACAGCTGTGGGTGGTATTGAATGTGAAGGGAACAGGAATTGCAAGGCAGTTGTAGTTCCTGTTGAATGTTTGATTTTTATAACGTATGAAGCAGAACTTACACATTTCCTCCCATGGCAAGATATGCAAACTGTTTCCATGTTCGGAATTTGTTGTGCACTTCATTCCATTTTCATATTTGTCTCTCATATCTTTCTGTTTACAACAGATGAGTATTTCACTAGCAAACTCTGATTTAACAATGTATATTGGTTTTGTCCTATCTTCTTTGTTTCTCTTTTTCCCTGACTTTTTGGCAACAACTACCACAACATGAAAGTCAAATGGCCTTCTTTAAATTTACTCCTTTTTTTGTATCTGTAACTGAGTGGGAAAAAGAATTTTTTTAAAAAAGAAAATATCATAAGTTCAGACTACTGTTACAAAAGTAAACAGTTTTGTATTGTTTTAGATTTTGTGGTGCAACTGATTCAGTCTATGGTATATATGTGCTATATATAGGTTATATTGAATTATGTTTTAATAACAATCTGTTTTTCCCCTATCCCCTTTATCTTCTTTAGCTTGAAAAATATCTCAACCTCCTCTAATAGCCGAGGATGTTGGGGGCATTTATTAATGCAGCACTTTCTGAATTGTTTTATAATTGGAAACATTTTTGCCAAGAAAAGTCCATGAGTAAAATTCAGTTCCAATTCAAACTCCTGACTCCCTGTTATTTTTAACTCTCCAGTCAAATGCTTTTATTAGATTGAAAACTTTCACGGTTCTTTTTTTTTTTACCCTCTTTGCTTTTTTAAATCTCAAGTAGTGTAATGTTCTATAATTATAAAACTGTCCCAGTGATTCTGAAGTCTGGCAAAATAATATACTTTTTTGGGAGGAGGGGGGATGTCTGTGTATGTTGCCAATTAGTTTTGCTGTAAATACAGACCTCCATCCATCATCGGTCTCTGGGTGGCTATAACAGATCTAATTTGTTTCAGATGCCCTGTGCTTTTTGAGCTGTTCACCAACTCGGCTGACCTGCAGAGACCAAAAGCTCCAGAAGAATGACTGACAAGGGAAACAGAGAAGGAAAGAGAGAGAGAGAAAGAGAGAGCTCGCACTATCTGCCTAGAGTGTGGACCTGCCGCACCAAGTGAGAAATAAAGGCCATTGCAAGAGCCTTCCTCTCCTTCCTTTCTCCTTTTCAGAAGCTTTCTCCTTCAGAAAGGATTTGAAAGGTGTAAGGCTCCCATTAGAGGAGGCTGTGACATGGTAATGGAAAACTCTCCTTCCCCAACCCATTCTCCCACCTCCCTTCCCGTGCTTTTACAAGCCTCGCTTAAAACCTCCAGTTCCCTTGGAATTTTATGAATGCCTAAGAGCAGCCAAAATAAACTCGTAAAGGAAAAGTTTTGAGGGGAAAAAAAGGGTCACAGACCTGTACGGCAAGTGCTAAGCGGGTACTGTTTGAATGCTGAAGGGCTGCAGACAATTCAGAGAAAAGTCCAGGGCCACAATGCAAGATGGGGATGTATCTTTGGATTTGGTTTTGTGGGCAATAGAAGATGAATTTACATTTACAAAAGTGATCTTCTAACACTACCACACAAACACACCTCCCCCAATCCATCCCAACTGTGCCATTTGGTATTGAAGCTTTACCACAGACTTGAACCAAGGCCATGTTTGCTTTCCAGTTTCTCCAGGGCAAGAAGTAGAACAGAGATTACAGACCCAGAAGCTGAACTTATATGAAGCTGTGAATTTAACGTAGCCTATATAAAACCAGTCACTGGGACAATATTTCTTTGAATTTGCCAACAACAGGTAACCATTCAAGGATATGTCAGTAACTGCACTTCTTTTAGATTTGGTTCTTTCTGACTTTGGTATATAGAAGGATCATATTTGATTCTTAGACTTGATAAACATTTTAAAAATAGTCTATTGCTACATTATTAAAGAAAAAAGAAAGAAAGAAAGAAACAGAAACAGAAGCAGCAAAAATAATCTGCAAACAGAACCGGCTATTACTACAGAACTGTGTTGTTTTCAACTGTATGTTTGGGATGACAATGTGGTCCTCCAGATATTGCTGGGCTGAAGCATCCTATAAATCCTGATTAGGATACCCAGTAGTGAAGGATTATGAGAGTTTCAAACTACAAACTACAGGCTGCTTAACCGTGGTATGCACACGTGGTGGCGAACCCATATTTATTTTTGTATGTTAAACACACCTATCACAGATCACTGCATTCCTGTTGGTATAAATAATTTTGAAAAAGTCTCAATTAAATTGATGTTGCTCTACCTAAAAGCCAGAATGGATTGAATTGTGGGACCAGACTCGGATTCTGTTGTTTAAAATCTATGGGTCTTATTTACGGTGAATTGACTTCTGATTATAGTTTTACCTATTTTGGCATCTAATCAATGGGATATTTGATTAGCTGTCATGCAGGTAAAACCAAAGTCTTTTTTAAGGAAAGTGGTTTAAGAAGTTTTAAGCATTAAAAAGGAGATGAAGGAAAAGCAGGCATGTAAGAAACTCACTGAATTTCCCACTCTGTAAGCTGTTTCTGCTGAATAATTTTATACCATATCTCCTTTGTCTACACAGACCACTCATGGACCAAGCATGGGGCACCGACCATCACCACCGTTTTGGAGTGAGTTCTTTCAGCCATCGCTGTTTGTTTAGCTTTTGGAAATGGAACTCCTGTTTCTCCTCAAATTTTGCCAGTTCCCTCAAAAGGAAATAAGACCTCTGTTTCATGCACTTCACACTAGCCAACACTCCCCAACAGAGCTAGGGATTGTTGATTTGCTTCTTTATTCTAGTTAGATGTAGCTGAATAAAGGATGGCCAGATAATATTCTTAAGTCTCAAGTTTAACCTGTACTATATCAAGGGCTGAAGTGAATCAGAGTGTTGTTATTTTTGTCCTACCCTTTTCTCAGTTCAGGACTTAAAGCAACTTATAACAAATTTAAAAAAATGTATAAATGAAAATTCATAAAAAAAATTGTCATTATAGAATGAATGGGAGTGCAAACAGACCCGCTTTAACGCATGCAAGTGAGCATTGTTATAGATCTTACCATGCAGTCTTGTTGAAGAAGACCAGCACTCTTCCAAAGGTTTATACATCTGCTATAGAGTAGTGGGATTGGAAAATCGAAAACTCTAATTGTTCAGCTCTAATTAGAGCCTAGGGACTTCATGATATTCATTGTGGTTGATTAAATGAGTGGAGAGGATGGTCAGGCCCTTCTGTCTTTCTTCAAATTACATGCTGGTTTTGGGATGGCATCAGGTTGGCATCATTGGGTACCTACATTCTTCTAGGGCTTCCACTGCCATCTCTTAGTACATGCCAGCACTGCTGCTGCTGCTGCTGCTGGTGGTGGTGGTCCTCCTCTCCTCCTCCTCCTCCTTGCTATTATTGCCTGCCCTCATGCTATACCTGGGCGTGCAAGCAACAATAAGGGTCAGGAGCAGATGTCTCCACTTGTCTTGGCCTCTTCCTCTTCATGACTGAGAAGATTGGGTCCCATTGAGGAAAGTGAGCAAATAAAGAGTAGCGGCAATGGTGTGGAGGTGGAGATGGCCCATTCAGAGATATGGGAAAGACTGGGGACTGATCATATAAACTAGAGAGCCAGCACTGTGCCGATTGACATAGGCTCATCCAGATGAAGTGAATTTGTCAGGAAATTGAAGTATTTGTTGCTGTAGTTCTTGAGTTTCTTAAAAATAGCCAAGCAATGTCTCTGTTGTCCCAGATTGCTATTTGGCAATTCCTGGCACCAGCTGCCATGTTTTATTCTCACCCTTGGGCAGATTTCTTTTTAATTCCGAGATGCAGTGGGGGAAAGATGTATCCTTTGCTCATTTCTCCTTTTACTATTTTTTATTTTAAAAAAATTTAAAATTTTATTTTTTTAAAAGAAGTGGATCCATGAAATGGCACTTGTACTATAACTCAAAAATAAAATAAAATAAAATAAAATAAAATAAAATAAAATAAAATAAAATAAAATAAAATAATAAAATTTAAAAAATCAGAGAAGAGAGAATTTTCCCTTCAAACCATAATAATACTTGAGAAAACTGCATCTTGTTTTTTGTTTTTCTAATTTTAAAAACCCCTTTGAAAGACCCCTAATGCAGATCCAACAAATTGTTATAAACATCCCCCCAAAAAGATTGGAACAAGTGGACACAGAAACAACAACAACCAGTCAAGCCTAAGGAGCCTTATTGCAAGAATTTCACACTTTTTTACAAGAGCCCATAGCAAGAGTACTTCAGGACCTGCACAAAGCACAAATTTTTCTGTGGCAGTCTTGTAACCCTCTAGATGTTGTTGCATTAGACTTCCCACCAGTCCTACCCACTGATGAGGAATGCTGGGCGTCACACTTCAGCAGCATCTGGACTCCGGAGGCCTACACAGTTCCCATACCCACCTTGTGGAATAAAAGTATAAAGACTTTGCCTTCCCTGAGCCTAAGCAGAGCATAGGGGTTTCTTCATGCACTCGTCCCCTCCACATTTCTTTGGGCTGATTCACATGACATATGTCTCTTTGTTACCACTAAGAACCAGTTGAACCTGTGGAAATTATAGGGCCTACCCAGAACTGGACATGAGAGTGAGTCTCTTGTTTGGACACATTCTCAACCTCATGTAATCACATGCTATGCAGCCTGACTTTAATGTGCAACCAATTATACAATTACATGCCTACCAATCCCACCATGCAATTTTTATTTTATTTTATTTTTTGAGGGGAGCAGTATTCTTTGTATTGGATGCTTTGTCCTGGTGAGATCCCTTCATGTGTGTATAACCTGTGTATTACCATTTTTATCTCACCCTTTCTTCAGACTTTATGACAGCTTATGTTTCCCCCCTCCCCTGTCATTTTAGGTAGCATACTGAGAGAAATTGGCCTCAGATTGTTCATGTTTGAGAGGGAATTTGAACTCAGATCTCTTCCATTTTTAACCCAGTGCTCTAATCACTGCACACACTAGGGCCCTTTTCGCATTAAGGCTTCTCGCGTGAGTGGGGGAGGGCGGCTCGCGCAAGAAGCCTTCTCCGGGAGGCTGCCGCTTCCCCCCTCCTTCCTTCCGCAGGCGAAGGAACGAGCGGGGAAGCGGCACCGGAGGAGGCTTCTCGTGCGAGCCGCCCTCCCCCCGGGCGAAGCAGGAGGCTGTCGCGTCCGTCCCCCGCGCGCGCGTGCAAAGCAGGAGGTGTCGCGTCCATCCCTCCCGCGCATGCGCGAAGCAGGAGGTGTCGTGTCCGTCCGCAGGGGTGGAGGGAAGGAAGCGCGACCCGGCCGCCTCCCCGACGCTCCGCACAGGAGGTAAGTGCGCACGGGCGCTAGGAGCGTTGCGTGAGTGCGGGTGATTTTCGCTTTGAGGCGAAAATCAAAAAACCCGCGATCGCGCCACTTCAGCCCCGTGAGCCCGGCGGAAATGGGAGTGCGTCGTGCAGAGCGACGCTCCCACTCCCGCGAGGCTCACGGGGCTGTCGCGCGACAGAAAGCCCGTGCGAAGGGGGCCTAGCTCTTGTATTTCTGTCCATGACATTAGATGTATACATAACATTTTCCTGGGAGTGAGGTTATACATACCAGGCATCGTTTTTAACCGGTCTTTAAATGTGCTGTTTGTAAATGATTCCCTCGTGCCACTTTGTAATTGCCTGGGTAATGGCTGAACCACTAATGCTTTCCTACTGGAAAAAAAAATTGCTTACAACACAGTCCTAAGCTCTGTTTCAAAATATCTCTAGCAGATTAGCATTTATCGTGGGAGGCAAAGTGAAAAATATGATCCTCTACTCTGATGCCACATGTTTAGTTTTCATCATGTTCGGGAGGGAATGACATTTACCCGAAGCCATATGGAGAGCTTCGGCAAACACACATCCTGTAGTGT
Source organism: Ctenosaura bakeri (assembly GCA_948474755.1). Lineage (NCBI taxonomy): Eukaryota > Metazoa > Chordata > Lepidosauria > Squamata > Iguanidae > Ctenosaura > Ctenosaura bakeri. The sequence goes on from CAOLHI010003437.1 coordinate 9,439, forward strand.
GGGGCATTCTTCAAGGGGGAATACAACCCAAGCAATTTATAGCAGTCACATAAGTAGCCCCTTTTCTTCAACACATTATTCTGTCAACGTTGTATTTTTGTTGGAAAAACATCTACAGCAGTTATCATTTCTTTTACTGAAAAGAAATCTACTGCAGGTGCTTTAGAGTTCATCCACGGGATATGAGAAGTTTGAACGTCCCCTAGAAAGGGAAATTTATGTCAGTAATGACTAATTGATTTGCTTGGCTTTTAATCCCCAAACATAGGGTTGCTGGCTTTAAAATCCTACCCGCTACTCCTGGAACTTTAATGAAAATCTAGAAAAGAATCAACATTATACATTCACATTTTCTGTGGGTTTATGTTGCATATCCTTATTCAATTGTACGGCATTTTTTCCCAAGAATTTGCTTTCCTTTGCCTTTGCATGTAGATGATGATGGTGGTGGTGGTGGTGGTGGTGATGATGATGATGATGATGATGATGATGATGATGATGATGATTTGACAATCAGTCATCTGAAAAGGAAATGTGGGTGTGGGAAAATATTTTGAACATAAAGGCTGTAATTAAGAGTGCAACCTGAAACTATATATTTTTGGTAGTCAATAAATATTTCCCTCATTCAGGTGGAGTAAATGTAACATATATGTGAGACTGCTGGGGCATAATATAAATGTTTTGAAGGCATACAGTATTGCATGGTTTTCTCTCAAGAATTAGCAAATCACCCCTTAAGAATACCTTTAACATCATACATACTTTTATTAGGGACATGCTACATGTTGCATTAAATGTGTAATTTATTTAAGTGTTTGTTGTTGGTTTTTATTCTTTCTTACAAAATTGACAGCTCTCTCTTCTCATGGAAAAGAGCACTCTGTGTGTGTGTGTGTGTGTGTGTGTGTGTGTGTGTGTGTGTGATTTTGATCAGGGCCACAGGTTCAAGTGGAACTGGAGGTTAAATCTCCCTTATGTGCTGTGATTCCAAACCTGATCCCTCACCTGAGTGCTGTTTATTTTAATCAAATGATACATTATTAAATGTGATTGTGGGACAACCTGCTTCACAGCAGTATAAGTGTATTCATAATGGATGTGCAGTCAGTAGACCATGATCTGAATTCCAGCTTGATAAACTTACGGTGATTTTAGATTTATAATTTTTTTCTAGTTCTCCACTTTTTTGCATTATATTATCATTGTTCAGTTTCACAGTCAACTGGATGTTCCTGGCTAGAACACTGGACCATCAGTGATACAGATTCTATCCAAAATACAGGAATCAGTGAGGTATTGTCAGATAATGTGGCAGGTTCCAAGAAATGTCATTCTTCACTTTTTTGTGACTGGACTGTTACCATTGTATCTGTAGCAATCCCATTCAGATGTTTTGCCTGTTTGTTTGGAATTGTTGTCAGAGAACCCATCACTCCTGAACCCTAAGTGATTTGTTTTTCTGCAGGCACTGAAATCTCCATATATTTAAGTATTTATATAATTTAATGAACATCATGATCATCATTATCATTGTTGTTATTAATTATGTGATCTACCACTGAAGAAGGAGGAGGAGGAGGGGGGCAAAAAATGCCAGATCAATCCCAAACATTTCCAGGTAGGGCTGGGGTGGGGGTGGGGAATGGCTTTAAATCTAAAGAGACAATGCTAATCAGTATAGGACCAGACAGTACTAAGCTGGAAGGATCCAATACAAGATGGGTTCATATTACTACAGATTATTGCTCCGTCATTTAATTGATTCATTAGTTAATCATCTAAAGCTGCAATCTATATACCTTTGGAGTTAGCCCCATTGAAGAAAACAGGGATCGAACAAGCATCTGAGTAAACATGTAAAGCATTGCTCTGCTGAAAGAATCTTTGAGGGAGATCTCTACCAATTCCACTGATCTCATAGGTCAAAAGAAAGGTCCATGGGCAAAAAATGTGGAGAGAGATGTCCCTTCAGCCTCCTCATTCAGTTGACATTGTATCAGAGCAGACATGTGTGGGATGATTGCACTGTTGATGCTGAAGCCCAAACGCATATATCTGGATACTCCTCAGCCTTAAAATTTTTGATTTAAATGAATTTCTGTTCTACATGGCAAGGCATCTTACAATTTTAAAAATAAAAAAGATCATAAAATACAAGTTCAAAACTACAAACTGGCAGTCAACTGCAACTTAAAAGTAGCTTTATACATTTAATGGAGCAAAAGCTCCACAATCAATTTATTAATGACACAAGACAGTTTGCCACTTTTATTTCAACATACTAACCCAGTTAGTTAGTTAGTTGCATTGGTTCCTGCTAGGCAGTGAAAGCTGTCATGCTCCCATACTCTGAAATGTCCCACAACGTCTCAAATGTCTCAACCTCCCACCACACTGTTAGTAACCAGGAAGTAAACTCTAAATCACATTGTTCAAAGTGGTGGTCCATGAATCAGTATTGATCCACAAACCTTTGGCTGCTGATCTGTAGTAGGTTTCCAGGAAAGAAAGAAAAAGTAATTGTTAAAGGATACAAACATGGTGCCAGTCCTTAGCACATAGGGTGGGGAAAAAAACCTTTTCAGTCTCCCAGATAGCTTAAGATGCACTGCTCTAAATTGTGAAACCAAGATTTAATCACATCTTTTGAAATGAAATGAACATGCTACCATTGATGTTAAATTGGAACAATATTCAAAACATAATGGAACTTATTGAGTAAACATGCATAGGATTGTCCTGTTAGAATGTCATGCACTTAATAAGAGCCTTCTTTAACCTGGAGCCCTCCAGATGTACTGAACTACAACTGCCATCATCCCTAGCCATTATGTTAATTTATCACAAGGCCATGTTGTGGAGTTCCCGGTTCTAGTGACCATTTGTGCTCATGACTGAGCCAATCTGCTTGAGAAAGCATGTAACTTTCCCTCTATTGGGATGAAGGTGTTTGTGACAGAGTCATGTTAAGCTCCTTAAAAATATCCTTCCTCTCTCAAATGAACATTACCCTTCTTACCAATATGTTCCTATTCAGGTTTCATAAGAAATAAATCAAGAGAATACTCCCCCTGGTAATTTAATGGCCAGACAAGACAGCAACAAGGGAATCACTGTAAATTACAAAGAGGAGGAGGGAAAGAGTGATTTGGGAACAGAAGGTCTCCATATGTCTCCATACACGTCCACACAGACTCCTGTGTGTAATTTATAGATACCCCATGGAACAAGGGACTTGTCTCTAAAAGATGAACACATGCTGCCGAGGTTACTGAATGGGTGGCTCCCGGTTTCCTCATGTAGTCCTTTTCTCATGGTCTTCTGGGAAATGACTTGTTTCCAAAAAAGAATCAATTATCGTTTTACAAGGCCCACTGCCACTGAACCTTGCAATATTAATCCTCATTCACCGTCTACAAAGTGATTTTGTTCCAGCCTCAAGAGCTTTGAGGAGCTACAATTTTGTAGATGTTAGGATACAGTTCTGGAAGTGATTTTCTCAAGAGGTTGCAGATTCAGCAGGGTTGGAAATGGGAGTATTGGCATCACATTTTAGTGATGATGGATGCTGAAATTCATTGTTTTCCAATTATTCCAAAACGTTTTTACTGGGAAGACAGTTGTGTTGATTTTCTAGTAAAATTTTTCCAAGTGTTTTTTAACCCTATGTACTTAGAACTTTTATGGCAGAAACGAAATTTCATTTGACTCCCCACCTTTTAAAGGAATTTGCCCTATGCCCTAGCCTTATTTTCCCATGGCTTTCATACATGTTTACAGCTCAATCAATAGTTCATGAGGATAGATTCCTTGATCCTAAATATATAGTTTTGGAAGTACATTTAATTGAGATCAATGGGAGTCATTTCCAGTTAGGACTTGAAACTGAAGCTGAAGAAAATGTGAAAAAAAATATCCAAATCATCTAGAGTTTTTGGAATGGAAGTCCAGGATGATCTGTGACCACAGTCAGGGATGACCAAATATCTATGTCTAGTCTTTCTTCTCTAGTAAAGATTTCTGCTGAGTGAATCCACAAGTCAGGAAAACAAGATGTAACTACTACTTAGAAAATGAACACAATGTTATTAAAATTAATTTTAAAAATAGGAGAAATTCTAGGACATATGATGAAGAAAAGTTATCTAACATGCTTCTATTTACATAATCATGTAAGAGAAAGGGAACTTGAGGTTTTGGTGAATAGATAAAAAAAAAAAAAAGTATGAAACACCAGGGGAGAGGGAGAAAATGCCATGTTTGGGATCACTGAGAAAGAAAGAAAAACGAGAAAAAAAATAATGTAAGTTTATGTTGTTTAAAGGGGAAAAAAATTTTTTTTCACTATTATGTATAACACATGGTGTTTAATTTTTTGCTTTTGTTTTTCAGTTATATAATCAATAAAAAATATTATAAAAAAAAAGAAAGAAAGAAAAACAAGACAGCTAATATAATAATGCCTTTATGTAAATCAATGGTACAACCATGCTTGGCATATTTCTCAAAAGGATCCCAAAAAGAATATTGTAGAGTTAATAAGCAGAGTGGGAAATAAACAACTGCCTTGTAAGTAAAATTGCAATGTTTGGATATCTGTATCACAGGAAAAAGATGAGCAAGGTGGACATGATAAGAGATATATAGAATTACGTGTTGTTTAGAGAAAGTAAATATGGAGTATTTTTTTCTCCTTCTCACCTAATACTAGATCCCAGGTTCATCTTCTGAAGCTGAATGGTTGAAGACTTAAAACATTTAAAAGGAAATACATGGTTTAACTATGGAATTTGCAGCCACAAGGTCTAAAGAGGGAGTTAAACAATTTCACGGAGGAAAAGGTATCAGTGTCTGATTATTTGTCATGATGGCCATCCCTTGGCTAAGTCATTAATTGGAACAAAGACTGCAGATAAGAAATCAGAAGAAGACTAGGACACAGGGCAGCTATAAAGGAACCAGACAAGAGGTATAAAGATATGTCTTTGAATCCTAAGGGTTGAAGTGCCCATGCTATTGTATTTTCAGTTTCTAAGTATGAGTATGAAAGATAGAGAGTGAAGGAACTTGATAGGAAGAAAACTCATTTGAAATGTGGTGCTGGAGAAGAGTTTTATAGACATTGTGAACTTCTAAAAAGGGCAAATAAATGAGTCCTAGAGCAAATCAAGTCTCAACTCTCCCTAGAAGTCAACATGACTAAACTGGGACTGTTGTACTTTCCATGAGAAAGACGTGACTCACCTTTATTACAATTTATAAATCATCAGGCAATTAAAAACATTAGACACATACAATATTATACCTACAATGTTATATGTAAAATGTTACGCATACATAAGAATACAAAGTTGTATATGCCTAACTTATATTAAAACAATTTTTCAAAATGATAAAATATGATTAAGTACAATTAATTCAGTAGCTACTCTACCCAACAATACATCCTTTCCATAGAACACTCACCACACTATGGGTCTCTCAGGCTACTAAATTTTACATATTCTAAACAACTGCAACTTTCTGGATTAATTTTCTAACCATCCTAGTTTATGTGGCCTATAGTGTTATAAATTTTGTAAAATACCTTTACGGGTATTTATTGCAGAGACTAGGAATTAGGCTACAACCTCGGTAACCTTTTTATCTTTATCGTAGAAGAAATTTTAGCCATGAGTTCCAAGATCTTCCAGGCAAATTCCTTAACAAGGGGCATATTAATCTTTCTCTCTGATCTTTATAAAAAAAAAAACATTCAAAGAAAACATGGTGTACTTTCCACCCTTCCCTCTCTACAGGGGCACACCCGTTCGTTATGTGCTTATCTTTTCTATCGCTCTTCTGGGACTGCTGATGGGAGGACATTGAATCTTGCTCTACTAAAAGCTTGTCAAAATTTGGAAATATTTAGATTTTTAAGGTATTTAGCCTCTTCTTTTATATTAAACCCCAATCCTAAATAAATAGGGGAACAGGAAGATTGTGCTGCTCCTATCGCATGCTGGTAATCTACATCTTTTATACATTGTTTCAATATCAAATTTGCTTTTGTGGTACCCACTGAATTTTCTCATGTCATCACGATACCAATATACAAGAAAGGTGATAAAAACGATCCCCAGAATTATCACCCAATTATTATTATATAGTATATTATCAATAGCTGGGAAAGTTTATGCCTAGTACCTAAATAATCTTCTCCAGGATTGAGTAGAGCAAGAAAATATCTTGGGAGATAAACAGGCGGGTTTTAGAAGAGGAAAATCCACAATAGATAATTGCTTGATACTAAATCATCTGGTGGAAAAATACTTTTAAAAAATCCAAAGAAATTATATGCTGCCTTTATGGACTTAAAAGAGGCTTTTGATTCAATACATAAAGGAAAACTGGGAAAAACTAAGTGTCTCCTCTATTGACAAAAGACTCAGATAAGATGTGGCCCCCAAGGTAGTCTCTCTAGCCATGTCCCCATAAAAAGGGGGTCTGCCAAATATGTATCCTTGTCTCCACTCTGTTCAACCTATATTTAAATAATCTAGCACCAATACTAAATTCTAAGGAAGGACACTCCCCAAAACTGGCAACAGCAAATTTACCACTCCTATTGTATGCAGATGATGCCCTCCTCCCATTGCAAACCAAGGTGGGCATTAAACAACTGTTAAAAGGTTTTGCGGAATATTGTGAGAACAACTTCCTTAGTATAAATTATAATAAATCTAAAGTAATGGGATTTTTAAAGAAAAGCGCAAGAGAAGTCTGGAATATTAACAGACATTAAATAGAACAAGTAAACTATTTCAAGTATCTTGGAGTGTCATTTCACTCCTCAGGATCATGGGCTTATCAACGTAAGCTTTCAGTTATTCAGGCTGTAAATATAGTAAAGGCCAATTCTATTATAAGAAAGGACGGCAGTTAATTCTAGCAGCAGTTAAGATCTTCAAAGCTAAGGTTATCCCACAATTACTCTATGCTATCTCAGTATGGATACTAGGATTCTCGCCCTAGGTGGAAAAAGTATTGTCATTCTTCCTGACATGTTGGCAGTTTGATTTATATGAGTAAACAAATTTGCCAGCGTTGGTGCCCACCATGATATATTTGTTTTTAATAGTTCTGGCATTATAAGATCTGGTCCAGGGGCTTTTCTGGGTTTGATTGGAAGTATTAATGCCTCACTAGAAAAGACAATGATGCTTGGGAAGGCAGATGAGAGTCAGAAAGAGGAAGACTGCCTTATGGATGGGTAGACTCAATCAAGGAAGTTGCATCTCTGAGTCTGCAAGTCCTGGGCAGGGCTGTTGATAGTAGGGTGAATGGAGATCTCCTGTTCATAGGGTTATCATAAGTTGAAGTCAACTTAACAACAGTTAATAGCAACAATACCTTTATGTGCCTGCTATGTTTCATTTAATATATGATTACCTCTATTTTGGATGTTTCTGGTGCAATGGGATAAAAGCCAAGAATGGATCAATCCAGATCATATGTGCCTGTTTCTGCAAATGTGTTTTTTATATTGAGTCAGTGGGAATCTAATTTCACTATTTCAGGAGCCTCTCAGAACGCAAAGTCCAGACTGATTACAAGGAGCCAAAGCTGCAGAAAGAAAATAAAGGGGGATTGGAAAACTTCACTACGTGCTCAGAAAAAAGATTGTGCCCAATGTTTCTTTCTTTGTATTCCTGTGTGGTTTGAGAATCAAATAGCTCCATCTTTTTCTTGGTTAAAGACTATGAGTCAAAGATAAATATCCAGGTAAAAAATTATTTTGATTTCACTTATACAGAGAATGGCATTGGGTCTCTATTTAGACATCATTGTGAGGCCAAAGGACTTATTGAGTTCAAAGTAGAACTTGAGAAAGTAAGTTTTGGACCACAACTGGCCAGCATAGTGCTCAGCCATGCTGGCTGGGTAATTTAATACAACAAAATAATTTTTCCAAAGTCTAGTTACACATCTTTTTTTCTAACACTTTAGACTCCCCTCCTAACCTCAGTTAAGTTACTTGAGACTGCAAAAATTACTGTATTCTGAGAGAGGAACTTCAGAAAGAAAACTTCTACTGGTCATGTGCTAGAACTGGAAGAATTTCTGAACAAACACAGATAAAGACTGTAGCAAGTAAGCAGTAAGTGCACATAGGTAGTCATCCCAGTGGCACAGATCAGACATTCCCAGCCTCAGTATAAGAAGTGGTGACAAACAGGAATGGATAAGAAGTGGAACTATAAACAACTAATAAATCTGATATGAAAGATAGACTGAGGCTATTTCCGCACTACACTGTTGTAGTGCTATTATTCCACTTTCAACATCCTATGGAATCCTAGGGTTTGCAGTTTAGGGAAGGATATTTAGAATTCTCAGCCAGAGAGCTCTTTGGCCTCAGTGAACTACAAACCCCAGAATTCCTCAGGATGTTGAAAGTGAAATATTAGCACTATAACAGTGTAGTGTGGAAATGTCCTGAGTCTCAGGATTAGGGATGGGACGAATCCAGAATTTTCTGAATCCAAATCCCTGGAAGGTTCAGGGAATCCACGAATCTCATGAATCTCGAATCTTTCAAATCCTTTTTTAAAAAAGAGTTTAAAAAGGAAGGGAAAGAAGGATAATCTTAGGCAAGACATACTCTCTCAGCCTTAGCAAAAGCCTAGGCAATGGCAAACCTCCCTTTGAACAAATCTGGCCAAGACAATTGTCCTAGTTTTGCCTCAAGATCTCCCCAGAGAATGACATGAAGGCCCTTTCTACACAGGCAGGAAAATGTGGATTGACCCTACATTTTCCTACCTGTGTAAACAGGGCAACATACTAGAGCAGAGAGATAATTCAGGTCAAAACTGGCTTTTCTTTGCATAGCTCCTTCTGGCATCCTGGGGTTTGTAGTTTGATGATACACCAGTGCACTTTAGCAGAGAAGGCTGTGATACCTTGTAAAACTTCAAACCCCAGAATTGTGTCTGAAAGAGGTTTGCAAGGGAGCTATGCAAAGGAATCTTTCAGCTGTCCTTGAAATTTCAAGCCTGTAGCTTCCAGTCAAGTACTGAACTTAAATATGAAATGTTCAATTTAAATATCTTAGAATACAAGCCCAGATGTAATTTGTGAAATTGTTAGCAAAGGCCATTATTGGTCTAAGGGAAAACCTCATCTACCTACTATCTTCCCTTGTATGTATGGTCTCCCAGGTTTTCAGGCATCCCGGTCTCCCTGGTTTTCAGGCGTCCTGGTCTCCAACAATCTATTTAGTTGGTGGATTTGAAAGATTCAGTTTTCCTATTTTGGCACAGAGATTCGAATTCAGGAATCTCGAATCCTTACCCAGGATTCGAGGAGTCGAGGGTTCGGTTGGCCCATCCGTACTCAGGATGTATTCAAAAAGGTTTTATTCCACAAATTAGTCCAGTGAAGCTTAGCCACGAAATATTTATTTGTTCTTCTCCAAGGAGGTACTAATTGTACTATTGTACTGATACAATTGTTGTTGTGTGCCATCAAGTAGTTATGTAATCCTAAGGCTTTTTGAGGGTTGAGATTAGGCGGGATGGCGGCGGCGGCTGCCACTGCCACTGTCCCCGCACCAGGCCAGGAAGGACCCTGACGGGGGTGGGAGGTGGTGGTGGTGCAGGTCCAGGCAGGAGGGTGGGGAGTTTCAGCATTTTTGCACCCCCTTGGCATTGGTGCCCAGGGCATGTGTCCCAGTTGTCTCACTCTAGATACACCTCTGTTGAAAATACTACCCGTTGTTTTAAATTATCTTAACTGGTAGCACTAATTTTTATCTTTATGCTGACTTAGAAATTTTCATACAGTGTAGGATATAAATATTTAATGATAAATAATAAATGTGTATGTCTCTGTGTGCATGTATTAGGTTTGCTGCCAATTATGCTCCATGTGACTGAATCATTACACAAATCAAAGCATCACATGAGTGTATCATATGTGACACCCGCCTCCAAACAAAATACCCAAATTAGCCCTGGTTTAGGGAACTGTGTGACTCTCAGTCCCAGTCCCAGTACTTATTTGGAGTAGAGGCAGCAAACATGTCAGATGAGGGACCAAACCCAGAGTGAAAATAATCCATATTACATGAGGACAGGGCTTTGTGTAAATGAATCTCCCTCTGTTCTTTGCATCATGTCTCACCACTGTCACAAATGGCCACATCAAACAAATACCTTCTCTCCTCCAACGCACATGCACACACTAGGAGGAAGAGAAGTGAGGGAAGCTGAATTGCACTTAAACTGATTTGACTGTTTTTCATAAACCTGGTGTGGATTGCTTTTGAGTTGTAAAAGAAAAAAGTCTCCTACAAACCCCAACTGAAAAGAAAATGAGTTTCATTTTACCTTTAAGCATTGATACAGTAGTGAAAACAGTGCATGTTATATGTGCATGTGCATGCCTAAGGTACTAACCCAGCTGCAATTGGAGATATGTTACAAAAACCACAGCAGGAAATGTTCGTTTTCCCAAACCTTATAAACCTTTCACTACCAATTACTTTTGACTTGGAAGAAAATTATGTTAATCCCCAATTAATATTCACTGAATGAGATTATGTACATTACTTTGCATGTATCGGTGAAGCCAGCCTGTCACCCTGAAGAACATTAAAAAATTATATAGTTCTTTATTCTTTAAATAATATGATATCAAATCCTTTTGAATTTGCTTTGCCTGGGGGAATGACCCATCTCTGTATAGAAAGGAAAAGAGCAAGAGGTCATTGAACAATCTGAATGCAAGAGTCTAAGGCCATTTCCGCGCTACACTGTTATGGTGCTATTATCCCACTTTCAATATCCTGTTTACTGTTTACTGAGGCCAAAGAGCTCTCTGGCTGGGAATTCTAAATGCTCCTCCCTGAACTACAAACCCCAGAATTCCATAGGGTATTGAAAGTGGAATAATAACACTATAACAGTGTAGTGTGGAAATGGCCTAAATAAAGGGGAAACAGAATCTTTTCCTTTAGAATATGAAAACCAATGAGTTCAAATTTAAAAGAGAGAGAGAGAGACCACCTCAACATTAGGAAGGACTCCTTGACTGTAAGAGCTAAAGTGGGATAGACTGCCTTGGAAGGGAGGAGACTTTGGCCATTTCTGCACTAGCCTGTTATAGCGCTATGATTCCACTTTCAACAGCCAGCTGGCCCCTCACGAAACTGCAAACCCCAGGATTCCATAGGATGTTGAAAGTGGAATCATAGCACTATAACAGGCTAGTGTGGAAATGGCCTTAAAAGAGAATTTAGATGGACATCTTTGAGGAGTGCTTTAGTTGTATGTTCTTGCATGGCAGGCAGTTAGACTGGATGGCTCTTGAAGTCCTTACTGCCTTTCTGATTCTGTGATTCTTTATTGATTTGTCCCATTCTGGGAACATGCCTGAAAATACAGAGTTTGTTCTAGTCCTTGTCCTCTGCTTCTGTGTGCTGACACTGCAGCAGATTCCTTACCAACAAATATGGATCTACAGCTTAATATTCTTTAGCCAATATAGGAACATGTTTTGTAGACAAATCAGTGTGAAATGTATTTCTGAAAGTTAATCCTGGTTTGACAAGTGTATCACTGATTAAATGAGGATCTGACAAGGGCATATCCAATAGCTAATGCTCAATATTTTATTTATCCCTGCCCCTGTTTATCTGTGTCCCTGTTGGTTCTTTTGGACTTCTCAGCAGCTTTCAGTGTCATCACCCATTGTAACCTTCTGAGACCCCTCTCTCACAGGCATTGTTCTACAGTGGATTCATTCTTTCCTGGAGGGGTGCTCTGAAAAGGAAGTGCTGGGGAGTTCCTCTTTGACTCCTTGGGTATTGTCCTATAGAGTCCCTCAGGATTCAGTCATGTCCCCCATGCTGTTTAACATCTACATCAAGCCACGGGGAGAGGTTGTCAGGGGTCACCAGTATGCTGATGATATCCACCTCTTTCTCCTTTCCACCTTAATCCAAGGAAGCCATTCATGTGCTAAACTGGTGTCTGGGAGCTGTAATGAGGAGCAAACAAATTGAAGCTTAATCCAGGTCAGTCAAAATACAGATCTGAGAACAAGGATTCAGCCTGTCTGGGTTATACTCACCTTGAAAATGCAGGTTCACAGTTTGAGGGTACTCTTGGATACAGCTATGAGCCTGGAAGCCCCAGTTTCAGCAGTGACTAGGAGTGCTTTTGCACAGTTAAAGCTAGCATACCAACTGCACCTCTTCCTGGAGAAGTTGGATCTAGTAAAGATGGTACATGAATTGGTTACATCCCACTTGGATTACAGTAATGCACTCTACGTGGGGCTGCCTTTGAAAAGTGCTCAGAAACCTGAACTTGAAAAGTGCTCAGTTGGTCCAAAGAGCTGCAGCCAGGTTGTTAATTGGGGCTAGCTACCTTGTTACAATGGCTGCCAGTCTGTTTTTGGGCAAAATTCAAAGTGGCTCATTCTGGCCTATAAAGCCCTATATGGCTTGGGTCCAGGTTATTTGAAGTACCATATCTCTCTGTATGAGCCCATTTGAGCTCTAAGTTTGTCTGGAGAAGCCCTTCTCTCTGTCCCACCACCTTCTAAGGCTTGTTTGGTGAAAAAAAGGGAGAGGCCCTTCTCAATGGCTGCTCCCAGACTTTGAAACCCCCTACCTGGAGAACCCAAGTTGACCACATCCTTGCTCTCCTCCCATTGGCAGGTCAAAACATTTTTGGACCATCAGGCTTTTACAAACTGAATAAACTTGGGCTTTTAATGCTGTGTGGTTCTTTTTTTTCTTTTTTCTTTTAGGGTTTGTATATACTCTTTTAATGATTTCTGATATGTTTATGTTTAATGTGTTAACTTTATAAATTAATTGTTTTCAGATCTTATATTTATACTTTTATTCATGATTTTGTATTCTTTTTAATTTGTATTGTTTTAGATATGTTGTTAGCCACCTTGAGTCCCATTATTAGGAGAAAGGTGTGATTTAAATGAATGAAATATTTTCCTCCTGTCTTTCTCCCCAAAATGGCAATCAGGGCAAAAAATAAAGTTCAAATAAAAGGCCATTTGCACCCTACACTGTTATAGTGCTGTTATTTCACTTTCAACATCCTGTGGAATTCTGGGGTTTGTAGTTTACTGAGGCCAATGAGCTCTCTAGCTGAGAATTCTAAATGCCTCCCCCCAAACTGCAAACTCCAGGATTCCATAGGAGGTTGAAAGTGGAATAACAGCACTATAACAGTGTAGGGTGGAAATGGCCTCAAAAAACCCCAAATACAGTTGAAATAGTGAAATGGGTTTAAAACAAGGAAAAACAAGTTGATCAATAGAAACTCTGGTCCATGTTTTCTGTCTTCGGGAATCCACACTTTAAAAAGTTATACTCAAAGGACTAAATCCAGCAATGTACTGGTGCTGCAGCATAAGCATGGCACAGCATTCTTCCCCTCTACCCTACACTCCTTGTGCTATCTGAAATGCAGGTTTAGAAGGTTTCTCAGGCATCTTGGAAGGTATACTAGGGGCTGCAGTGTGGAGGGGAGATTGCCCCTTCCAAATTCCATTATCAGTGGATGGTCCTCTCTAGACTCAGCCATGTTTCAATTTGTCCCTCACCACTTAAGAATTGTGTTGAGTTAAGTAGTAGTGGAGACCCAATGTGGTGTAGTGATTTGAGCACTGGACCATGAGTGAGAGTCTAGAAACACTGGGAGGGTCTCATGATTCCCACCCTTGTTTAAAGCACTAGGCCAATTGCAATCACTGGACTTATTAAATTCATGGAACTTATAGAATGTTAACTTATCAAGTTTCCACTGGAATAAGCAATGGAAAGCCGTTGTCTCCCTGCTTTATCTTGGTGGGTTTCCTCCACTATCGATTTGACATTTTTAATTACATGGTTATACTTGTACAGAGTTTGTCTATTTTTATTGTTTTGTTTAGTTTTGGAGAGCCAGGGTGGTATAGTGGTTTGAGCAGTGGCCTAAGCCTCCAGAGACCAGGGTTCAAATCCCTGTTCAGCCATGGAAACACATTGGGTGACCTTAGGCAAACCACACTGTCTCAGCCTCACAAGAAGGCAAAGGCAAACCACCTCTGAACAGATCTTGCTAAGAAAACCCCGTGATAGGTTTACCTTAGGGATGCTGTAAGGCAGAAACAACTTGAAGGCACACAAAAACAGAATAGTAATTGCAGTGATATAATCACAGGATACTTAGCAATCCTGTATATTCGGCGTGCTTTCCTTAAGAACTGAAGGAAAATGCTGCTTAGAGAAATGCTGCAACAGTTTCACATGACTCAAGGTGAAACTCAGAACTTTAGCGTTCACACCAGTGGAAAAATAAGAATGATAGTGCTTTGACCTGCGTGTAAATATTTTGCTTAGATTATTTTTTTTTTCCATTTATTTATACGCCTTTTCCGAGTGCTAGTCAAAGTGGTTGTCCAGTCAGCAAGCTATCGACTTGACAAGTTTCCAGGGCAGAAAGAAATAGTTGTAACCAGTTGGCAGAAATGTGGTACTGACGCTTTAGGGGGGAAAAGCCAGTCCCTACATAAAATAGCTTAAGAAGCACTAGCTTGCAAGATTAAAACAAATACAGACTAAAACAAGGATGAGGGGGAAAAATCTCATAGACTTTGTGAACACCCTCCCAAGACACCATTCTGATACCAAACAGGGCAAAGGCTTAAGCTGTCTTCACCCTTGCCTTGTCTTCTTGGCCTCTATACTTGTCTAGGGCCAGAGTAAAGAAAAAAAGAACCTTCAGCCTATTGCCTGGTCTCTGAGCTCAAAGCCAAGACAATGTTTTAGGTTATGGTTTATGGAATTACTTAATTAGATGCCACATGTGTTGCCTAGATTATCAAAACACAGAGGCAAATTCATAATATTTGACAGGACGACCATTTGGTTTACATTAGAAACAAACCAATTAAAGGATTTTTGAGCTTGCAATAATGTCCATATTTTTAACTGTTAAGTCCGTTTATTTGGTTTGAGAACATTGTTTTTTATTTGAGAATATTGACTTTTCCTAAGGACATTGTTTGTAAGCTTCCTTTGCCTCATACGGCTTCCTTTGTTTTTGGAAATATCAAGGCATTACATCTCATAGGGCAGAAACTGGATTATTAGTCTTAGGCCCTTTTCGCATGCCATTTCCCATGCAAAATGGCCATGGGAGCAATGTGGAATCATGAGGATGGCTCCACATGACGTCCTCATGATTGTGTGTCACTCCTGTAGTGATCACATGGCAATTGCGCAGTATATCATTTTCGGATCTTTGCTGAAAATGATGCGCAATTGCGCGTCTCTCCCACATCCCTCCTGCACTTATCTTGTGTGTGGAACATCAGGAAGTGCAGCCATTGCTCTTCCTCCCCCAGCGCAGCCTGGGAAAGTACCCAGCTGCGCTGCAGAAGGAAGAGGTGGAGCTATCACACTTCCTTCCATCCAGCATGGAGCTTGTGTGGTGGGAAGTGCAGGGGATGGGATTCCCTCCTGAAGGAGGCTTTTCGTGTGATCCCCACTTGACGCCAGTGGCACCAGGTAAGGTGTGAAAAGGGCCTTAGTATGTTATGGTGTAGGGGCTCAGTCAGATGGGGGGTCTTATATTTTATCTTTTTATAGAATTATAGACTCATAATGTTGGAAGAGATCGCAACAGCCATAGAGGCCAACCACCTTGCCATGCAGGAACACACACTCAAAGCACTCCCAGCAAATGGCCATCCACCCTCTGTTTAAAAACCTCCAAAGAAGGTGACTGCACCACACTCCCAGGAAGCATATTTAACTGTTGAATGGCTCTTACTGTCAGGAAGCTCTTCCTAATGTTTAGGTGAAATCGCTTTTTCTGTAGTATGAATCCATTGCTTTGTGTCCTAGTCTCTGGAGCAGCAGAAAGCAGGCTTGCTCCCTACTCCATATGACATCTCTACAATTACGTCACCTCTTAACCTTCTTTTCATCAGGCTAAACATACCTAGCTCCCTAAACCACTCCTCATAGGGCATGGTTTCCAGACCCTTCACCATTTTGGTTATCCTCCTTTGGACACATTCCAGCTTGTCAATATCTTTGAACTGTGGTGCCTATCATATTATCATACTATTGCCTAAGACCTCATATTTTCAAAACAATGTGATAGGTCGCGGGGGGTTGGGAGATAATGCCTCTAAAGCATGCATTTCCTCCTTTTCACAGTTGTTCTCTTTTTCACAACTGTTCTCTTTTTCACAACTGTTCTCACCTGGAGAGAATGGTGAGCAGAAACAGCAAGGAAGGTGAACAGAAAGCTAGGCAGCTTCTATAATTGGCAGTGCACACAGATTGTTCACCTGACAGTGCCAAATTCTGACATAGCCTCCTACTGTCTCAGTTCAGCAGGGAGTCCCAATTAATCCTCAGTCATCCCATTTTTTCATCTGCTTTTAAAATGTCCCAGTTTCTTTTCTCCTCCTCCCATTTTTCTTCTTCATCCTCAGATTTCTTCCATTGCTGCAAACTAAGGCTCTTTCCGCAGCTTACCTTCTTGTGACAGTGTCCAGTGGTGATCCCAGCAGCAGCTCTGCAGGGAAGAAAGCACGATGGTAGCACTCCCCTCCCCCACTGGACTAGCTTCTGTGGAAGGGAGTGCAATGGATAGACCACTTCCTTCTGCAGTGCAGCCAGGTACTTTTCCAGGCTGTGCTGGGGGAGGAAGCACTATCATTACGCTTCCTGCCCTTCTGCAGGACAGGTGAGTGTGGGATGGTGGCATGATTGCAGGTCATTGATGGGGAAAACCCAGCCAGGGGACAGGAGAAGGATAGGACTGTGATGACATCATGAAGAAGTGTCAACACTGTCTCATCCTTCTCCTGTCCCTATGGTGGGATGGATGGTGCTGCATAAAGGGCCTAAGTTCAAAGTGCAAAAGTAGCTAGCACTCAGGTAACTCAGCAGGTGAGAGAAGAGACAAGGATCAGAATCTTGCCCTTCCCAGTATGTTCAGGTAAAAGTAAACTGTTGCAGCCTGTGTGTTCTTCCTTATTAGTAACTTTTACCACCTTGATCACACTCTAATGTTGCTTGGCCACACATGTTCTAGGTTTTCATATGTCAAAAGCTGGGTAGTATGCTCTGAAGCCTATGCTGCTGAATGTACTGAGGTTGTTTCCACCACTGGTACATTTCCCTCATGGAAACATGCTATTGTCATGTCCCCTGTCCCACACAAAAAAGCCTAAACATGACATGAGAGGCATTGCTGAGAATCTCATATATTGGGAGTCACCAGACAAATGAAGCTGCCCCCTTTTGGAAGATATCTATGTACAGCATGTACTTAATTTATTGGATTTATTGGATGGCTTTCTCCTAGGATGAGATTCTAAAGTTTATAATGGGATTAAATTAAAATAGCATTTTATAAAAGTTTTTTTAAAAAAAGAATGTAGTCACAATATACTGTAATCTAGTTAAAACCTACCATCTTAAGTTGTCAATGCAGGGTTTCTGCAAGGCTGAAAGGAGGCAGGTAGAAATCTATGTAGACTCTTCTGAACACCATAGAAGAGGGATGAATGAATGGTAGGTATAGCAGAAGGGAACAGTGGATCCTTTGCCATGGGAGCGGTGATCTATTTTGAGTTTTATGATTGCCTCTCCCACTGCCGCTCTGGGTTATACAGGAATTCTCCCAGTGCCAAATCTCTGTTGAGGCTCCCATAAAACTTGAGGCAACTTCAGGAGGAAAAGCCATAAAACCATGCCTGGATTCACCACCCTTGTAGCAATAGATCCATTGGTTGCCCCCCAAAAAAGGAATTATGAGTAGAGTTCTTTAGTAATTTCAGTACCTGGGAAAGGATTCAGATTCTCACTTGCTTAACAGCTGTTTTGTCCACCCCACCTAATTTTTGCTGCTGAAATTAGGAAACCTTGCCACAACCAGGAGTGAATTTTTGTAGGGAAAGACTATGAACTCTGCTAGTTCTGGTACTTGACACTAAATTCCTTGGCCCTGAGTTGTATTAAGTGTATGAGTTTTGCTCATGACTCCAGTTGAGGCCTTTCCACACTACACTGTTCTAGTGCAATTATTCTACTTTCAATATCCTATGAAATCCTGAGATTTGCAGTTTAGGGAGAGGTGTTTAGAATTCTCAGTCAGAGAGCTTTTTGGCCTCAGTAAACTACAAACCCCAGAATGTTGAAAGTGGAATAATAGTACTATAACAGGGTATAGTTTGGTGAATCTCAAGGTTCCAATCAAGGTCCACCAAGTTTGAAGCTTGTTTTCTTCTGCCATAAAAGAAGGATATTATCAAATGTCGGGAAGTTATTTTTTAAGCCTAGAATACTCAGATTTAGGAGGCTGTGGGGGTTTTTTAAAGGTAAGTTTTTAAAGCTTTGATGTGCAAGTGCAATAGATAAACCAGCAAACAAACATAAGGTCAAATGTGTGTGCAAAGTCAACCCATGTGTATCAAACTGATGAATGTGCATTCCAGTTTTGTATTGTTTTGTTAGAACTATCCAAAGTTCCTGAGAACATCTTGACAGCAGCAGAAGTCTTTGAACCAGTTCGGCCAATTCCTGGTACGCAGAGCTCCTGAAGGGCTCATATCCCTAGCCCCCGTAGTAAGCAGGCCGTTCCTGCCCACCCACCAATGTACCTCTACAACATGTGTTCTCTTAAAAAGTTTTACTGCAAAGCCTTGAATTTCTTTAAAATAACTCAGTAAAAAGAAACCTCTTTAAATGTATAACAGATGCATAAACAGACCGCGGGCAGAGAACTGTCATCACGCCTCCGTAGCTACATTTTCACCTGCTCATGTGGTGTACACCTGTAACATGTTAGCTGGTAGGGCGTCGGTTTTGCTATGCCTCCTCAATTCAAGGGTGGGCTGATATGAAGGATTCCTCATCTGTGATTTAGAAAAGAAACAACCGTTCTTTCTTCTCAATCAGATGAGCGGTTCATGGCTAAAACAAACAAGATATCTTAGATTAATTTAGGAACTGTATGGTTGCAGCTCTGAAACAGAGACCTCCCTGCTAAGAGTCTGGCTTTATCGCGTCTGAGCACTCTGGCCCCATTACTGAATTTTAACTCAGTCACATACAATGGATCAGTGTGTAAATCTCTGGTTAAATAAACAATATACATGAAGTAACAGAATAATAGCATTTTTATAAGTCCACTAAAACGATTGTCAACTATTAGAATTTCAAGCAGTTCAGTGTGAACTGTTCTTAAATATCTTTTGTTGTTGTTGTTGGTCAGCTTTAGTAAATAAAGGCAAAAATAAGATCAGCACATCTAAGTAACATTACAAATTATGAGTTTCTTCTAATTAATTCCATGTTGCAATAGCTAAGGCAGAAGTAGGTTGCCTTACAACTGCAAAGTAAGAAGGAATAATGTCAGCTCTTTTTTTCAGTGTTATTGTATCTCTTTTGGATACTTTTCATGTTATCAGTGTGTGGTCTTAATATCTTAGTGTGTTCTGAACCATAGGTCAGTGACTTGGAGCACTCTTTCACATACTTTTGAATATAATTTGAAAGGTAACGCCACCTTGGCATGACCTTTCTGCATTGATGGGATTATGTGCTCCTGTGAGATAGGGATTATAGTGATGGCAGCATTGCAAGTGATAAGGCATCCCAAGTCAGACGTGATATAGTATTTCTGATTTCTATGTATGCTTTTTCAAAGCCAGACAATAAGAGAACTGACAGGAAGAAGATTATAATTCATCGGAAATGCTGAAGGAGAGTTCTGTGGATACCATAGACCTCCAAAAAGACAAATAAATGATTCTGAGAGTGAATCTAGCCTAAACTCCCACTGGAATCCCAAATGACTAAACTCTGGCTGTTGCACTTTGTCATGAGATAACATGATACATTGAAAAAGATGCTAATGCTCATTAAAGTGGAAGGCACTAGGAAAAGATAAAGACAGATAGATGGATTCAATAAACAAAGTCACAGTCTTGAGTTTGCAAGACCTGAGGAGGGCTGATTGTGAGTAGAGTTTGCAGATGTCTCTCACATCTGGACACATAATCCTACTTGCAGGGCCAACCATGGTTTGGGGAGGATGCAGGACTCATAGGAACAATCTAGCTGTTCTTCTGCAGCTGTGAATAGATGACAGTTGTCTCCTTCTCTGAGCAAAGGAAGAACAGTCGTTCCCTCCTGGATCTCCAAGGCACAGAGCACCATGGAGATCCAGGAGGGAAATAGCTGTTCTTTTCTTTGGGATGTTGCCACTAATTGTCCTCCTGCCTTCTTCCCTTGCCAGGCCACTAAATGCCTGAGGGAGTGTGCATGTTACAGCAGACTTCTAGATAGAACCTTGCATGACAATAATAAAAGAACATAAGAAGACCAACAGAATTCCAACCAAAAAAATCAAAGTTGGGTAATACCTTTATTAGAACAACTAGCTACCTGTATTAGGACAACTTTATTAGGACAAAACATTAATTTTTTTTATTATTTTGTTACTTTTATGGTTTTCTATATAAGCTATCTAAAGTTCTGGAGAGGTAGTTTAAAATTGTATTAAACTGATAATATAGATCAGCAGAAGGTAGATAGATGGCCGCACTTGCCACATATACTTTGCTTTATGTTTGCACTAGGTAAGTTCTTCAATATTTTACTCTATCTATCTGTCTATGGTTTGTGTACAGCTGATAAATATGTATGTTCAATGACTGTTCCCAATTAGTCCATTTTGTAGCTGGCCTGAAGATTTGGATTCGATATAATGTTCTTCAAATTTCCTCCTACAGTTCCAGGAGTTTACTTTATTTCTTCTAACTGTAGGACTGTGCATGCATTGTTAACCTCTCCAAATATTGTGGAAAACATGTTCAAGACCAGCCAAGAGTACCAACATGGACATTGGCAGTTGACTTCTGTTCTACTTGCACTCCACAGAAGGAATAGCTTGTCTTCTTGAGAATGGGGCCTGTTAAGAGAAGAAACACCTTATCAGAAACACCTGGACAAAACAAATCAAAACCAATAATATAATCTTATTGTTTTGAGTCATAAAGATTATGATGATGCTGGCAAGATTTGCATAATTTCCTAGAAGTAAGATTAAATTTTGTGTTTATAACAGTCAGTAAACTGAAATGGTGCAGTGAAATAGGTTGTATAGTGTGGAACTGCCTAGTGGCTAATATTCTCCTCATACCTTTTCCTCTGTGGAGGTGTGTTTAGTTTTAAAAAAATCAGTATGTTGTACTGAAAGGGGCAGCATAGAATGCACTGAAAATGAGGGTGGAAAGTAGAGGTCTCTTGATTGCATGCCAGTGGCTGCAGCACCCTCAGCTGATTAATTAATCTGGCACTGAAAAGTACCAATAATAGTGCCAGCCCCATAAGAAGGTCCTTCACATATGCTAGTAGGAGTGTCATCAGTGCTTCTGATTCTGTACAACAGGCCTAAGGGAACAATGAACCATTGACCAGGGCCCTTTTCACATGGCATTTGTCATGTGAAAGGGCCTCCAGAGCGTTGCGCGATTGCGAGGAGCGTTTCACATGATGTCCTCACAATTGCATGATGCTGCTGGGGCCAGCAGGTACCAATCGTGCAATATTTCATTTTCAGCTTTTGGCTAAAAATGATGCGCAATTGTGCATCGCTCCAGGGCCCCACACGTACTTACCATCCATGCGGAGCCTCTGGAGCCATGGCCCTCATGCTTCCTCCCTCAGTGCAGCCTGGAAAAATACCCAGCTGCACTGTGGAAGGAAGAGGCGGAGCCCTCATGTTGCCTGCTGGACAGCAAGCAACTACTGCAGAGACGGAGCAGAGGGGATGCAAGTGCCTCACAGAAGAGGCTGCTCGCATGATCCCCGCATGACTGCACCGGATGGAGGTAAGCTGTGGAAAGGGCCCAGTTCAGGTATTAAAATGGATTCCTTCTTTTTCTGAAAGACAGCCAGATTGGTGTGAAAATCATATAAGTACACCCAAGCACCAAGCATGGTGTTCATGCATCCTTTCATCACTGAGCTTTTCTCCTTGTATGGATTCTAGGGCTATAACTGCACTCTACTAGCCATATATCATACCAAACTAAGTTAGTCTTATTAGTCAAATAAATCCTGGAGTTTTAGAACTGTCAATGTACTAAGATGGTTTTTTAAAAAACCCTGCAATGCTGCTAAAGACCTACAGTCTTTTGATAAAGTCCCTCATGATATTCTTATGGACAATGTAAATAATGATGCCATGAGATGGATTTGTAGTTGACTTGACAAATCAGACTCAAGAGTTTCTCACTAATACTTCATAATTCTGGAGAGAAGTTTGGCAAACTAGGGAACTGTCCATTTCTATCCTGGCCCCAGTGTTCAATATCTTTACAAACATCTTCGCTGACAGAATAAAGGGAGATACTTAACAAACCTGCAGACAATAGCAAGGTGGGATGGGTGCTAATACTTCAGAAGACAGAATCAAGATTCAGGATGACTTAAACTGACTGGAGAACTGAGCTGGAAAAAAAAGTGACTTTCAATTGGAGTAACTTCATTTCTCCATTTAGGCAGGAAAAATATGATGTACAAACATTAGATGGGTGACAACTTATTTGGTGATAACATGTGAGATAAGGATCTGGGAGTCTTAGCAAATTAAACATTAGTCAACAGTGTGATATAATAGCAAAAAAACAAACAAGCAAACAAAAAACAAAAAACCCTAATGCAGTTCTGAGCTGCGTCAACAGAAGTACAGTGTCCAGATAAAGGAAAGTGTTAGTACTGCTTTACTCTACTTTGGTCACACCTCATTTGGTATACTGTGTCCTGTACTGAGCACCATAATTTAAGAAGAATATCAATAAGCTAGAGTATGTCCAGAAGAGGATTACAGCTGTGATTCAGGGACTGAAAAAGAACTATGTTTTCTGAGGTAGTGGAATAAGTTTAGCCTGAAGAACAAAAACCTGAGACATATCCTTCAAATATCTGAGGGTCTTCATGAGGAAGACAGTGCAAGCCTTTTTTCCCCCTGATGTTGAAGATAGTATTTTCTGGTCCTGAATGCATGGGTTTTAAACACTATGAACAACCTCCTGACAGTAATAATTATTCCTGACAATAATAATAATTAATAATAAAAGACTACCTTGGAAAGGATCTTCCATTGTTGTTGTTCTTGTTTTAAACAGAGCTTGGATGGCCGTTTTCAGACATGCTTTAGCTATTTTTTTCTTGCATTGGCACAGCATTGGATTAGATAACCCTTGAAAGCCCTTTCAACTCTACAAATCTAGGATTCTGGTAGGCTGGGTGGTATAGAAAGCTGTAGCAATTACACCAGTCTCATAGTAGCTGCATCTGTAAGTCAGATGTTGCCTTTGAGATATCGTGAGATCTCTAAACCACAGCCTATACAAATCAGAGAATACATGATGATCTTGATCTAGACCCTGAATGCAAATCCAAGAATATTTTAAATATTGTCATTTATGCTCTTCTGTTTTTTGTTTTTTGTTTGTTTTGTTTTTTGTTGTTGTTTTAAGCAATTTTTAAAACCCTGGTACAATCACAGAGCAGTACTGGAGATCTATATGTGGATTTTATAGCCTCAGGCCATGGTAAGTCTTTTACCTGCTCGTCAGATCTGCTTAGCATAAGATAAAAGAGTACAAAAATTTTACTACACAAGCTTGTTGGTATGGGTGAAACCTAACAACTGCCAATAATTGTTTTTGGAAACAGTGCAAACCCTACATTCAAACGCTGTCAGCGTGCAAGGCAATCTATGTTTTTCACTATTAGGCCCAAAAATAACATTTTCTTAATAATTTTCCTGTATCAAAGTGCTAGATATTTTTTTTTAGTCAAGACAGCTGACTAGTGCAGAACTCTGTAACAATCAGCTTGTGCCAAACATATGCTCCCTTTCTCCCTCCCCCCTATATATTAACACCTTTGATAATAATAAAAAATGCATGTTCCTAGCCATATTCATTCAATAACAACATCTTTTGGTTGATGTGTTTTGTTTTCCTTTCATATTACTACGAACCTGTGTTTAATTCTCAGTGCCAGGTTGGCTTTTTAACCTCTCTTTCTACATTCCACTAGTAATGTCTGATTAAGAAATTTAGCCTTTCAAGTGCTATTTAAAAAATCCAAGAAATACAGTAACACAATACCATGGAAAACTGATATAATCTTTTCAAAACTATAAAAATTGGTCACCCAGAGGAACATCTGCATGGTAAAAATTTTAAACAAACTGCAGCAGAATCAGATAGCCTATAAAGAACCACACTGTGAGGGAGTCCATTGGTCAGCAGGCACTTTTTTTGCTGTCATCCCAATTCAGAAAGGACTATCTTTCTAAAGCCTATTGCTTCAGTGTTAGTTACTAGCATCTGGAACAAATTCCAGGATGGAACTCTGACGTTTTTAAAAGGAAATTCAACCTTACAATAATCATTCCTTAAATCATTAATATGGCAAAGGAGCCAGATGTAAAAGCATGAAAATAAAATAAAAACAAATAAAACAAAACACACTCCCAGATCGCAGTCAAATCCCTAATGGGCATCTGTCTGTGTTCTCAGATCATTGGTATGGGTTGCCGTCAAAGATGTTTTCCTTTCAGTATTAAACTTCCCCCAACTTGTTAAATCTAGGCTTGTTATGTTCATTATTCCCCTTCTCAAAATAAGTCTTACTTTGCAGCCTTGTTGCATTTTCAATTTGTTGCAAAAATACGCATCTCTTTAGTAGTAGATGAAAGATTACAAAAAAAGAGTAACGCGATTCAGTAAGGCCCTTTTTGCATAACATTTTCCATGCGAAAGGACCTCTTCAGTGTGGCATGATTGCGAGGAGCCGTCCACATGACGTCTTCGCAATCACATGACACTGTCGGGGCCAGCAGGCGCTGATCGCACACTATTTCATTTTCAGCTTGTAGACAAAAATGGTGCATGATCACGCATCACTCCAGGGCCTTGCGCACACTTACTGTGTGTGCAGAGCCTCCAGACCGGAGGTGCTCATGCTTCCTGCCCGATCGCAGCCTGGGAAAATCCCAGGCTGCGCTGTGGAAGGAAGAGACAGAGCCCTCATGCTGCCTGCCACCTGGCCGAAGCAACGGGGATGCGAGAGCCTCTCACAAGAGACTGCTCGCGCGATCCACATGCCCCAGTGCCGACAAAAGGTAAGTTGAGGAAAGAGCCACTAAGATATGTTTTTCCCTAATCTGGTAATTCAGAAAGTCCAACATTTTGTGACTACCAAAACAGGAATTCCCAACTCTGTGAAGAAAAAGTGGTTTATCTGGTTCCAATATCAAAAAACTGGTTATTTGAATGGTTATTTGATGTTCATAAGCGTCTAAACAATTCAATGATTTTTCAGTGGTTGAATGATTTCGTTCTTGATTGTTGTCACTTCTTGCTGTTTAAGATTACCAACCTTCAGATAATAAATCTACAGTATGTGGTATGTCCTAGAAATTTCAAGGCAGAACTTCCTGGGTCCTGTAGCTGCACACCTCCCTAAGTGTATTGTGATCCCAGTTTGCCCTCAGATCTTTCTCTCAGCTTCTGTAAAAATGGAAGAAAAATGGCTGATTTTGTGAAGCTACAGACCAGGTTTACACATACAGTGGAAAGTAACAATGTGGTGGGCTGGAAATGAGGTAGCCAAGTTCTGAAGTGGCCAAATGGATTATAATGCTTGAGGCCAGATCAGTTGGGTAGTGGGAGTTTTAATTTCCCCCCTCTATATTCCAGTTGCAGAATGTAAGGTTGCCTGACTGCAGAAACAGAAATCTATCCTGTATACCTGAATATATAAAGTGGCATCAAGGAGGATGTTGTTTCAACATGAATCCCTTTCATGGGATGATGGTAGTAAAAGCTCAAAAATAGATGAAGAAAATATCAAAGAAATGAATCAGTGGGGACTGTACACTAACACGCTGTAGAATATAGAATGGGAGTGAGAGCAGAGAAAGTATTTGATAGCTTGCCAAGTAATTCAGAGGAGTCTCAAGTGGGGCTTGCAGAAGTGCTTATGTACAAATGTGAGAGGTATGAGAAACAGACGAGGTTAACAATATATATGCATAAATGTGGGATGTCAGCTGACTGGGATGTCCTTCATTTAATTGTAAAATCATGGAGCAAGGACAAAAGAATGGAAGCTGGGTACAGAAGGAACATACCTTTTTAGAGTCTATCAAAAAGGGAGGAAACGAAGGATGCCAGAACTTTATATAGCCTTAGATTTGTGTGTGTTAATATTCAGGAATAAGTGTTAGGTGATGAGCTCTCCTTCACTCATAAACATATCATAAACATAGGGACTTTCAACAAAGCTGTACACATAACCCCAGTCTAGCAGTTCTAGTGTGAGTTGTTTCCACACTAGCAATGTGGTGTGATATTGCTATCTTTTGTTCAACTCACTTTGGATCCTATCCTTGTCAGCCATGTTTCATTCCAGATTGTGTGTGTGTGTGTGTGTGTGTTTCTCCTTCACAGTGGATTTGTGGCAACGGTCATATGATCTAAAACACAATTTCAGCACATACAAGCAAATTTCTATGGGTTTTTTTTCCAAAGTCCTTTATGCTTTTAATTAAAAGCATTTTGCTTGCATGTTGTGCACATGGGAGAAGGAGGATCACTCTGAAATGATGCGAGGAGGCACCCCTCGTAGTAGGTTCTGCCTCTTTTGCTTCTGTTGAGTATGGCAACAGAGCTGCTGATGAACAATCTCTTCCTTACAGCTTGAACGGCATATATTAGACCCCACTTAATTTTTGTGCAAAAAATAATAATAATGATTTCAATTAAAAGGAAGAGGGGAGATGACAGACAATCTGTAATTAAAGCAAACAGGAGCTGATAATAAGGGGCTAATAGCAGGCTAGTCAACACCGTCTTCTTTCATATACAACAGGAAAAAGTAAAAAATGGTAGAACTGAAAGCAGGAAGCTTCTAATTCTAGGGGAAGAGAACCTTTACAAAGTGGAACTAATTGCTACGTTTTGGTCATAAGTATAGGAATTGGCAGGTAACGTTGCACTACGTGCAGAGTTTGAAAGTAACAAGTGACACAAATAGCTGTAATTATGTACTTTTTTTTATCAACAAGGGGATCTGATGAAATTGCACTTCCAAAGGGATGTAGTAACTAAGAATAAAGTTACTAATGTATGTATCATTTATCAAGGGATCTCTTCCCTCTTCAGAAAGACATGGAAATTAATGGAAAAGTAATACAAAAAGTAATGCAACAGTAATGCAAGCAGTGCAACAAATGTTATGAGAATTTACTTTTTCAACGCTGTAATGATTATTGGGAATGAACGACTTTAAGAAAAAATACAATTTCCCAAACTCTGATTATATTAATTGCCATTTTAATTCGGCTGCTAGTTGACTAGAAGTACTGAAGCGCTCTACTAGAAGCAACCATGGTAACTCTCAAAGCTTAAGATAATCACATTTCTCCATTTGTGCTTGTGTTTCGGAGCGCTTCAGACATTTAGTAGACTGTATTATAAAGAGAAGTCCTTGATTAAGAAATAAAGGAGAAATTTCCCATTGAAGTGGACCCCATGCAGCTTTATAGCATAGCATATATATTTAGGGTTGATGGGACTTATGTATAAACATACATGTACTGTGCATTCATGTGTAACTATCCCTACTGTTAAACCTGCACAGAGTCAAAAATGGTGTGCCTCTTCAAACAGACTATGCTTTGTTCCTGAAAATTTGTTCAAATAATTCCCATTTCCCTACCACCGTTACCCTCCTCACCTTTGACATTCCCATTCAATAAATCCTGGAATATTATTTTGACACAGTATTTTATACTAATGAAATGCTTATACCTCTCTGTTGCAGAAAAACAGATTGTGATACAATTACACTTTCAAATTAATCTTCCCCAAGTAAAAGAAAGTTATTATGATTTATACAAGCCATTCATCTTGGTTATTTTCCATATGCACCTTGTCAATAGATTCTACCAAACTGAACTTAATTTTGGAGTCTGTGGAGTCATACTTGGAAGTCGCATTTACACAACATAGGCCATTTCCACACGGGGCGAGAGAATCGCCCCGTGATGCTACTCACCGGACTTTTGGGCTCCCTGGTCCAGTCCACGCTTCTCTGGAGCAGCGCGTGGCTGCCGCTCCGCACTCCTCCGGGGACAAAAATGGCGGCTTCTGGTTGGTCAAGGGTCTCGACCAACCGCTGAAGCTTGCCAGCCTAAAGCCCGCCCCTGGCAGATCGCAGGCTCACACCAATGCGAGCCTGCAAATCTGCATAAGGGAGCAGGCTTGCAGTGGCGCGCTCTGTGCTTTTGAAAGACCTGTTTTTAGTGGTCTTTCAAAAGCACACTGGATGACCATGTTAAGTAGGTCCGACCCAGTCTGCTCCCAGGTGCAGACCTCCTCCCTGGAGGATGCTCTGCCCCATGTTAAAAACCCCATGTGGAAATGGTCATAGTGAGATTAGATTGTATGAATCTCATGCACCTCCTGTTTCTTTGTTATTTGAAAACTAGCATCCATTTCTAGTTGGGTCTGACTGCTGGGTCCTAGCCATGAGAAGCATAGTTTCAGTTGTTAGTATCCACATGATCATGTCCAAAGACAATAGAAGTAACCAAAGTTATTTTGAAAGCAGATGAAGAAATAAAAAGGTTGGAATAGGGCCACACTATTGAATGAGAAGTTAAAATATTATACCCACCCAGCAGTTCCTACTTGGTAAGGACTCCCAGTAATCTGTTATTACACTTTTTCAGCTGCTTTTAAAAGGTCCTGGTTTCTATCTCCTCATCCCACTTTCTCCTCAGCTTACATCACTTGTTGCAAACTGAGTTCAAAATGCAAAATTAGTTTGCACACAGTTAACTTGCCAAGGGAGAGACACATTTTTGTCCTCTGTAAGCCCAGGCAAAAGCAGACTGCTGCACCATCTCTTAACTTGTGTATGCTTCCTCATTAATAATGTTCCCTATCTTCACTAGAATGGATGTTGCTTGGCCACAAGTATCCTGGTTTTCATCTGTGAAATGTTGGAAGGTACAAGATAAACCCTTCATGTCAGTCAACGCTTCTGGACCCCACAGTTTCAGAGAATGATAATGGTAAGCCCCATGGTGATCCTTATCCTTACCCTACCCACAAATTCCACATCACTGAGTACCAGGCCTCAGGAATCTCTATTCAGCATAAACATGCCTCAGGGGACTCACCAATCCTGTACCCTGCAAGAAGTTCCACACATATCTGCCAGATCCGAAGGGTCTAAATTGAACTAATTAGGCAACATCCTAAAAACAGAGATTGGAAATATAGTTTTTTGGACTATAACTATCCTCCTGGCAGCATAGCAACTCTGAAGGAAGAGACGAATCTTTCATCTCCCTGAGTGCTAGCATAACAACATGGGCAGAAAAACCTTTCATAGCCCAAACAAGCCCAGCAACTGTTCCACTGAAAACAAGGAAAGAGAGAACTCGAAATGAAAGAGGGTTTGGGTAAGACTTGACAAGTCTTTAAAGCCCATGAATCCCTGTTCTCCAAACAACACAGAAGTATGCAAGTGCCTGCAGATGTCTATCTGTATCATACCTCTTTCCTTCTCTGCCATATGTTAAAGCACAAATGAATGTCATTGGTAGTCAAAGAAATAAGTACCATCTATCATCTATAGTCTATTATCATACAGTTCCAGGTTCCTAACCTGGAACTGTATGATACCCAGAGATGGAATAATCCCTTTCCCTTCTATTTGACTAGCTCTTTGTGGATTTTCCTACTACCATTTTTCTGGGACAGATTTTAACCATGAAGAATATCTCCAGATGATGTAGGAAATCAGATGGGACCACAGGATGATAACTCTTGGCCAGGCAGTCATGCATAGGGTTGTCATACCACCCAAACAGCTGGGTTTTATACAGATTCTAGGCATGCCAACTAGAGCCCATTTGCACCATCATTTGACCAGGATTCCAAGCTTTCATTTAAAAAAAAAAAAGCCCCTGCAGAAGTCAAGTTATGGCACAAATCATTGGGTCACTCTTCTATCAAATTATTCTTCAAGAAACAAGTTCCCCACCCACAACTTTTCAGGCACCAGGCAATGAGAGTGAATAATACAAGTTATTTCATGCCAAGAAACAAGTGAGAGATGCATTGTGAGGGTGCAAATAAAGGAGAGGGAGGGATTAGGAGAGGTAGGAGAACAAGGGTCCATAGAGCAAAGAATACAGCAGAGTGTAAAAAACAGATGACAGACAGCAAGGGCACAGGGTGAGATGAGGGAGGAACTAGCAGGGAAGGTGAGATGCCAGTGGCAGCGTGGTGATTTCTCCTTCCTTTCATTCTTTATACATGCTGGGTTTCTTCTCACTTTCTCATTGAGTGTATTGTGCAGTCACATTGGCTTTCTCAGATGTTCCTAACTGTTCTTCTTCCATGGAGTTGTGATTGTGTGTTTAGCAATTCCTTCTTCATGAAATATCACTCTTTTTCCTTTAGCATTTTTAGCCATGGGATTCTGCCCAGTATTTTCCTGAGCTTGATAAAATCAGCTTTCCTGAAATCCAGGGTTCAAGTTTGACTACATTCTTCTTTGGCTTGTCCCTCGGTCATGATCTCTGGCATTATGTGATCAATCCTTCTAAAATATCAACTGCCCAGATTCCAGTGATCAAGTCCTCCATATTGATTAGGATCAAATTCAGGACTGCTGATCCCCTTGTTCCTTCCTCCACCTTTTGAAAGAGGAAACTATCTTCAAGGCATACCAGGAATGTGTTCAATAGCCTATGTTTAGCAGAATTAGTCTCTCAGTAGATATCAAAATAATTGAAGTCCCCCATAACTACCAGTTCTTGCTTCTTAGAGATTTCTGAGATTTGTCACAGAAAACCATCATCCACCACCTCGTCTTGATTTGGCGGCCTGTAGTAAACTCCTACCAGGGTGTTTATTTCTTTCTCCATTCCTTTTTCCATTTATTTTTACCCAAATACTCCCCACTGGTCCAGTTTACTCAATCACATGGATTTCTGTACAAGTGAATTTCCTTTTAACACATAACGCTACTCCCCTACCTTTTCTTCCCCATCTATTCTTTTTGAATAGATTTTATCCATCAATTGTTATATTCCAGTCATGGGAGTCATCCCACCAAGTCTCTTTTATACTTACACAGTCACATTTACCATCCTGGACTAGGACTTCAAGCTCATCTTGTTTGTTTCCCAAACTCGGTTCATTGGTGTGTAGACATCTAAAGCACTGTTTGTTATCTTCTTTTTTTCTACTGTTCTCCAATTTTCTCCCTCAGCTTCTCCCCTAGAATTCACATGCTGGTTTTTAGAGCTTGCTTTTGGACAGATGTTTAAACTATCATTTCCAACTCTCCAAGAATTTAGTTTAAAGCCCTCTTGATCAGATTGGCCAAGCTTTTCCCAAAGACATTCTTCACAGTATGCATGAGGTATAGCCCATCTGTAGCCAGTAATTCTTCATCTAATAAGTGAAGATAACGATCCAAACCTCTGCCATCAAAACCATCTGCATAGTCAGTCATTCACTTGCAGTATCTTCCTTTCCCTGTGTGGTCCTCCATCTTGCATAGAATACTAGAATCACAGAATTGGAAGAGACCACAAGCGCCATCAAGTCTAACCCCATGCCCTGCAGAAATACACAATCAAAGCAATCCTGACAAGTTGGCCATCTGTCTCTGATTAAAAACCGCCAAAAAAGGAGACTCTACCGCACTCCAAGAAAGTGTACTCCACTGTCAAACTGCTCTTAGCATCACGAAGTTCTTCCTAATGTTTAGGTGAAATATCTTTTCCTGTAGTTTGAGTCCATTGCCCTGTGTCCTAGTCTCTGGAGCAGCAGAAAACAAGCTTGTTCCATCTTCCATATGACATCCTTTCATACATTTACCATGGCTATCATGTCACCTTTTAACCTTCTTTTCTGCAGACTAAAACATACCCAGCTCCCTAAGTTGCTCATCATAGGGCATGGTTTCCAGGACTTTTACCATTTTGGTTGCCCTCCTTTGGCTACATTTTAGCTTGTCAATGTCCTTCTTGAATTGTGGTGTCCAGAATTCCAGTATTCCAGGTGAGGTCTGATCAAAGCCAAATAGAGTGGTACTGTTACTTCCCTCAACTTAGACACTATATGCAGCCTACTATTGCATTGGCTTTTTTGGTTACCAGATCACAATGTTGACTCATGTTCAGCTTGTGGTCCACTAAGATTCCTACATCTGTTTGACATGGACTGGTGTCAAACGAGGTATTACTTATCCTATATTTCTTCATTCCATTTTTTCTGCCTATGTAGGATACCTTACATTTCTCTTTGCTGAAATTCATTTTGTTAGTTTTGGCCCAGCTCTCTGATCAAAAGGAGCCCTGGTGGTGCAGTGGTTAAATGCCAGTACTGCAAGCCACAAGGTTGTGAGTTCGATCCTGCCGGGCTCCAAGGTTGACTCAGCCTTCCATCCTTCCGCAGGTCGGTAAAATGAGTACCCAGGTTGTTGGGGGCATGTATAGAAATACATGCCATTTGTAAGTTGTTTGCCGCCTCGATCCATATGGAGAGGTGGGACACAAATAAATAATAATAACAAAAAAAAAAAATCTGTTAAGGTCATTTTGAATTCTGATCCTGTCCACTGGGGTATTAGCTGTCCCTTCTAATTTGGCATCATCTTCAAAAATTTGATAAGCTTACCCTCTATTCCATCATCCAGATCATTGAAAAAGATGTTGAATAGCACTGGGCCCAAGACAGAATTCTGTGGCACCCCACTTGTCACTTTTCTCCAGTATGAAGAGGTGCCATTGCTAAGCACCCTTTGTGTTTGGTCAATCAACCAATTACAACTCCACCTAACTCTGAAATTGTCCCGTCCACATTTTACTATCTTGTTTGCAAGAATATCATGGGGGATCTTGTTGAAGCCCTTATTGAAATCAAGATACACTACATCTACAACATTCCCTTCATCTTCATCTAACTTTATATAAAAACAAGAGCAGATTAGTGTGTTATGAATTGTTTTTGAAAAACTTGTGTTGACTTTTAGTGATCATGGCATTCTTTTCTAAGATTTTATAGACTGTCTGTTTAATGATCTGCTCTAGAATCTTTCCCAGTATGGATGTCAGGCTGACTGGGAGGTAATCGTTTCCCTTTTTGAAGATAGGGACAACCTTTGCCCACGTCTAGTCTGCTGGAACTTCTTCTGGTCTCCAGAAATTCTCTCCAGTGACACAAAAATGGCCATGTTGCAAGAGCTCCATTATATGAAGTTGGATTTGGAGGGGATTTGGGTCGTTGCATGGTCAGTAAACAATTCCAACCTCAACAATGACCAGAAAGTGAGTTGTAAGTTGTAATTCACCTAAACAATTCCAGCCAAAGTTATAGTATCGAAATTATTTTATTTATTTATTTATTTATTTAATCTCTCTGATTTAATCTGTTTTGTGCTTAAATCACTGTTTTATGCAGATTTATGATTTGGCCTGCCATGGCTTCTATATTTATTTCTTTTTCTTTGTATTATTTCTCATATAGAAACTTCAGCGGCACACATGATTAACATTTCTTTTGCTATATATGCAACAAACAGAACATGAGGCTGAGGCAGACAAAATGCATTCCAGGGCCCCTGTGTGTTTAAATGAACCAGTGTGGTTTTCACTTTCTCCTCCAGCTAGATAATAATGTGCTGATTGAAAATGTCAAACTCAAGATTTAAGGAAAACATAAGACTGCAATGCTGAAGGTAGAGATGTTAAACTGAAATTAATTATAGTCTGTAACATCCTCACGTTTGGGGGATTTTAATAAATGGTTGGCTTTTTCCCTTCATATTTCAGTGACATGATACAAATTTAGGTTAATGAATTTAAACAACTCATGGGAGATGGGTGCCAAAAGAAAACATGAACTAACTATGGTATTCTCACACTGACCAAGCCGTGTCTGAATTTGCACTGCTCTGGGACAGCAAAGTTCCAGCCAAGGACATTGAAACTGATCAGTTTATTTTGAATTAAATTATAATTCCAGATAATTGCCATGAAAATAATTAGAAGCATGATGGAGGGATGATGAACAGAACAGAAACTGGAGGTTTCAGACTTTGGGAGAGCAGTTTATCTTTTGAGCCTCCTTATTCAAAGATCTTTGGGATGAAACACGTAGGACTAATAAAATATTATAAACCAGGAAGGGCAAGGCTAAAGCACAAATGTGGTTGATCTTGCTTCGTCCAGGGCCTTGTCCTCATCCTCAGGCTGTACAAATGGGGAAAGTATCATTGTAACTGCGTAAGGGAGGCCAAATTTACATTAACTGGAGTCCCCCCCCAAAAAGTGGCATCCCAGTCAGAATGGAACTGAATAATTTTTTATTCCGTAAAGTGTGGTACAAATTGGTTGCAAAAGGCTATTGAGAATGTAATAGGTCCTTGGCCATCCAAAAGAACTTAGCTGGATCATGCAGGAGTAACAGAGAAGACTGTCCCCCCCATTATCACTACCACAGACTAGCTTTCTGATGGGTTCCAGTGGTGTTCAGTTTTACTTCCTCTGAGTTTTTGGCCAGTGCTGCCCTAATCACAATCTCATTCAATTCATCAGCTCCTTAGAATGTTGGAGAGATTATTAAGCTCTGCCTGGCAGGAGGAGATACCCAGGAGAGACAGTATCACAAACCAGCATCATGTCCTCATTCCGGAGGACAATCTAGACTCACTAGAAATGTCTGCTGTGATGACATGGGAACCCCCCAAACTTTTTGAAAGGCAAACAGTCCAGCAGCTTAGCAGCTATTTACCTTCTAGGTTAGCCCATCTAGGCCATTTCTGCACTACAATGTTATGGTGCGATTATTCCACTAACATCCTATAGAATCCTGGGGTTCACTGTTTAGGGAGGGGCATTTAGAATTCTCAGCTGGAAAGCTCTTTAACCTCAGTAAACTACAAACCCCAGAATTCCACAGGATGTTGAAAGTTGAATAATAGCACTATAACAGGGTAATGCTGAAAAGCCCCAACTGGAGCCATGAGCAAAACACTCAATTAGTTAATGTGGAAAGGACCTTGGTCTCCCACCCCAGCAGAATCTCTGGAAGTCTAAACTCTACTGATTAGTGATCTGTCCATGACAAATTACAGAACCTGAAATCTGGAAAAATTGAATGTGAGAAAAAGCAGAACTGAATGATTCATCCAGTTCCTAGCAACATGGCACAATGTGATTGATTTTAAGATTTTAAGCATATTAACACTTAACATGTTGTATCCACGTTGGTGGTGTGACTATGATTACAATATTGCTCAAACCTAGGAGTGTGCAACTGCAATAATTAGCCTTGAGGTGTATTATAAATGCCCAGCTTTTCACAGAATTGCTGCTTAGTTACTAAAACAGTTGAGTCATTGGAACTTTAAAAAAAACCCAAAGAAACATGAGAAATTCCTCAATAGCCAAACTTCCTGTCATTACCATAATCCTAACGAGGGTTTCCTTTTTCTGCCTTTTAAAAGACTCTCTTCATAGCATGGCTATGTGTGTGAGAAAGGGAAAAATAGGCACATACACAAAGAAATCTTCCCTCTTTCATTTTAATTAAACTTTAATATGGGAAGGCCACCAAGGAAGTATATTCTGAACTCAGAACATGTGAGCACAGAGCAAATTCAAGTAAAAATAAAAAAGGCTAACCCTTGCAAAGTAATGTCTCCTGAAACATTCCTCTGGTTTCCATTCTGCTCTGTGAACATACATTTGTTCTTAATCACCGGCTTTCACATTAAATGCAATGAGTTTTAACAGTTAAGCAAGACAGTCTATCCTAGCAACTTATATTAATATTTGTTTGAATAATCTATTTAAGATGATGTCTGGCCAGCACTGTGGTCTCACTGGCAGAATTCCACACTCACAGCTGATGGTTTTAATATGGTTTGTCTCTGTTTCTTTTTTCTGTGTTCCACATCTTCTTGTTCAGAATTGGCCCATTCCTCTCTTCAAGGAGATGTTCCACTTTCAGGTTCATCTATAGAACTTCCATTTATTTCAGTTAGGATCAAATAGTTTCCATTCATTTTTACATATGATTCATACATTCACTTGTTCCAACCTGTTTATATTTTGCTTCAAAAATACTCATTACATACAACTGTTCATATATTTCCTCTAACTGCCTAAGACTGACATGGAGACAAGTGGTTCCAAGGTCTGGAAATCAGGCAGATTGTTTGTTCCGGATGGTGTGATGTTCTCCTGACAAAACAGGTACAGAGGTGTCACTGGAAGGGCAGGCAGATTGTTTGTTCCGGATGGTGTGATGTTCTCCTGACAAAACAGGTACAGAGGTGTCACTGGAAGGGCAGGTGGCTTCAGTGGTGAAGATGCTTATGGCTAGAGAAGGTTGGTCTGCCATTCCTGGATAAGGCTGATATGGCCACAGTAGTCTGTTTTCTGATAACTTCCTGATTTAACTACAGTAATACAGTTTATCCATTCTGTGTGGGACTTCCGTTCAGGACCATCTGGTCTTAAGCTACAGGTGCTGCAGAGAACTGCTGCCCAAGTAGTAACACAGTAGGAAGGACTAAATGTATGTCTTCCATCCTGAAATCTTTGCATTGGGAACCGGTGGGTTATTAGCCAAATTCAAAGTGTCGGTATTAATATACAACACTTTAAATATTTCGATCCCCAGGTACTTGAAGGATCACCTAACTTATATCAACCCACCTGAAATTTAAGACCAGTAGGGCTACTACATACAGTGGGGCTTTCTTGACAGTGGCACCCTACCTATGGAATCACTTCCATTAGAGATCTGTGTCTCCCTCACACTTTTATCTTTCAGGCACCAGTTCAAAATTTACTTCTTTCTACCAGCTTTGAAGAAATATCATAACTGATTCATCTGTTTGTATTGTTAGTATGATATTTTTGGTTAATGTTTGCAATTACAGATGTATAACTTGGTGATTCTGTATGTGTTTCATAAGTAAAAAGTGGTTGTGCTAGACAGATCAGTTATGGGCTAGATACACCAGTGTCCAGTCTTGATAGGGCAAATTATACAGATCCAAGATCAATCTGGTGATGTCACCACATTTTGGCTTTATTGGAAGACTGTATATTTTAGTGTATTTCAAAAGAAGGCCATGGCAAACCACCTCTGAGTATTCTTTGCCTAAGAAAAGCCTAGGAAATGTATGGGCCACCATAAGTTAAAAGGCAATTTGAAGGATCATACACATGCCTGCACAGGATTTTCCAGCTGGAATTCACTAAGGCATCTACAAATATATCACCTAGAGGTTTGAATTCATAACTGATCTGTATTTATGATCCCTAAATAATTACTAGTTTCAGGAATACACAGCCACCATGAAAGTCCTGCAATCACTTTGGCACTTTTTGCATGGCATTTTCCATGCAAAAGAGGGCCTGGAGCATTGCACGATTGCGAGGAGCTATCTGCACGACCCACTCAAAATCATATGATGCTCCAGGGGCCAGCAGGGGCCGATCGTGCACCTTTTCATTTTTGGCTTGAAGCTGAAAATGGTGTGCGATTGCGCATTGCTCCCAGGCCCTGCTTGCACTTACCTGGTGTGTGGAGCCTCTGGAGCTGGGCTGGTCACAATTCCTGCCCCAGTGCAGCCTGGGAAGGTCCCAGGCTGCACTGTGGAAGGAAGAGGCGGAGCTCTCGCACGAGCAGGCAGCTTGTGCAGAGCTGAAGCAGCAGGAAAGGGAGAGCCTCTCAGCAGAGGCTGCTTGTGCGATCCCAGCACCCTAGCGCCAGAAACAAGGTAAGGTGAGGAAAGGGCCTTTGTTAGGCAGCAGCCACTATGAATGACAGTAGTCTGTTTCCTGTCAGCTGGGAAGCAGCTGACTGACATTTCTACCCCCTTCCATGAGCAATCTCTGGTGGGAGGGGGAATTAGGACAGGGAACATGCTTCTAACTGTCGCATTGGTGATTGGTCATGGGAGGAGGTGTGAATGTCAATCATTTGCTTCCTGATCAACAGGGGAATAGACCCCTGTTGTTTGCAGCTGGTGTTGTCTACTAAGTAAGAATTAAGAGAGTTGGGCCAGGAGACACTATTTAGCTACATAGCTAAGATAGCTGCATAGCTAAGTAGGTGATACAGAATTCTGACTATCCTTATTACCATAGCATCCATGTCATAGAAGAATATAATGGGGGGTGTTTTTCAGAGCTCATTCAAAACCATAGTTCATTAGGACTCAAACTCAAAACTCAGTTACAAGTACCACATCTTGGTCCTAGAGCATGCTAAGAAAAACAGTAGTACATTGTATTGACATCTCAAACTGCAGAACTTCCTCCAACCTGTTGCAAGCATCTTCATCTGGAACTATCATACATGGTTATAAAATATAGAAGCAAAGTATCCTTTATCATTAGTAGGATAGATATTTCCTCCAGTTCACTCTCTTTCATAGCTGGAATAGCAAAAACATAACTAACAGCTTACTTGTTGTTGGAAACCATTGATTTCCTCCCCCTCCCGACACACACACACCATGATAGCCTGCTTTTAAAGTGCTTCTTGAACTCTGGAATCCACATTTTTCATGTTGCATGTTAATGGAGATTGCTTTTGTCTATAGTGGCTGAAGAAGAAGGTCTTCTGTAAAATGTGCAGAAAGAATACTACTGCCAGTCCTCAGATATCTGTGCAACTCACTATGGATCTCTGGTCAGACTGCATGGCTTTAGGTCTACTGTGAAACATGGCATTTCCATGTAAGAAAAAGAAAAAGAAAACAAGGAAGCATTGGTCTTTCCCCATAATAGTTTTTCCTGTTAAGATAATTACTCCCTAAGAATAGAATCCTGTGCTCTCTGTACAGGGAAATAATCTTCATGTTCCCCCATGACCTTCACTGACCTCTTTAAGAATAGGTTGGACAAAGAATGTCCATGTCTTCTGTTTTTCATTGTCTGGACAATGAAGTAGTTCTAAAGGAATCTGCCTACATCTACTGTAGGCCATAGTCTGGTTCAGGAAACATTTTGAATGTAACAGAAGTGAACATGAACTGAAAATGTGATAATTTGCAGACAAGACAACTATTACGAAGCAAAGCTTCTAGCCATAGGGATGCTTGATTTTGGCTCTTAAACTTTTGGCATTCCCACAACAAAATCTATTCAGGATACAACTATGCTTTGTACACTCAGTTCCTTTTAGCTGGTATATAACACAGCTGCTATATATTATCTTATACATTGGGCCACAAAGGTGCATTCTGTAGGTACGATTGATCCATTACGAGCATCCTCGCCACCCTCATTCACTGCTTTTCAGTCTAATGTTCAGGGACCCCCGTTCTCAGCCACTTGTGCATTTCAGCACTTCAAACATACCAAGAGGGACAATCAGCTAACTAATATCTATACCCCCTTCTCTGTGTTTCTCTAGCTTTCTCCCTAATCCATTGTGCTGGCCAATTGTGTGATCATAAAGACAAGAGTTTGGGGCCTGTTTTGTGGCAGAGAGGGACTGTGCAATCACAAGCTTTATTGCATCCCATCCCATCCAATGACCTCCCCCCATGCTTATCATGAGAGCCCTTTTCAAAGGAAAATTACACCAGACTTCAATGGAAAGGGGGAGGGAGTTTCCCTCTGTTTCTGAGGCTATTCAGTGCCACAGCCACAAAAGGTGAGAACTACAGAACAAGCCTCTTCTGCTTTAATTGTGAAATGTTTCAAACAAGTAGCAAAAAACCCTATTGAGATCGGGTGGTCCCATTTCCCAGAGACAAGCAAGTTCAATAGTATACTGGTCAACAGAGTAACCCTATCCTGAACAAGCTTTTGTTTTTTCAGAAAGGACTAAAATAACCACTTGGAGATGTTAAACTAAGGCATGGCATTTTAATACGAAAATGGAAGTCTAGTATATTTTGGTTCTCCATCACAATGACTGCCCTCAATTAGATCACTTAGGCTTGGCAAATTGGTTTCTGCAGAGTTTCCTAATCATAAAAAATAATCCATCCATATTTATAGCAGGCTGCTTTCTTTCTTTCTTTCTTTCTTTTTTTTTTCCAGAGCTGTTTTTGCTCATTCCCATAGTAACAACAAGTGCCTGTTTTGGCTTTGTGCCACAATGCAATATTCAAGAATGTTCTTTTCATCTGTTTTGAAAGAGAGGCAGGTATGAATATTTATACTACACTTTACATTTTGATAAGTTGAAGTATTTGCTGGCAACCTCTCTATTTTCTCTTGATTGAAAATGTGAATTTTTATTACACCAAGGACATCCAACGAAGCACTTTTTAGTGCTGTTTATAATGATCTCTCATTTTGAGATCATTTTTAATGGTCCAGGCCTCTCAGGGGGATTCATTGATAGGTTCGACCAAGCAACATTTTGGTTTCAGATATGGAAATAGAGTGGCTGGAGAGGACTCAGTCCTTCCGTTGTCCCGGTTAAAATTGTGGAGTAGATGGGGTCTTACACCAGTGAATGACTAGTTATGAATCATAACATGCTTTAATGAATGTGTTTTGCCTTCAGTGAATGGTGTTGAATGAGCTGAATCCCAGACAATTAATTCTGAGTTATAGAAGCACAGAATGACAAGCTGCTGTACAATGCATGTTTATCTGATAGTAGAGTTGGAAAAGAAATTCATATTAACCTTTCCCCCCCCCAACAAACTTATCCAATTTATTGCCTACAAAACTGTGGAGAAAACTGTGCATCTTTTGATCTCCTGTCATTGAAAGAACACAGTGTATATCAGGTTATTTTTCTTCTTCTTCCATTTTGAATTATATGCCAAAATAATCCAAACATTTTAGAGTGTGTATTGCACCAAATCCTGTCTGATCTTGGAAGCTAAGCAGAGTCAGCCTTGGTTAGTACTGAGATGGGAGACCACCAATGAATATCAGGTGCTGTAGACTATATTTCAGAAGAACAGTACATTCCTTCTATCTGGAATGGTTGTCCTCTTCCACCAAGTGTGCAGCTTCTAGAAGGACACACACGGAGTAGTGATGGATGAAGGGCACAGATATGAGGGTGATCTGATTGTGACATCTGTCACCTCATTGATTGTCAGGGTTGATTCAACTGATCTGGCTGGCTAGGCAGGTGTCCCCTTCCTCCCTCACCACTCCATGTGCATCCCTTCCTAAGCTGTGCGCTCAGTGGAAGAGGATGACCATCCCAGATAGAAGGAGTGTACCGTTCTTCAGTCAAGCGCATACATTAGCTGCATTTCCCTGTCAGAATCTCCAAACCCACCTCTGAGTATTCCTTGCCTAAGAAAATCCTATGAAATCATGGAGTCACTGTAAGTCGACAGGAGACTTAAAGGCACATACAGACATCTTTGAGAAATGCACAGAAACATACCATAGCAAGTGGAAAAATGCATAAAGTCTTGCAACCATGTGTGAAATGAAGATAAGAAGAAAACAGATGGTATTGGCCATGAAATCAAGACAGAAATTTTCATAGTTGCACCTGAGTTTAAGCCAGGTATTTAAACTCACTTGGGCTTACTTCTGAATAGATGAAAATCAATCTATTTATGTCCCATGTCAGTTTTGCATGTATCAAGTCATAAATGTGTTCCATC
This sequence comes from Ctenosaura bakeri, assembly GCA_948474755.1. Classification (NCBI taxonomy): domain Eukaryota; kingdom Metazoa; phylum Chordata; class Lepidosauria; order Squamata; family Iguanidae; genus Ctenosaura; species Ctenosaura bakeri. The sequence continues at coordinate 51,200 of CAOLHI010003437.1, forward strand.
CTGTTTTCATTCCATCAGTGTGGTTTTTTTTAGAAGTCCACCAAAACTTCCCTTTATCCTTATATATGATTTCCTGCCTGTATTTCTATGCAATTTGTCCCACTATATGCTTTTTGTTTATTTTTTTTATACACTACTTCTTGTGTACTTTTTTTTCTGCATACTGCCGTATATAGACTTCCCAGTTGTACGTATTTTGGACTTAGCTTTCTCTAGAATACATAATTTTTGAGCTAAAAACTCCCTCACAAAATTCATCTGCAATTACAATTTGCAAATGAGTATGGGCAGGTTTGCGTTAAGAATGCTAGCCAAATGAAATTTTCTACAATCCTTATTTTGAAGTGACAATTCAAAACTACAAAAATGTTAGCCAGAGAATTAGCTTGTCGGATGAGAACAACGCAATTCCACATGCCGACTCTAGGCGTGTGAAAGATGGTGGAGGCAAGGGGACTGATGTGTCTCACAAAGTGGCTAGTAACAAATTTTCTTACTTTCATTAAACTTTTTTTCCATCTCTCTCAAGTCCAAAAGAAAAAGGAAGTTTATTGAAAACATGACTCATGTATCTTGTTCTTAAAAAGGCAATTATTTCCTTTGCTAAAATGTAAACCAGCAATTTCTCAAAAGAATACATCTCTGAATGTTCTAAATTAAATGGCCATTTAAGGAGAAATTACTTTCAATGGGCTGTGTTCTAAAAAGAAGCCTCTGTGGCCTTAAAACTTATGATGTTGCATTTTTCTGTGTATATCTAAAGCTATATGCAGTGGCAGAGATTGGAGTGTGTGGAGGGGGGGTGGGAGAGGGTGCAGCTATGGCATGAGAAGCATGGTCACTGTGTGTGTGGGCGTGGCCAGGGCACACAGGGGCACGGCTATGAGTGAGACACCCCAAAAACATTGCCACCCAGGACAAACTGTCCTTCCGCTCCCCTGTCCCTACACGACTGTCTATATGTATGAATCTAACAGTGACGTAGATTCCAGTCAATTGACTCAGACTGAAGTTGGACTCAAGTCACTTCAAGGACTCAACTTGGCAGTAAATGATGCATTGACTCGATTGGACTCAGGACCTGCATATTTTTAGTGACTGACTTGCTTTCCTTGGTTCAGTAACATAACACATTCATCCAGAAATCTTACAACTTTAAACCATGCTTCCATCTCTTTTTGTCTACTAGTTACATGACAATCTGTCTCAAGCCCAAAGACTGGGCCAATTTTCAGATGGGAACAGCTAATGTATTAGGCAAGGGGCTTGAGGTGGGGTTGAGATATGCTCAGCAGCCTGTCTCCACTGCATATTGGAGAAGCCTTTCAAAACTTTTTCCTAACAGGAGAAGGCAAGACTTGCCCACTCCCTCAGAGCACAGGGAAGAATTCTTCCTTCTAAAGCTTTTGAAGCTTCCATAATGGGGAGTAAGGAGAATCCTATTCCCCACTTCTGAAAAAGCCTCCAGCTTGGAAAATGGGAAGTAAGAAGGATCCAATTCCCCATTTCAGAAACTGGATTCCAGACTTGAGGCTTAACTTGAAAGTATCTTGCAAGGATTTGAGACTTGACTTGAGATGTGAAGGTAAAGACTTGAGACTTGTCTTGAGACTTGGAGTAAAAGTTTTAAATACATCATTGGAATCCAAACATTTATATCTCTGTCTAATTTTCATCTATCTGCAAACTACACTACTCTAAATGGTGGGTTCTAGGAAGCCACACATGACAAACTGCGAATCAGGCAATGTGATCATAATATTCCACAAATTCTTCTTTTTTAAAAAAAATAAATCATGCCAGTTCATATTTCTAGATTGCCTAACTGCATAGAAAAGGGAAAAAATGCTAAGGGATTTGTCCAAACATATCTTCACTGTTGTTACCAAATGTAATGTTCATTGATGTCAATTTTTTTCAATTTTGGGCAAGTCCCACTCTTTCAACCTCAGAAAAAGGCAAAGGTAACTCCCTCTGAACAAATCTTGCCAAGAAAACCCTGTGGTAGGTTTACTTTAGGGTTGCCGTACATCAGAAATGACATGAAGACGCATAGCAACAGTAACAACAACAACCTCAAATGTATAAAAATATGCAAATCTTAGGCTCATATGTATGCATTCTTTGAATTGTACACATTGGGTAGTTTTAAGATTTTGAAAGCAAATCTGCCCTTTCCCCCAATTCTAATTCACACCGTATGGCACAAAAGGCTAGAGTATGAGGTCTCCCACTGAGTAAGATGAGCTTGCCAACTTCAGTGTTCTTGCTGAGCAAAACCATTTCTCATCAAATATGTAATTAATTTAGAAGTCTTCTTTTTTAAAAAAAAAGACACTGTAAGGATCTAATAATGGGTTTACTGTCTCAGGACTTTCCACAATTTTACCAATTCCCATAGAATAAAGCCAGAGGAAGGATAGTTTTTAGGTCTGCTTGGGTTAATGGATGAAGGGAGTCCCATGCCAGTAGCCAATGCAAGTAGATTAAAAATGCAATTTATGAAATAAATTAACAGTAAGTAACATGTCCTGCCATTGTCTTATTGGTTTCTTTCTACCTCTTCACAAATGAAAATAGTTCACAGAGAAGGCAATGAGCATTCTCCTTATTACAGCCCTTTAGGAAGCTCACAGTATCCCCAAGTTCATCAAACATCCAGTTTTGTTGTCCTTTCCTTCCATATTTACAAGAGAGAACTGTTGCAGGGTTGGAAGTGCCAGCAAATCATTTTGCGCAGGTCCTCGCTATTTTGGTTTCACAGTCATGCAAAAGTCAAAATGCCAAAGTATGTAAAGTCACACAGAGCTCAATAATATTTCAATAGTTTCCTAATGTTTTTACTATGAGCAAGACAGTAGGCCAAGTTTTAGGGACTGATTAATTTGCAGGTGATCCTGGGGTAAAACTGACAGGTGAGTAAATTCACTTTTATGATGAGCTCAAGGTTTCTTATGTTGAATTCCCAGAAAACAAAAGCCTGTTTCTTACATTAGCCCACAAATTATACAGTATTATTTTATCTCTATTTGTTTTTCTTTTTATGCTTCCTTATATAGCTACCATGCAAGAAGAGAACCCAGGTGTCCTAAACAATCATAATACTACATATGCTGGTAGGATCAGTAAGTCATTTTACTTGCCCCAACTATGAACTCTAGGAATGGAATCAATTAGTATCAGTTTAAACATTATCTTGTTGGTTTTAATAAAAGGTTGTTCGAGAAAGAAAGGAATTGGTAAATGGCAAATACAATAGTCTTATTTTCAGAGCTTCTTGCCAGAACATTTTAACACACACACACACACACATAACAACAGTGTGTGTGTGTGTGTATCAAACTGAAAATTGATAGTAATGCATTTTACATAGTCAACAAAAAAAGATTTGTCAGATAAGCATATGCATGTAGCTATGCTACATTCTCCCAAAGTGAGGAGAAAATTCAAGTGGCTGAAGAATGACAACACGATCCAATACATGTCTACTCAGCAGTAAGTCTCACTAAGCTCAATGAAGTCACTCCTGGGTGACTGAGTATAGGATTGAAACTTAGGGCCTTTCCACACTATACTCTTATAGCGCAATTACTCCACTTTCAACATCTTGTGGAATTCTGGGACCAAAGAGCTCTCTGGCTGAGAATTCTAAATGCCCCTTGCTAAACTGCAAACCTAAAAAATAATATTAACTATCTCTACATTGAGCAATAATAGCTGTTTGATTCCTCTTTAACTGACATGGTTCCATCCCATGGGATTTGTGGTTTTGTACAGGGGATACTTAGAATTCTCTGATAGAGGACTCTAATGCTACAGTTAACAGTGATGTAGACTTGAGTCTATTGACTCAGATTCCAGTTGGACTCAAATCACTTCAGGGACTCGGCAATAAATGATGGACAGATTCAACTCAACTTCTGACTCATCTATTTTTAGTGATTGACTTACTGCCCCGCACCCTACCAGCCTTTTCCCAATCAGCAGTGAGGGAATGTTATAATGATGATGAGCCAATGAGAGCTGCATGTGCTCCTTATCCCTGCCTTTGTACCTCTCCCTTGTTTCTCTGGAAAGCAAAAATGTGGGAAGATTGAGGATGGGGAAAACAGGATTGTGCAGCTTTTTTCAGTGAGTGTGAGGGTGTAGTGCTCTTGACATCAGGGGGTTAGGGGAGATTGGGGAAGGTCACCTCCAAGAGGCAACTATAGCCCACCGTCTCATGGCTGGCAGAGTCAGGGTACCTATCCCAGTGGCTTCCTCAAGAGCAAGCAGTAAAGTCCATCCTCCATATACTTGGGTTTCTCTTTCATGGGGAGTAGCCGTTGCTCTACTGGTTTGCCCTCCTTACTACCTCCTCCACCTCACTCTTTCTTGCCTTCCTAAAGCTCCAGGATAGGATGGGGCTTTGATTTGGTAGTTACTAAAACTTAACCCCCACCCCACCAGCACCCCCTCTTTTTTCTATTAAAGTTGGCCCCCAGACTTGAGACTCAACTTGAGACTTGACTTGAATTATCTTGCAAGGACTTGAGACTTGACTTGAGACTTGAAGGTAGAGACTTGAGACTTGACTTGAGACTTGGAATAGAAGACTGAAATACATCACTGCTGTTGCCTTGCTCAGACTTTTCTTCCACCTCTGCCCTGACCAAGAGCTCTTCATGCTGTCTCTTAAAGTGTTGCCACCTTTTAAAATAGTGCAGAAGACTTCTGATGATATGCGGTGGTGGGAGAGAAGTTAAACCGTACTCATTTTCTGTTTGCAAGGAAGGCAGATAGAAATCTTGGGATCTTCTCTCACTTCAAAGTGGTCCCAACTAATGTACTTCTTTTCTTTTTAAAAATATTTACTTTTTGTTTTATTAACGTATAACAAATAATGAAAAGATTTTAAAAACATTAGAAAAGACTACATATAAGAAAAGGACAAAAGAGAAAAAAGGAGAAACGAAAAAGGGGGGGGGATTTAAAGTAAACCATGTTACATGAAAGCCATATAACTCCTTCCCTCCCCACTCCATGACTTCCCATACTTTCTGACATCAGTTTATTAACAAGGACCAATATATTTCCTGTCTTGAATATTTCCTTATTATATAAAATCTCATATCTCAAACCTCAGAGTTAAATACATACCATGTATCAAAACCTAATTCTACCTTGTCACCAAATCTTTCCTTCACATATAACTTACAAGGTCACCAAATTTTTAAATAGGATTGGATGTTGTTCCCTTTCAACCAACACATTAATTTATCTATTCTGGAGAATTCTATCATTTTCTCTAACCATTCCTGCATTGATGGAATAGTTCTCTGCCACCAATATTTCACAAAAATTATTCTGGCTGCTGTGATCATACAACTTAACAATATTCTGTTTTCTTTCTCTACCATATCTTCATAGTCCAGCATGTTTAAAAAGGAATTGTTCTGGCCTAACTAAGATTTTCATTTTCAGATTTTCTCTTTGTATTTCCCCACTAATTCATTGCCAAAATATTCTAGTTTCCTACAAGTCCATGATAAATAATAGAAAGAACCCTCCTGTACTTCTTTTGTGTGATGACTCAAACTGCCTAATGCCTAAGGAGCAACAACAGCAAAAACAACAAAAACAAGAAGGAGCTTGGGGGCAAGGAAAGTAGAATTAATCTTGCTACTTCAAACATAGAAACTCATTAAACAACAAATTCACAAGAAAAGCAAACAGAAGATTAAGCCAAGCAATTCAACAAAATTGAAGGGAATTAAAAGTCTCTATGTGAACAAGGGTGACACTGCTCACCAGAGCTCTTTCACAATTTGCTACTAACACAGAACAAAAGAGGTGCTGGGACGAGGCAATTGATTATATGATTGAAGTAACTTTTCATAATCTTGATCCATCAACTGCAACAGCCAGGCATAATCCTGACCCTGTGATTACAGAGTGCAGGTGAGATTTTTGTCCAAGATTATACCGCATAGCTGGCAATGAGCAAAGTCAGCTCTCTTTTTCCTTTCTATGGCCTTTTCAGCATTTTATTTTTGAAATGGGCCGGTGCATCCTCCCACAAGGACATTCACACTTGGGGGCGAACTGGGTTCGGACTACTTACTGTTTGTCCGGACTTCAGCCCGCTCCGGAATGCCCAGAACTGGTGGCTGCCTGTGCTATTGAAAGACCGATTAAAAGAGGACTTTCAATATTGTGGTGCGCTCCAGCCCGTCGCTCTGTAAAGTATAGATCTACAGGCTCGCTCCGGTGTGAGTCTGCAGATCTTCTGGGGGCGGGCTTCCGGCTGGAGAGCTTCTCCGATTGGTGGACAGCCTCCACCAACCAGAAGCCTCCATTTTCGTCTCCGGAGAGTGTGTACAGCAGGCACAGACAGCTCCGAACCAACGTGGATTCTCAGGGGGAGTGTGCCAGTCCAGACTGCCCCATTTCTCCTCCAAAGTGCGGAAAAGCCCTATGTCACACTATCATGGAGGTTTCTCTATATAGTCATGCTGGAAACACTGTCTGGATTTTTCCAGCTCATTTTTTAATGCCTGGATCTCTAGATTAGTGAAGGTGCTTTTTGGAATGTGCTGTTTTGCTCCAGAAATTAATTTGCCCAACATGCCCCAATCCAAACCTAATTTGCTTCATAATTTAGAATTACACCAAATGGGTTACACAGTCTTAATAAGTGCTATTCCTTGGCTTCATGTTTACAGATACTACAGAAATCTGAAATCTCAGTTCTGAGGAAGAAAGCTGAAAAAACGCCATCTTTTAAACATTTCCTATTTTGACAGTGAAATGTGGTTAAAAACATTGAAGGATGGTAACAAATCCTCATATAACACATCCACTGATGTCTGGATCAACAGATACAGGATATTCAACAAATTTCCCTGCTTTTGAGTCCCTCAGCTCAGTCTGCATTCATACTATCTTCTCCCTTCTCCTTTTCTAAGCTCTTTTCCTAATGGCTTAGGACCTCTCCCTGCTTCTTTCTACTTTGCAGTCTGAACCACTTATGGGTGAACTGGAAATAGTTTGATGCTGCAGTCTTAGGTCATTTCCGCATGGGGCGAGGGAATTGCCCCGCACCGCTACTTACCAGATGTTCTGGCTCCCCGGTCTGGTCCAGGCTGCTCTGGAGCAGTGCGTGGTTGTCGATCCATTCTGCTCCAGCATCCAAAATGGCGGCTTCTGGTTGATCGTGGGTCTCAACCAACCGCTGAAGCTCGCCAGCCTAAAGCCCGCCCTTGGCAGATCACAGACTCACATTGGTGCGAGCCTGCAAATCTGCACAAGGGAGCAGGAACACAATGGTGTGCTCTGTGCTTTTGAAAGACTGGAAAAATCAGGTCTTTCAAAAGCACACTGGAGGACCACTTGGGTTCGTTCCAGAGCGGACTGAGGTGTGGATCTACAGTAAGTAGTCCGAACCCAGTCCGCTCCAAGGTGCAGACGTCCTCCATGGAGGACGCACGTTTTTATTACCCCGTGTGGAAATGGCCTTACTCAACAGAAAATACCTCTGAGTAGTCATGTATTGGATTGCATAGTTAAGAGTCCTATCTATGGTTTCCAAGCAACCATATAAGCCTCACCCTCTTCTCATGTCCTGGACTCTGCCAAAGAAATGGTTAATGAATGCACAAGAATAAGGTGCTAACCAGTTGGTTTGTCAGTTATAGCCAGCAGTAAGTAGCTAGCTCCTTCAGCTAAAGGACAAGGTAAGGCAGGAATCAGAAAGCCTATAGACTGGGCATCTAAAGTATGGGAGACTGTAACATTGGGCTTTTTTGCACTTTGGGGGGAAAACAGGGCAGTCCATTACTTACCGGACTGGCACGCTCCCCCCCGACGATCCACGCTGATCCGGAGCAGTGTGTGCCCGCGCTACACACTCTCCGGGGACGAAAATGGAGGCTTCCGGTTGGTGGAGGCTCTCCACCAACTGGAGAAGCTTGCCAGCCAGAAGCCAGCCCCTGGAAGATCTGCAGCCAGAATAATATTTGTGAAATATTGGCTCACCAGCCAGAAGCCTGTCCCCGGAAGATCTGCAGCCTTGAGCATTAGCGCAGCAACAGACTGGGGTGCACCAGGCTATTGAAAGTCCTCTTTTAATCAGTCTTTCAATAGCATGGCAAGCCACCAGTTCTGCTCGTTCTGGAGTGGGCTGAAGTCCGGACATACATAAAGTAGTCTGGACCCAGTTCGCCCCCAAGTGCAAATGTCCTCGTTGGAGGACGCGCTACCCCGTTTTAAAAAAAAAATGTGGAAAAGGCCATAGTAAAATGAGTTTGTGTGTCCCATTTAAAATATACTAGCTGTTGCATGCAACAGAGACAGAAAAGTTGTGTTCAGTATTGTACTACATATGCTCACTTATTGTTATGGCTAATCTTGTTAGCTTAATGGCTATGGCTATTATTATGGCTATCATCCCATTATTGGGAGAAAAGCAAGATATAAATGAATAAAGCAACAACAGCAATAAAAACATTCTAATGATAGGCCTCGTGATTATTTTGATGAGATTCATTTTGAATTGAAGCTTGAATGCTAGTCTCAAGAAACTTGGCTTACAGCAAATCAGACCACTGGTCCAACTAGCTCAGCATTGTTTCCAGCACTATCTGCAATGGCTGGCAGTATTTCTTCAGGGATTCTGAAATACATCTTTCCAAGCACTGTCTAGGATGCCAGGGATTGAAACCAGGATGTGCTGGGTGCCAATAATGAACCCCACCTATGACTTAGTGACCACATGCTTCATTTTGATTTTATAACAGTATGTCCTGTGCTGGTAGCCAACCAAGGCTTACAGCTCTCTAATCAGAGTCTGTTGTCAGCAGACATGAGCAAAGTTTATAGCAGTTTGTTAGGAAGTTACCCATCGTAGTTCTGCAGTCCAAGTCCACAGTAAATCCAGAGTAAGAGTCCAGTAGCAAAGTCCAGACACGAGGCAAAGGTCAAGGTTTTAAGAGCACAAGCAAAGAATCAGAATGTGAGCCATGTTGCTACCCCCAATAGAACAGTTGTCTGCTTCTTCCTATTCTGGTCCCTGTTTGTATACACTGAGACCCTCCCCCAGCTATTTCCCTAGTCCTTACTATATAAATGCACCAAGACTCCTGGGCTCTCCCTTTCCCATAAGCATTGTCCCTCTCATGTTTTTGTATTGTGGTTGTTGGGAAGGGTTCTGTCTTGGTCCTGGGACAGGGGCATGACACAGCATCTATAAAGTGAAAAATGGCAAAGTTCTGGATTTTGAGTTTTTTTTCCCCTTACTGTTCTTTAACTTCAGGTGGTCATCCACATCTGTGGATTTAACATTCATGGATTTGATTATTTGCAGATTGTTTGCAGCCACCTCCCTTGCTGCCCTGTGCCATTTGGTCCTTTACAGTGCATTGATGTGTTTGGAATTCACATCATCAAGGGTTTTTGTGTTGGTCTTTAACTTACCAATTCTGCATCTCATGGAAATGAGTGAGGGCCAAATTTGTAGTCATAATATTCTTCATTGCTATGCTTGAATTATGTTCTGTAGAACAGAAACACAATAAAAGCATCTGCCAACACACACACACACACACACGTAAACTGGGAAGGAAAATGTGCAGATTTCAAAATTGTTGACAAACTACCTCAGTCAACAAGCACATGCATAAAGTATATGTACAGATTTTTAGATATTTTTAATTAATAGAATTTACAAACATTCACCAAAATACATAAATTTAACACTAAAAAGAACACACGTACAGAAAACAGTCTCCTCCAATATCATCTATACATATGAATACAACTGAAATAATGTTTATTTTTTATATATATACAAATATATTATAGTTTTTTCTGAGTGGGTGGCACACAGAACCAGGACAGAATAAGAGGAAAAAATTAACCATGCCATCCACAAATACTAGGGAAATCAAAGTTTTTCATGATATAATGGTGGATTGTCTTCAAGACTTTAGCGATTCGCTAATACTGTCCTTTACGTTAATACATCACAACTGCACAAGACAGGATAGATCCCTTGACTCTGTTGTGTGCTTCAGTTCAAAAATTAGGAATGCACAATTCCTCTTTTTGAGTATCCCTAACTAAATCAGCTTCTTTTGTGCTAAAATAATGATGGATGGGGTGAAGAGACCTAGAACATTAGGAAGTTGTTGCCATTCTTAATATTTGTCAAGGAATGTGTTGCATCATCATGATATTCTGAAACTAAGGAAAGATATAGTTATATTTTCACATAGCGTTAATGGTTCTAGCATACGTCTCCCATAAATTAACGAAATTCTCAGTTCATTCTTGCTTAACTGAGTTAGCTTTCCCTTTCTTTAAGGGCAATAATCTATCCATACTTTACTTGCCTCTTTATAAACTTTCCATCCCAGACAACTAACGAAATGAAATGATGTGTCAAACAAATTCTGCAGCTAGCAAGGATATAAGATGTGGTTCCATAAAGGAAGGCAAGTGGTAGCTACAGAAAGTGTGAGGATACCAAAACAAGACTTAAAGGAATTCTTAGAGAACCTGCTCTACAATAGCACATGGGAAGAGGCAGGGGCGAATGCTCCCTATTTGAATGACTTAATGAAGGTTGGTATGGATCAAAATTTCTTTGCTACCAAAAGATCTATTATTTTCAACCTGTTTTATTTAATTTTTGTCATGATTTCAGATAAAATTATTAAACATTTTAAAATGTTTGCAAAATATCCATCAAACTAGCAATCAAAGAAATCATTTGAGGGAGCAGCCAGAATAGGGACATAAATTGCCTGCAGACATACACTGATTATTCCTAATAGGCAAACAAAAAGACAAAAAGACAAAGTTTACATAAAGCCAAACACAGCTAAGGATGGCCCTTAACAAAAGATAATCAAACAGTGGTCTCTGGTCCAAATGAACTGAACCACAATTCATAAGAAACATATTTAGGGTTCACTCAGGTTTGTGCTTATTCCTCAGTAACAGATTTATAAGCAAACCGTAGCTGAAAACTGAACAGAATTTCTCAGAGGTAACTGCCCTTAATTACTTGCCTTTAACATTCATAGCCTGCTTCACATAACTGTTCAGAGCTATATGCATTTCTACTTTTTAAAGTAGTATTTCAACAGTGGGGTTATATGTTCTTTGTAACCACCCCCAATCAGCAGCCTGGCTGCAGCGTTTTGAATCTACAGTACTGAAATTTCTGAGCAGAATTCTGCAGGCAAAATTCCACTACGGCTCCTTGCTCATCATGCCCAGGACTCATGGTTTTGCTGCAACAGGTGTCTGAATGACCCTTCTGTGGCTGGAAGAGAGAGACAGAGAGAGAGAGAGAGGGATTGAAGAAGCTTCTTGCTATGGCCTATAGCTAGACACAGACCAAAGACATCCTCGGCTGAGATCTGGTGATGTCATCCGTCCATCTCTGGCTATAGGATCAGACACTTCTCAGACCCTCTCTGCTCTCCATCAGCCATGGAAGGCCTGCTCAGGAGACCTATTATAACAAAATGGCATGTGAGGCGGGGGAGCTTTGGTAGAAAAGAAAATTTACAGAGACCAAAAAGCCTCTGAGAGGTGTCTTTATACTTGTATATGTCACTAGTGGGATGCTGTCCTATGTGAGTTACCCCTTACATTACATGACTGCATTAACATCTAATTTTAGCAGCTTCAATAATCACCCCAAATCCTATTCTTTTATTTTTATTTTTCTCTGTCTGACTGCATTATTACTATTTCTAGGTAAACAATGATTACATGTGCCCACAGTTTTTATGCAGGTTGATTTCTTATTACATAGGTTGTGTGATACAGGCTGTTTCTTTCTTACACTGCCAACTCAAAAAGCTGAACCTATTCATTTTGTACATCAAAAGACAAAACCATGAGTATATACCCAGCTCTGAGATCTGTCATCCTTGGCTCTGAACCACTCAGTATGACATTAATATCATTACACAGTCTCTTATAAATCTAACATATCTCTAGAGACAGATGTTTGTATTGAATTCCAGTTCCATATCCCAGCAATATGAATTGGCTCACAGAGTTCTGATCGTACAATGGAAAAATCTGAGCATGTGGTCAAGTAGACACATCCAGAGACAGAAAATGATGCTGACATCCCTATGAGGAGATCATGTATTCTGTCCCTTGACTTCTCTAAGAACAGAGAGGCTTGTTACTATGTATGCCAGACTTCATCAAGCTGTTACCACAGTTGCTAGCCCGGATTTGTGGGATATTAGATATCATGTTGATATAAATAATTCGGCCTTCTTTACCTATTCCTCTCCATGTGCTGTGAGGCCCCCGGACAAACTCACAGACAGGCATGGCCGCTAATCACTGTAATATTCCACACAAATACAGGCAGGCCAGAAATAGCCGTCCCGCCACTTCAGGAGACCTTAAGCCAAGTACCCTATTATGTATGCACACTACTTACAAAGAACTCCCTGCCCCAAGCAGGCAGCTTGATTAGACGAATACTCATCTGTCGAGCACTCTGCGTTTGCATACTGGCTACTCTGTTGATAATTCAGACTTAACTCAATCATACTAAATTCTGACCTTTCGGAGGCTTTGTCTCCAGCCCGAAATCCATTGTTTTCCCCAAGTACGGACTAGCCTACGGCCACATTTTCCCCTATAAGAACCCCAGACTTTGAGAGCTTCTTTGGATCGCTCCCGACTTCCATCCCGCCTTGCTGCTGCTTTGCCTGGTGAGCCTTCCCCTCAGTCCCACGTACTGAGAAACTTCATATCTCTGAACTTCATCTTCAGATTTCCCGGGCTTCAGGACAGGTGTATTATTACCCATACCAACAACCTCCTCTAAAAATCCCTCTATCCCATTCCAACCTTTATTTCTCTAGTTATCTGTGTGAGTGTGCTGCATACACAGTTTGATTGTATTTTAATAAAAATAACAATTATTATTTTGCTTCTGTTTGCTCCTTGACTCGGCCTGACCCCGTAGACATTGGGTAAAAGATCTCGCTCCGTTGCCCTGCCTTTCATATTGCTAGCTTGTGCTTTTTGACTAATTTCCCCAACTTGTATAATTTGGAGCACACTTAGGTGTCCCTCACACGACCCCCAGAAATCAGGGTAACAAAGCACAGCATAGAAGGAAGGCCCACTAAAATTAACCATGACTTTATGAGAGATGAGTTTATTGAACTGTGCCTTGGGCACTGGCTGTGTCCCTTAATTGAGCCAAACATGCCACCAGCTCAAGTCTGCAAGTGCTTCTGGCAGAAGACTGGGCCTGCTGATTAATGTGCATACTGCAGAATGAGATAAAGTAAAATGGTGAAGATGTGGATCTTTATCAGGATGGGTAATTCTGATAAAGGCCACCAGTTTATTTTCCTAAACTTTCAAATGGGAATAATGCTAACCAAAGGAGGAAAATGATTGGGATGGGGAAGAGAAGATGAGATTGCAATTACCTAGAAATAGCTGAAGAATTTTACAGTGGTGCTATTACTGAACAGAAAATGTGAACCAATGAGCTAGGAGGTAGAAAAGTTAGGAGTACAAATAACAAGGTTAAGATCATGTGAAACAACCTAACAAAACTAAAATTTGAAAAATAAAATTGTCTTTCCTGCTTATGTCATCATGGATATTTAGGAGTGAAATGTAGAGGATTAGAGTGCCTGTAACCATGGCAAGCATTAAATTTTCAAGCAAAGGTGTTTGGGTTGGACGTTTTTTGTTTATTTTCATCTGGGACAAGTTCAGTAAAATTGCTCAATTGCACTGCTGTGGCAGTGTCCAAAATTACATAATTATGGCAAAGCAAATTTTAAAAAGAAATACTGGGGAATGGAGGTTTTAAAATTGTGGCAAAAATAAAATTATATTAAAAAAATAAAGAGGAACATTCCTTGGTAGATATTTCTTATTTATTTGTTCGGTTGTTTTGTTTTGCCATAATTTTACAATTAGACTGCCATGATGGTTGCCAGCATGCTGCAATTACACAATTACAGCAAAACAAATTTAAAAAAAGAAATAACAGGGAACTTAATTTGCACACTGGTGGCAAAACACACACACACACACAGTGTGCATGTGCTACATTGTGCAGGTATGGGTAGGAAAGTGGGATCAGCAAAGCAGTGCAGAAGACAGGAATGTGCATCACCAAAATGGAACCATAGTATTATTGCAGAGAAGGTGTGAAAGTGATTGTTTCCATAAGTTTGCTTAGCAATGGGATTACTGGGATTACTGCGAGACAACCGGTTGGTGTGATAAAGCCCACTTTATGTGGAAGAGAGAATTCTAGCAGGTCTATCCTGCATGACAAGCTACACCTGGTGAAATCTTTTCTTCCACACAATTGTGAAAGTTATTGGAGCCCTGTCACCTTTCTAATGTGGCCATCCTATGCTCCCCATCTCTTTGCCCATGCAGTGGTTTCAAGAATATACAAAGTTGCTTCTGGGTTCATGATGAAGCTTCTGTTTATTATCTAGAGGCCTTGTCTGTGTGAAGTGCCCCCCCCCAGATGAGCGATGTATACAGGACTGCCCCTAACCTTTATGCAGCTTATTCTTTTTACCAACCATCCAAGATGCCCTGAGTTGAAAAGATTAAATACAGTTCTCACTGTTTTTTAATTCCTTCCTCTCTCTCCCTCTCCCTCTCTCCTCCTCTCTGTATGTCTGTCTTCATATCTTCTCTTTCTGTGTGTTCCTATCTGAGTTCAGCAGGGGATGGATATGAGATGATTGAGGTCACACTGTGTACAGGATTTCTCTTTCCCTTTCTTTCAAGCACAAACATCAAGATATAATTTCTGCTAGAAAAATTGCAGGTAAATGTTTCAGAAGGGTTAGCAGATGCCACAGAAGAGAGCTCCCTCCTCCTTTCCCTCCACAGTCTTCACAAATCTGCCGGAGGGAGGCTGGAGTTCTGATGTAGGGCAGTGAACGAGGCAGTCCATTCTAACATTAAGCTGTGTCTCCACACCTATACTCATTCTGTATATTCGTAAAGAAATCTGAATGTTATCTAAAACCATAAGCCTTCAATGTTCCCCTTCTCAAGGAAATCAAATTTTGGAACTTCTCACAGCTTAAAGAAGTATACACACACAAGGTTTGAAAAAAAGATGGATGCAAAACCACGGCTGGATGGGGTTTGTATCTCTTGTTGTATCATGTGGAATGGCAAATGTGGAATGGAAAGGTATGTATTCTCCTACCGCAAGATATGAATAACTCCCTCTTGATTTCAGTTTGGGTTACTCATATCCTGTGGGAAGAGAGAAAGAACCCTAACTTTAAAGTGAAGTTGCATCTTCCACCTCTGTGGTAGGTCCTTGAGGGTTTTGTGCTATTTGGGGACAAATTCAAAACATATTTTGCTGTAATCTACATTACAAGGAGAAACCATATTATAACAACATGTTGTAATGAGTTGTAAAACAAGGAAGCTCTCTTGAGGACAGAGGGCTCACTATTGCAAAAATTTCCAACTTGTACAGCTATACTCCATCTTAGATTTTAGAGATGTTTTTAAAAGCACCTCCCCCATTTACTTTAAAGCCTGTAAAGCAACCAGCATTTTGATTATGACTGTTTAAAAAAAATGGGGCCCTATCCCCACTGTTCAGTAGAGAGAGAAAAATAAAATTAAGTGTTAGCCATTTTATCAGCTGTGGAAGATGGTAAAATAGAGTAACCTATCTATAGGGGGTGCTAGTGTATTGACTCCAACATTTTATTTGAGACATGAACAGGAATTCTGACAGAATGTCACTGCTTCCTTCAAATGCAGATACCATTCCTCCCAAAGTGTATGAACATGATTAAATTATGTATCTGATCAATTGTGAAATGCCACCCAAGTACAGTACTGGCAAACTTACTTGCCGTATGAAGGGTAACTCATTCAGTCTTCAGCTAAGATGTGGACTTGGAGTCAAATTCTGAATAATCTACACTGTATCAGTCAACAAGAGAACAAGCATGGTGTAGTGACTTGAGGCCTGAACTAAACTCTGGAGACCAGGGTTCAATTCCCCACTTGGCCATGGAAATCTACTGGATGACCTTGGGCGTGTCATACACTCTCAGCCCCAGAAAAACCCATGATAGGTATGCCTGAGAGTCACCATAAGTCAGAAACAACTTGAAGGTACCCAACAACAGCAAAAATAATCAATCAACAATTGCAGTAAAAGTTAAAACAGAAGTGAAGTACAGGTGGAAATTTCATACCCAGAACCCCCTGTATAGCTCTGATTCCATGTTAACTGCCCTGGATGCAACCTATGGAATTGTGAAGTTTGTAGTTTGATAAGGTAAAAGGCAGCATGAAAAGAGGAAGACCACATTATAGATGGATAGACTCAAAGATGCCACAGCCCTGAGTCTGCAAGACCTATGCAGGACTGTTGATGATAGGGTGACCTGGAAGTCTCTTATCCATAGGGTCACCTTAAGCCGAAGTCAACTTAATGGCAATTAATAACAATAACAACAGGCACTAGAAAGGTTCTTAGACTGAAGATGCTAATGTTGAAAGAGGAAGAGACAATTTATTTGGCTGAAAATGCTAAATATCTCTTCCTAAGCTGAAAATCATAGGATTCCACAGGATGTTTCCATGGAAGTTAAAGCCATAGTGCTATAGCTGTATAGTGTGAAAGGCCCCTGAATGATTAATGGGATAATGTATCCTAACACACAAAGACCAGAAGCCAAGGATAAGCTTTTGTGCCTTTCCCCCATCCATCTCTTTTGCGTAGACTTTTCCCTTCCTGTTCTGTTCTTCCTTTGCCCTTGCCTCTCTTCACCACCTTCAGAGCCACTCACAGGGTTTCTGGGATGTGACCATGGTGAGATGCTGGGAGTCCTGCAGCAGGGGTGTCTGTGGATGGAGGGTTCTGGTGAGCAGTGTGGCAAGGACAAAGCAGGAGCCAATGATGCAAACAGAGGCAGGGGGCCCTGCATTGCAGGGCCTGAGAAAACTACCCCAGTTACTCCCACAATGGGGTTGCCCTGTAATCTGTTCCTGCCTCCCCAAGACCATCACCACATAAACAGAACAGAAAATCAAAAAAGATAAATGGTACATGGTGATTTAATTTTTTAAAAAATAAATATTTGCACTGTGAGATATTTTTCCTTAGAGGCACAGGAAAATTTTACAGAAGGCATGATTGCTATTTATTTTCTCTAAAAATAAGAGAATGGCAATAAAAAAATGTCCTGCTATTTGGAATGTCTTAATTTGCCATTATATTTTCCAGCTGGTAATCCTTTCTAGAAGTACCTGTCAGTTCAGGGAAAGGAAGTATTACATTTTACATGTTCATTTCATTCCGTTTAATATCCTAATCAGTTCAGAGTCCTTTTAGCCACACACAGAGATACACATACACACCATAAAGAAAACCTGGCTGGTTAAGCATAGTAACTCCATGCTGTAACACAATCCACATTTCCAACAAATAATGGAACCTAGCAAAAGGACAAATTGTTGCTCACTGCCATCAAGTCAACTACAACTTATGGTGACCCTATGAATGGGAGACCTCAAGGTCTACCAGTTATCAACTGATCTGCTCAGGTCTTGCAGACTCAGGGCTGTAACTTCCTTGGTTGAATCTATCCATCTATAGCACAGTCTTCCTCTTTTCCTATTACATTCAACCTTACCATACATTATCATCTATTCTAATGAGTCATATTTTCACATGAGTCCTAGCTTAGTCACCTTGGCTTCTGGGGAGGGTGCTTCAGACTTGATTTGCTCTTGGACTTATTTATTTGTCTTTTTGACAGCCCATGGTATCTGCAGAACTCTCCTCTAGCACCACATTTCAAAAAAGTTAATTTTCTTCCTATCAGCTTTCTTCACTGTCCAGCTTTCACAACTGTGCACAGAAGCTGCTACTATGATAGCATGGACAATCTTGACTGGTGTTCAAGGATATATCTTTACACTTGAAGATCTTGTCTAGTTTCTTCATAGCTGCCCTTCCAGATCCTAGTCTTCTGATTTCTTGATTACAGTTTCCGTTCTGATTATATTGGCTGAGACTGGATCTACCCAAGGGCTGTATCCCAGCTGCACCGCATCATTCACCCTATTGGTTATATCCAGTCACATGCCTGCAGGAGGGGGGATGTTATTCCTGCCATTCATGCACATATTTGCATATTTGCTTAATCAAATAGCCTTTGTTTTCCCACTGTTCTGATTGCCTACTGCCCTCCTATGAAGTGAAGCCTCACCTCTGGAAGGAAGTGAAATCCCTGCCTGTGAATGTGTTCAATAATATGTACACGAAGATTCATAGAGAAACACCAAATTCCCTCCCCTGCAACAAAAAACCAAAAAGGTCACACCACGTTTTCTGCATGCTGATACAAACAAGGGAATGTATCCATGGTGGGAATGATCACGTGACTTAGGTGACCAGCTGAACTAGCTGACCACCCACCATTCTGCCCCATTCCTGCCCAATTTAGTTCACTCATTCAAGGTATTGTAACGTTAATACATTCCATTTCTTGTTTTACAATGTCTAGCTTCCCATGGTTCATGCTTTTCACATTCCGTGTTCTTATAATATGTATTATGCAGCTTTAGACTTTCCCTTCACTTCTGAGCATGTCAAAAGCTGAACATCCTTTTGGCTTGAGTCCAGTTGCACCATTTGTCACAGTATTTGCCCTCTGTTCTTCCCCAGTAGCTTGTTGAGTGTTGAGTTCACCTGGGAGTCTCATTTTCTGTTACTATCCCCTTCTTTCATGTCAGACTGTCTTGTCAAAGCTTTTTCGTGGTAAAAGACATTCAGAAGTAGTTTATCAGGGCTTCCTTCTGTGCAGTACTAATAAGCATTAGTATGGTGCCATGGCCATCGTCTCTGAGAGATCCTTTGCTACTGTCACTCTCCCACATGCTACTGGTGCTGCTCACAAATACAAATGACTACAATCACCCCCAAAATGGTGTTTTTCTAGCTGGGACTTACAATTGCACTTTAACAATATTAACAACATTAATACCACCTAAACCAGACAGTCATGATAATAATGTAATAAAGCAAGGATGGATGATTGCACAGGGCTCAGATATTTATTTTCTGTCCGGGTCGTAGGCCATACTGCCATATTTTCAGCTGAAAAGTGGCTGAATATGTGGCCTGGAAGTGATCAGAAGCCTACTTCTATTTTCTACTTGTGGGGCTTCCAGCCATTTTCCCATTGATTTTTTTATACTTTAGGGTACAATGGAAAGTCACAGGGCTTCAACAGGGAAACTGCTACTCTAGGGCACACATGTTGCTCTAAGCAGAGTCCTCCCCCCTCTTCCCCACACATACACATGCACAGAGAGAGCAAAAAAACTTTATTGTTTGATCTCTGCTTCTGTAAGTGTTGGAAGGAGTTTAACACTTAACTGTGATATCTCCCTTCACAGAGTATGATATCAGAACACAGAAAGTTCATTGGTCTAAGCCAATATTGTTCATACTGACTGACAAAAACTCCACAGAGTCCCAGCTAGGTGCATTTCCTGCCCCACCAGGGGAGGTCAGGTGGCCTTCTGAATATGAAGTTATATGAACTGGCACAGAGCTACATGTCCTCCACCCTCTTCTGTGAAATGACTTAACTGATTGTAAGCCTAACCAAATATATGGGACAATTGTGTATATTTTAAGCAGACGCAGAGCCACGATCTGAACCTTGGCTTTTGCACCCTTTCGCTTTAAGCAGATGAGTAGTGTTATTGCCACCAGGGTTCCTTCCGCACGACAGCGTCATGGGCACTCTCTTTCCCCACCTTGACACTGCCCCACTGCTCCTGATCAGTCAGGTTTTTGTCTTGTTTTTGTAAGCTGTACTAGTGCAGTCACGTTGTAACCTCATGACACATCAGTATGCTATTGCATTTGTGCGCTATAACGCTAAAAATGTATTTGAAAAAAATTAACGTAGGAGACATTTAAAATTTAAATTTAAAACACAGAGAGATGGTAGATTCAAACTTGTCATGCCATGGGAGCCTCTGAAGAAGGGATAAGCTGGGCACGTCCACACCCTCCCGCTCCTGGATCTGTGATGACAAGAAGTGCTATCAAGTGCTATTATGGAAGCGCAGCTGATGTAGTGCAAAAGGAGGCTCGTAATGTTTTTTTTCCCCTGGAAATGATATAAAGCTGATTTGCAACACTTGGAAACAGGATAGCAGCTGGACAGCAACAACATCGTGTGATAGCACAACTCCTGGACCAGGAACAACCTATCGCTGTTGTGGGATGGCGATGTCATGCAAAAATGGCCTCTGATTTCTCTTCTTACAGTTTGTTAGCATTGAACAATACCTGGACCAGGCAGCTCTTCAGCTAGCAAGGAGGTGAAAAACTAATGGATATGGAGGCCAATTTCCTGTCTCTGTCATTCTGTAGTGTCCATACAGACTGCTGGAACTGTAAAAAAACAAAACAAAAACAAGAAAGTGGCTAGAAGGGGGTTTTGTGTGCATGTGTGTGAGAGAGAGAGAGAGTAGAAAGAGAGACAGTATGTGAGCAGCATGTTTGGAACCATCAAGGTCCACAAAAAGGGCCATATTGAACTAACTAATCAATGCCATAAAACTTGAGGCCTGTTCTTTAAGAGATCTTTTTTTCTTCTGTGGACATTCAGTCCTTGAGGTCATCTGGTGAAGTCATTTTACATCTAAAAGTTACTCCACGAATGATCAGAGCAGGATATTTAGCAATGTGTCTCAGGCCATTTCCTCACAACAACGCTCTCCCGCATCATCCCAATGCAAGCCAACCAGCGCCACTGCCGGGATGGGAGCTAGTCCCCAACGCTCCCCTCCGCACTTGGCTGGTTGCCTGTAGAAAGGAGTGTGAGGGACATGCTTCTTCCTCCCACACTGCAGCTGGCCTTCCTCCCATGCTACATTGAGGAAGGAAGTGCATGATCATGCTTCCAGCCCTTCTGCATGGCCAGCAGCAATGGAAGCCTCACATAATCGGGGACCATTGATGGAGTTTTTCCCTCAATGTATACCCCGAGATCACACAGTCATCACAGTGCTGCTCCTTCACATTCCCATGCTGGGAGGGCACCATCCTGCAGAAATGGCCTGAGAACCAGTGTGATGTAGTGGTTTGAGCATTGGACTATGACCCTGGAAATAAGGGTTCAATTCCCGACTGAGCCATGGAAACTCACTGGATGACTTTTGACATTTTACACACTCCCAGTCTCAGAAATCTCCATGGTAGTTTTGCCTTAGGGTTGCCATAAGTCAGAAACAACTTGAAGACATACAGCAGCAGTAGCAAGAATTTTTGTATATGGAATACTCTTACCTCTGACATTTGACATCCACCAACATTTTTTTTTCAAATTTCATGCTTTTTGAAAACCTAGCCACTTTTCCAAGCTTTTCCTGTATCATTCAAGCTACCATCTGTTTCATGGACAATATTAGTGTTCTGTTCTAAATTTATGCCCTGTCCTTATCATACATTTTATTAATTTTGTACACTGCTTTGAAATCTTCACATCTAGGTGGTTTATAAGTATCTCTAAATAAAAGAATGAAGACTGTCCTCCATAAAATAAAGTACACAGCCATCCTTATTTCTGCTCCAAATGACTAACAACTGGAACTCATTGATAATTAGTGAACAAGGAAAAAAACTAAGTGTCAACATAAGGAGCCTTCTTCTTTGTCTCACAAAGGGGGCAATGTGATGGGAGAAGAGACATGAAAGGGCCTTACTGGCTAGAGTTCCACCTCTGTGGAAAGCCCTACCTTCCTTTCAGTGCCAGGTCAAGACATGGCTTTTTCTGAAAGCCTTTGGAGCCTAATTTACTTTTAAGTTTGTGCATGTGTTTTACACTTTAGCCTTTTAAAACCATTTTAACTGGCAGAATTGGTTGATGTGTTTTTATCTTGTTTAAATGATTCATTGATTTTAATCTGGAATTGTTTAAATTGTTGATGTTGTTTTATCTATTTGCCATCCTGAGATCTCACAATGTGCCTGTATATGTAGAACTGGCATGCTTTTGTCCCGTGTATATATACATATATATATATAGAGAGAGAGAGAGAGAGAGAGCAGACAGACAGACAGACAGACAGACAGACAGACAGACAGACAAATAGGGAAAGTGTGTGTATGTATATGCCAAAAGTAGACATGTCCTATATTTATATATGTATATATGTATGTGTGTGTGTGTGGCTGTCTACACACACACTTTTCCATATCTATAAAGAGCACATGTGTCCTATAGTTTATCTATCTATCTATCTATCTATCTATCTATCTATCTATCTATCTATCTATCTATCTTTTTATAGATATATGATATACGTGTATAAAATACCCAAGCTTTTCTTTTGTACATGTTACTGAGAAGTGCTGTTCACCAGCTTTTACAAGGTCTTGACAGCCCTTAAGTCAAAACACCAGATTGTACTGCTGGATCACATTGTGCAAAGATTAGACACATCAAAGGTGAGATAATTTGAAGAAACACAAACGAACCCTCTTTCATACGAAGAGGAATTTGCAAAGGTCTACTTGCTGTGTCTAGAAGCTTAATCAACAGGCGAGACCCGCTGCTGTGTAATAAAACTCCCTATCAGGATTCCACATCTGGGCTGCACATCTTAATTTAAGGACGATATGGCAACACAGCCTCTCCACTGTACAGCACAAATTAACACATTGACTTCTAAGGGCATAAATCTAATGGGTAGTATGTTTTCCCTACAGAGCTGTACTAAGAAAGTTTTCTGGCTAGGAGGAAGAAAGGGGAACATAAGGAACTTATTGAGAGTAAGCCTTAAAGAAACCACTCCAGTCTGTTCTCAATTCCCAGTTTCACATTCCTAATATGACCCATGGACTACAGGTACTTTGTTTTCTATGCACTGCACTAGAATTGTGGACTCTGTAAGCAAAGCTAGTTTTTTTTTCAAATTGGCAAGTGCCAAATTGCTCTTATACCTGCTGAGAACTAATGCAAAGACTTATGCAGCTATCAATACAATAGAGATATTGTGCTAACTGGTGAATATATTCTTGCAAAAATCTGGTGAAAGAGTATAGAAAAAGTTTGTGCATGTATGTGTATGTATTTACATTCCCCCACTAGACTATTGGGTAAATATATGACAATTTCTGATATATTTGTGAAATATCTTCAGTTGGATGCAATGCTAAGGAAATACATCATTACAAAGGGCCTTTCCATGCTACACTGTTATAATGATGCTATTCCAGTTTCAACATTCTGTAGAATCCTGGGGTTTGCAGTTTAGGAAGGGACCTTTAGAATTCACCACCAGAGAGCTCTTTGACTTCAGTAAACCACAAACCTCAGAATTCCACAAGATGCTGAAAGTGGAATAATACCACTCTAACAGTGTAATGCAGAAAGGCCCCAAGTCACAGTGCTCCATCTAGGTTGCAAGCTGCTATAATTCTCTGTAGATTATATTTTCCTGTCTTTAGGTTCACTTTGTTGTATCATTTCTGTTGTAAAACTGTGTGGCTGCTGCAATGTATATTAATTTCTTTTTCCCCCATTTAGGATTAGTCTCTAAAGAACAGATATTTGTACTTGAACAATACCCAAATCTCAGAACATTGCTGAGCTTTTATCATTCAAGCTGGTCATTGTAAGAACTTTGTAACTTTAAGAAATGCTGTGTGTATTTGCTTGCTTTTTGATTCCCTCCTGATCTCTTCTACCTTTTGTGCTAGGTCTTTTAGAACATATACAACAGCTCTCTTGTTTGTTACTGGTGTTGCACAATTAATATGGAAAAAAAATTGGCACTGCAAAAACTTTGGACAGATGAGTTGGTGGACAGATGATGATATTTATTGAACTGCTTGGGGACCATCACAGGATACATTTCACACTGTGCCTTTAAAAAAAATGTTTGAGATGTTTTTGTTAAGATAGCATTGCTTCCAATTGACTGAGTGAAATTGTACATTGGTGGCTTTGTATCTAGGATGTTTTGCATCAGACTTTCCCTCATTTAAGGATCAAGATATTTAGATGACATGTTGTGTGTTGACAATGGCAAGCACCTGCAACTTGTGGCTTGAGCAAAAGGGCACTTCACCCCACTATTTTGGAACAAGCTGCTCCCCATACAGTTGGAACACCTTGCAGTGGCGGAGCTTGAAGTGTGGGGAGGGGGTGGGCCTATGGCTCAAGGGGCAGGGCCACTGTGTGCTGGGATGTGGCTGTGGTGCATGGGGCGTGGCCAGGGTGCATGGGGGTGAGGCTACCGGTCCCAGATTCCCCCAAAACATTTCCACCTGGAGTGAATTTCCCCCCTTACCCCTACGTTACTACGCAACTGCCACCCTGTCATAAACCATAAGAAATATTTAAAAGGGAATCTTAACAGGATGAAACCAATGAATATACTGACATAAGAAAAAAAATTGAAGTTGAATAGGTGAACTGTACAGCAATGATAAGTGGACATCCCATGTTAGGGAAACTGAACACCATGTGACCCTCCAGTTTTTGTTGGACTGCAACTTCCAGCAGCCCTAGCCAACATAGCCATGAGTGAGGAATGCTGGGTGTTGCAGTCTACTAACATCTGGAAGACCACCCCTTCACTGAGCCCTCTAACTTTCACTAGCCATTTGTAAACACAAACACATCCCACACATATAACTGATTTGATCTTTTACCATTTTTCCCAATAAAATGGAGAATACATATGCTTTGAGTTTTTCTAGAGGGGTCCAAAGGATAAACGATCTTTTCAAACAATGGATCCAGAGCCTTCCCCAATATGCCCTTCGAATGCTCTGATCCGGACCTTGCAGTGGTGCAGCACCATAGGTCATATGGTGACAGCAATACATTGGTGGAGACCTCCAGCCCTGGAAATGAAGATTCACAGCATGCCATGGGATAAGGGCTTTACACCAGGAATGACAGGGTAATTACATATTTTTGCATCCGCTTCAAGAGTAACCACATTTGTTACTACAAGTTGCTACACACACTAACCCACACACACATACACAAAGAGACAGAGAAAGAGAGAGAAATGACTAGGCAAGCAGGATCTGCAAAACAGGTGTTGATGTCAACATCTCATGGCTTCCCTGAAGTTTAAAGTACACAGAATGCCAAGGAGAAGAAACTTTCATTTCTAGTCAAACCAGAAAGTGTGCATAAGGTGGTGTTACTGGTCATCATTTCTACTTCCCTCTGCTCAGCAGCATGGAGTGGTGGTTTGAGCATTGGACTATAACCCTGAAGACCAGGGGCCATTTCCGCACTACACTCTTATAGCGCAATTATTCCACTTTCAACATCCTATGGAATCCTTGGGTTTGCCGTTTCGGGAGGGGCCAGGTGGCCCCTCTGAAACTGCAAACCCCAGGTCCATAGGATGTTGAAAGTGGAATAATCACTCTATAAGAGTGTAGTGCGGAAATGGCCCAGGATTCAATTCCCTGCTTGGCTGTGGAAACCCACTGGGTGACCTTGAGCACATCATACACTCTGAGCCCCACAAAACTCCATGATAGAGTCATCTTAGGGTCACCATAAGTCAGAAACAAACTTGAAGGCACATAATAACAGCTCAGCAGCGTGGCATTCCTGGAGACCAGTAGAATTGACAGATGTCCATAGTGAATAGGGGCTTAAGCATGTGGGATGGGGTGTGGCAGTTAAGCAAGAAGTAGCAAATCAAACCCCACTTATGGTAACAATCCATATCACATCCTAATATATTTTCTCTTGTCTAGGTTGTGGCATCTCAGTTTGGCATCTGAGATGAATTCACAGGAAAACCATTTGTCTAGCTACATCAGTTAAGTCAATAAAGGGAAACATTTTTAGTACAAGAACATGGCTAGTTATGTCCCTGACTCCCTCCCACCTCTATCCCTTTTGAAATGTTATGATGGTAGGGAGTGGTAAGGATCTGTCAGCATTTCTGTTAGAAACCTCAGCCTTTAGGGGTTTCTAAACCCCAGCCATGTATATAATAACACCACATGAAAAAATAGGTATGCGAGTTGTCAGCAAGGGTGACTATGTTTGCTTTAGAATAGTTTAAAGACATTTAAAGCAATTATTAGGTTTGGTGAGGTTGGGAACAATTTAAGATTGGTTTTTGTATACAATTTTTGGCTGCTTCTAAATAAGTAGTGGTGTTATATCTAAAACTTTCTGTATATTATATGGACTACTTGTAAGCAAAAATATTTTTAAAAGGAATAAAATAAAAAATTAAAAAATATTTAATATTAAAAATAAGACAGGAAAAGTCTAATCAGAAGATTGGCAGCTCTCACCCTCTGAAAGCCATTATGCCCATTAGTCATTTTAGGTTCTTCTTGTTGAACCTCTTGGATCCATCTCAGTCCAGTTCTAGGCCTGGTTTTGAAACAGAAACTGCCTTGGTTGTCCTGTAGGATGATCGGTGCTGAGGAAAGGACAGGGAGAATTGAGCCCTGTTGGTTTCTCTTGGACTCTGATCTCCCTCTGGATAGAAACAAGGGTGAAACATTGTGGGGTTTCCATGTCTCTTTGAGTGGCTGATGCCAGAGGATGGTCCTGGAGTAGTACTGCTTTGCTTAGTAATGATTATTCTACCCTTTTCTTCAGGACTCTATTTGAGACTACTTTAACCACCATTGTATCATCTGGCAGAATCCTGGGATCTGTAGCTTACTGAAGTAAGTAGAATTCTCTGGTAGAGAGCTTGGAGGCACTCCACTGAGATACAGCATTTCTAGCAGAGAATTCCCTTGATGCAGAAAGACCTTCACCAAAAGAATTCCCTGCTAGAAAGAAGTTCCTCATCAAGCTACAAATCCCAGGATTTTTTCAGGATGGAGCCATGTCAGTTAAAGTGGCATCCAACAGCTATGACTAGGTAGTGACTATGCTTTGTATACACTTTGTATAAATTAAATCCAGACAAGATTGAGATGCTGTTTTGATTCTTCATCTGCTCAGTGAAGTGATATTCAGCCTGTTCTGGAGGGAGACTGCATTCTTTCTAAAGGATCAAATACATCATTCTGAGATGTTCTCAGATCCACCATTGTCACTAGAGGCCAGATTGCCTTGGTAGCTTGGAGCAACTTTTAGCAAATCAGATTGGTATACAATCCTCAGAGAGATTATAGATTGTAGAGAGGGAGGGGTTGTGACAATTGTTCACATGGTAGAAACCTCCATTTGGATTGCTGCAATGCATTATATGTGGGGCGTTCTTTGAAAACAGTCCAGAAACAGTCCAGTAATCCAGCCAGATTAAAACAGGGTGGCTAATTTTTTTAATGGAGATTTTGCTGCAAGAATCACATTATGCCAGTGCTTTGCCAACTTCACTGGCTCTCATCCTCTTTCCAGACCCAGTTGAAACTAGCTAACCAAGACTGGTTTTGACCTTTAAAGCTTAGGAACAAATTACTTGAAGATGTATCTCCTCCCATATCAATTTACCCAAACCCTAATGTCATCATCTGAGGCCTACTGCAGACACTCCTGCCAAACGAAATGGGTGGGAAGCTACAAGAGATGGGTGGCCTTTTCAAGGGTTGTAGCCCATCTGTGGAATGCCTTCCCCCATAACAATTGCCTGACTTATTTCTTTACTCTATCACACATTTTGAGAAATGCTTAAGCACGTTCTGTTTTTCCCCCTCTTCTTTTCTGATGGTTTTGCTGTGAAGTGAAATGCTTTCTCACTTCTGATGTTACCTTGTGCCATTGTATTGTGATTGTATACAGTCAGCCCTCCACATTTGCAGGTTTCACTTTTGGAGGTTTGATTATTCATGGATGATTTGCTATCACCTCTGCTGCGTCTCTATGCCATTTTTAATAGGGACTGCAAGCCTCATGAGACTGAGAAACTGTGAACAAGGCTTCTAAGTCCCTATTAAAAATGGTGTGGGGCAGCAGTGGAGGTGACAATAAGTCCCATCAGCCACCCACTTCTGCCTTGTGAAGGAATCCTGAGGCCTCAAAGGAATCCATGGTGGGTTGATTATGTGCTTTTGTGTTAAATATAGTTTGGGAGGGCCTAGAGTTATTCACTTTTTTTTTCACTTTCACAGGGGTCCTGTCCCCCTAACCCTAGCAAATGTGGAGGGATGATTGTATTGTACACTTTTTAAAGGTAATTGTAAACTGTCTAAAGAACCTTGACTTCAAAGCATTCCAAATATTAAATAAACAAACGAACAAATAAAATGACTATGTGTCTCTCTGTTAGATGTCCCAAATCAACCCTTACCCTTTCAAATTGGCCTAACTTCCCATTTTTTTAAGGCAATGTGTTCATAGATAAGTAGTTTGGATCAAATGCTGGAATGTTTTTATTTGGATTGTTTTTGTGCTTATAAACTGTTAAATCTTGAAATGGAAATATGCTAATAATTAGACTGATATATTTACATTAATAATATGCTAATAATTACAGATATTGAAGATCAGACCAAAAACAGAACTTGATTTTCATTTGGCAAGTCTCAGGTTACAGTAACATCCAATTAGACAGAGGTACAACGGAACACTGATTGGTTGAAATATATTGAGTTCTGTTAGTTATTAGCTTAGTCCACATTTGAAGTGATCCTATAGGTCCTTTTTCTGTTTTTAACTTGAAGTCTTTCAAAATTGGGCTGGAGATGAAGATAGCATCTTCAAATTTTATTAAGGCATTCGAGACCAAGAGAAGCTGGGAAGTGAATAAGAATCTACTGTTAGTGGAAGGACTGAACTTGAAGTCAGACAGCCAGTGCAGTGGT
This sequence comes from Ctenosaura bakeri, assembly GCA_948474755.1. Lineage (NCBI taxonomy): Eukaryota > Metazoa > Chordata > Lepidosauria > Squamata > Iguanidae > Ctenosaura > Ctenosaura bakeri. The sequence continues at coordinate 80,037 of CAOLHI010003437.1, forward strand.
TCATTCCATTCTTCCAAACATGCCTATGTCTTTGGCAGAAGTACTGTGAACTACATCTCAATTTGAGTGTCAAGAAGTCCTGATGAGAAGAATACTGGACTAACAGGAATCTTTGAAGTCTGGGACATCTTCTGTACAAAATTTGCACATTGGTGTTTTGTGCAAAAAACACTGTTTCCTGAAACAGCTTTTTCTGTGCATTAAACAAAGTTTCTGAATGGATATATTTTATATACAGAAATGCTATTTCCTACAGAAAATGCTGGCTAGAGTTCACAATCACAGTTATGAATATCTAACCTAGAGTTACACATTCATAACTAATTTGTCTTCATGATCCCACTGTATTCAATGGTGTTGGGAATAAGTGGGGATGTAAAAATCCCCAATCTTCACTTACTGGAGAGCAGCCACTGTAAGCAAGGGGGAGTCTGTTCTCCTATCAATCAGGTTGTAGCAGACTGGTGTTCCCACCCCCTACTCTGCAGGAGATCTCAAGTGTGAGGAGGAATTTCAACAGCAATCCTGCTTCTGACTGTCTCATCTAAGATCACTGAAGGGGGAGGATTAGAAATGTCAGTCTGCTTCCTTCCAGTTGACAAGAGAACAGATCCCTGTCACTCACAGTGGCTGCTGCCTGGTAAGTCACAACTGGGGAGTTAAGGACAGGAAATGCTACTTAGCTACATAACTAAAATAATTATCTAATGAGGCAGCACATTTAGAATACCAGCTGCTGTTTTCTATTCAGAACAATCACATGAGAATTTTGTACAGAAAAAGTCCTGAACTGCAAATAGGCTTTGAAAACTGTGTGGTTTTTGAAGACTTTCTCACAGTGGGGACAAAGTTGCTAAAATTACTTGTTGCTTCCTTTGAAAAGAAAATTCATCGAGAATTATACCCCTAGCCCAGGGTTTCTGGTACTCAAGACTGCAACAGGAGGATAAATATTTAACTACTTACACCACAGTAACACATCAACCCCAGACTTGAGGCACAGATAATGGAATCTAAATACAAAGGAAGAAATGGATGCAGAGCAGCAAAGAAATACCTCAAAGAACCCAGCTTAGTGATATTGCATATTCAACAATAGTTAGCATCTTGTCTGCATATTTATTTGTAGGTTTACATGTTCCTGAAACTAGAATATATTACACTTGGCTTGGCCTCATTTTATCTTTTTGTAACCCCATTAGCATTGGTGAAACATCTAGTTCAGTTACTGGTGTGAGGGCATTTTTTTTTTTTTTTGTCATCAAGCAGAATACCAATGTAGAGAAAGCTACTGAACAAAACAAGAAACTGTAAGTCTCATTGTTCTCCAAAATAATTGGATAATATTTTCAGTTCATATAAATAGCCTTTGGTTCCTTACAGCCCTGACCATAGTTGGGCTTCTTACATTCCAATGAAGCAAACGTGATTTAAGTACTGTGTACAGGGTTACATCCTTAGTATTCTGGTCAATGCTGTCTCGACAGAAAGGGCTACAAGCCCTGAACTTTCAACTCCAGTGCCTATCAACTCTCTTGCAAGCTGGACTGATTTTTTTTAGAAATATGTAAATTACAAACATTATATTTGTTACCATCTAATTGCAGTTGAAATTGAAGTGCAATTATGTTTATCATCTCCATTCTCTGAGTTGAAACAGCATCTCTGCTCTGTAGCATTACTTGCCCTAGGTAAATAGGCTGCTTGACAGCTTCTCATTATTCCTCCAGATCACCTCTTGATCCCCTTTTTGTGACCATTGCCACAGAGTATTTCCCAAAATAGATGACAGCAGAAGTATATTCTTCCTATTCATTATCTGGAGAGCTTGGGCTTCTCACTAGGCACCTTTCACAAGCAGGAGAAAAAAACTTCCAGCCAATTTCATTTTGAAAAAAAAACAACAATAACACAAAAGTTCCATTAAGGCCCAATCCCTGAAATACAATAAAGTGAATTCATTATCCAGTTTATACAACATTAAAATGGCATGAACATTTCTTGTGCGGTTGCTAAATAAAAAGCATACCATCCAAACGTAATGTGATCCTTAAATTTTTAAGGTTAGGACAGTTTAAACAGAAAAAAGGAATAAGGAATCTGCTACTAAGCATTGTGTATTTTATTCCTATGTTCCAAGTTTACCCCTCCTTTCACTAAAAAACAAAATAATAGTCAAAGCAACTGACGCACATCAGTAAGAACAAATTAAACTATAAAACTGTTAAAATGAATATCTCAGAACAGTCTGAAACCCCATTTTGAAGAGCTTCACACTGTTCCCTTAATGGGAACATTAGTGGGAATGAGATGGGAAGTTATTGGGGATCAATTTCCCATTATGCAATGAGAGCATTTTGGTATCAATTTGGCTGCCATGGCTGAATCCATTAGAATCTTGGAGTCTGCAGTTCAGTGAGCGCTACAGCAATTTGGCAGAGAATTTTAATTCCCTCTTTTACTACAAATCCCAGGATTTCACAGGCTACAACCTCAAGCAGAAGCATGGGAGAAAGGCATCTAGAAATGATGATATACTCAAAATGGCTTTTTATGAAGATCTTAACATCAGAACAGGTTTGTAATGAAACAGTGGGTCTCTAAGACATCCAGCTCCCAAGCTGTTTGGGGCTTTAAAGGTTAAAAATCAACAACTTGATTGGACCTGAAAAGTAACTGGCAAGTAGTGTAGGTCTTCAAGTATCAGAACATTCCCTCCAAAAGTTCTAGTTTTGGTAGGGGTAGGGACACTCCTGATGGATCCTTTGTCATACCACTTTTTTAACTGCTTTTAAAATGTGCCAGTTTCTCTTTCCTGTTCTCACTTGCCCCTTTGCCCATAGCTTACTCCAGTTGTTGTAAACTGAGTTGAAAGTGCACAAATAATTTGTACTCAATTAATTCAGCAGGTGGGCGGGGAGGAAGGAGTAGCAGAATTTTGTCCTGCTCAGTAGTCCCAGCTAAAAGTAAACTACTGTAGCCTCTCCTAGTTTGTGTGCTCTTCCTGATTAAGAACTTTTGCCACGCTGATACACACTGACATAAGCCCCACGTATTCTGGTTTTCATGTGTAAAATATTGTAGAGCATGTCAGGCTAACATCAGAGTGTCTGAATATCAGACTAATATTACAGTAAAGCAGAAAGTAAAATATAATAACTTGAGGGACCGTATTGATTTGTTTGTGCGTTGAAGGTGACTATTTGTACTTCTCATCCATTTACATATCTTTGTCGTCTACTTGTGTTAAAGTCCTAAGGTAAATAACTGTGTATCTGAAATACACCATTGTTTTCATGTATCATTAGGCTGGTTCCAACTTCAGTTGACCCTATAAATGACAGACCTTACAAGAGATCTTGTTATGAACATCCTTGCTCAGATGTCGCAGGCTTCATGGCTGTGACTTATTTGACATTACAGGTCAATCCACCTCTAATTGAGGCCACTTCCGCACTAGCCTGTTATAGCACAATGATTCCACTTTCAGCATCCTATGGAATCCTGGGGTTTGCAGTTTCAGGAGGGACCAGTCAGCCCCTCCTGAAACTGCAAACCCCAGGATTCCATAGGATGTTGAAAGTGAAATCATTACGCTATAACAGCCTAGTGCAGAAAAGGCCTCAATCTTCCTTATTTCAACTTTATTGAGTTTTATCTTCTTTTCCAGTGAGTCCTATTGTCTTATAACAACCTAAATTCTCTTTTAGCCTTGACTAGAGTAAACCCATTGAAGCCATACAATTTATTGGCCTGTTAACTCACCATGCACTCTAGTTGTTACTAACTAACAGGATCCTAGCCAGTATGTCCAAAGTATAGTAGCCTCTGTTTTGTCATTTTATATCTCATACCATTTTATTAACTTCCAAATTAATTTAAAAAGAGTAATAATTTGATGTACCCAAAGGCTGCACTGGTCTAACAGCAGTCCTCAAAACTGGATGAGCTTAGAGTATGATTCTTCCAAAACAAATGCTGAAACAGACTTTTCCAGTATGTCATCCACAACTTATAAAACAGTGAAGTCTCAAACCCATCTTGCAGAATGAGAGGCATGTACTGCATGGTTATCCCAGAGTAGGTCTTACTGTGTTACGGGGCATACACCTGGAATGTCTTGTGGCCTGAGTTGACAATTTTCTTTTGATGTCATATAGAAAATCAACCTCTGTCTTTTCTAAACATTTATTTTTCACAAAGTATACTTGGGAAGCCCGCTTGCCACTAATAAAACTCTACACCCTCAGATGGATCTATTTGTGGTTTATAAGTCCAAGTTCTCACACAGGACAATCTGCAGCAATGCTGTGCTGAAAATATAATATAATAGATTTACTGACAGTTCATATGAGGAAATTCTTTCTTTAGGATTACCACCTATAGGGTATTTGACCTGTCTCTAATTTTATGTAACCTGAAAAATGTATTTATTGTGAATGGCGTGTTCCTTTGGAGTTGTATTTTTTAACAAATGAGAAGGAGTGACATGGGTTTTCTTTGCTTTCAAAAAAGTAGCTCTGTTAGTCTCTTGCAGCATAAAAAGGAGGAAGGAAGGGGGAGGGGGGAAAGAATGTGGCAGCAACTTTAAAAATACCATGTATATTCATATATAAGTCAACCTCATGTCTGAGTTAAGGGTGGGTTTTGAGGGCAAAATTAGGGATTTTCCTATGAGCTCTGTATAAGTCAAGGGTATAACTTAGGAGCATGTAACAAACAAATCTTTCCCTCTCCTTTTAAAAATGAATAGAAGGAAGATGCATAGGAAGTGAGGAGAAGGATCTGTTTATTTGAGGGGTTACAACTGGGACGGGAGTTGCACTATGATCTCATTGTTGTCATCTGTTTCCAGCCTTGACACATGGATAAGTTGACTCAGGTTTTGAAGGGTAATTTTTTTTGTCAACAGTTTTTCAATTTATACACAACTATATATATGGTTGTCATTTTAGCATGAGCTTTCAACCCACTTATTCAGGTGGATTGCAGACTGATATAAAAGGTATAAAGCATATTTTTCTTTGGTGCAACACAGCTATGCCATAACTGAGGGCCTTAGTTTCACAAATATAGCTGTGGTAAGTAGGTTTTTCAAGGAGGTTACCACAGCAGAAGAAATACACTTACTGCTATGTTCCACAAACATGACGTCATACACTGAACAGACTACACTCCAACTTTATCCATTCCACAGTTACCACTGGAGACCTCCTAGGTAGCAATATCAACATATTATTAAACAAAATTAACATCTTATTCTGAACAACATAATCTTCACATGACTCTTTAGCATAGACTTACAGCTATGTCCAAGAATCATATGAAATTGTTTTCACTCATTCTAAAAATATCTTTTAAAGGAAGTATTATAACAATAAGAAAGCAGTGTGGAAGGCAGAAATCTTACTAAGTAAAAAAGTAGAATATAACTGTTGTACAGCCTAGTTTGGATTTTACAAACTTAACACAACTACTGTGGAGCACACTCAGTGCCATCAGTGGGAATTCTTCAGAACAGGTAAATGGAGGACAGCTGCCAGTTCTACCTCTCTCATAGACATCCGTTGGCAAAGGATCAGTCTCCTGCTGGGGCAATTCCATTGAGATCAGTGCAGACAATCCAGCTCTGTGTATGCTCCATAGAACTTTGCTATTTGTTAAATGAAGTTAGCTGAATCTTTGACAGGTATAAACCTATGAATCACTATTGATGTCCATGGAATGAAGAACATTTGTAAGAGCTGAGAATCTGACCCAAGTTGTTCAATGAAAAATTGTTCATGGAACTCCATTAAGAGGCTGGGCGATTAGGAAAAGGCTTTTTAAAAATCAGTGAATTTCATATCAGTCCTTATTTATAAAATATAAGCAACTTCAACTCTACTAGTATTAATTATCATTATTGTTACTGCTATCCAGTAGTGAATGGGCAGTCCTATGATTATCAGTACAGTAACAAAATGGTAACTCATAGACAAGGTAGGGTCTATGGCCATTTCCACACTAGACTGTTATAGTGCTATTATTCCACTTTGAGGCCCCTCCCTAAACTTCAAACCCCAGAATTCCATGGGATGTTCAAAGTGGAATAATAGCACTATAACAGTCTAGTGTGGAAATGGCTTATGTGTGGGAATGTTGTATGCCGTCAAGTTGTTTCGAATTTATGATGACCCTAAAGTAACTCTCTCACAGAGTTTTCTTGTCAAGATTTGTTCAGATGACATTTGACATTGCCTTTCTCTGAGGTTTCCATGGCCAAGTGAGGATTTGAACCCTAGTTTCCCAGTATCCTAGTCCAACATTCAAGCCACTGCACGATGCTGGCACTCACAGAATTCATACTTGGCAAACAACTCAACTGTACAGACAAGTGTTTGCCATTTTCAAAAGGAGGGGGTGAGAAAGGAAGGGAGGAACTGTAACCATTAGGAAGGGGGGATTTCCCAACTGTATATCCTACCAAAACCATGTTTTCTTGTGGACTCTCAACTTTTTCCTTCTAATACCTAAGCTGATGGTTCAGTGCCTCTTTCAGCGCATGCTGTCTTGCACATCATGACAACACCCATCTTTGTGCATGCTATATGCTAGAGCTTGGGAAGTGTGGCCAGTGGGCTATATGTGATTGCCACCACAATTTTTGAGGCCTCTCCTGTTCCAAATTTCTGTTGCCAATTTAAAAAAAAATGGGTTCCCACTCTATTTTCAGCTTTCCCTTCTTGGCAAGGAGGAAGATACTCCACCCTACCAGTGTGCAGGGCTCTAGGAGATGAAATATATCAAATGTCTGTCTCTGGTATGGATCTGTTAACTGTCAACTGATCAGCCCATAATTCAGACATTTCTAATGAGAAGACCCATACTAACTCATTTTACTTTGCATGTGTAGAAACTTCTATTCAGAAATATTATTTTCTCTGCAGAAAATGCTGCTTCCTCCTCAGAAAATGGTGTTTTCTGTGAGAAACAATCCACACTTGTATGTGCTATTGAGTTCTTTTAACCAGACAGGCACAATAGATGTCTCTCCTGAGAGTATCAAGGCCTTCCTTGCATCCAAAACAGTGGGTGTACCTGTTTGCACGACAAAAATGTTTCTCTGAAGATTGTAGTATTGGTCTGCATCTGACAACTTACACTCATATGCAAAATCCAATCTCAGGTAAAGGTTAAAGGTTAAAGAATGAGCTCATTTCAATCCTTGTGAGGTATTTATGGAACACAGGCCCAATAACTCAGTTCTCTTTTTCTGGAAACAGAAGATAAAACTGTGTTGCCATCACAAAAGACAACACTACATTAATTTGATCAGGAATGGTAGACACAACAGGTTGCTTAGGGTAATGGATGGAAGTTGTACAAGAGGATGGGAAGTTAACAAGTTTGTTAGCTTGATATAATGGAAGGCTACATAACAAGTACAGTTTTAACACCACCTGATCTTTCCCTTAAAGACAAAATGGTCTACCACAGCATTTTTCACTACTTCGGGAAAAAGACAACACAGGGAGGGGGGATAGAGCTGAGGGAGAGATTTCTTCTCTGAATTACACACCACTTTCATAATTCTCCCTGAAGTGCCACACAGGGGCTGTGTTGAAGGGAGGAAAATGAAAACAGCTGTGGAGGTTTAGAGTTACATTCAGTTCAGCTCAGCCTTTGGCCCTTGCTCTCCACTGCAGTTCGTTGTTAATCCTGATCGTGAATGTCCATATTTGTTACTTCTCCCTTTGACGAAGCTGGAGGAGGATAAGACTAATAAGAGTAATCTCAGCTGCAATATTAATGGAACAATCATCATCATCACCATCTCAACAGCAACAGCAGCATCCACTTGGTAGCTTGATGTGGTGGTGATGACAATGGCCTTTTTATATTTGTTCCATGTTGTTTTTTAAAATGCATTTTTTCTCTTCTTCAAGAATGGTGTCATATGCTGTGCCTTGCCTTGGAAGCACTGGTGCATTGAGATGCTTGTAATAAATTGATCTATTAAATAGATTTATTTTAATAAGTAAGCATGCAAATTCTTCATTCTGTTGCCTCCCTCAAAAGTAGTCAAGTCAGTGGAAGCCATGTCCAATCTGACTCTCACAGAAACACCCTGTCTAGCTCTTTAGTACTTACCTCTATGTTCTTCTATCATACTAAAAATGTGCCAGACACCACCAAAGCACCACACTATAGCAAATACCACCGATTTTTCTCTTTCCCCAATAGTATCCCCCCCCCGCATTTCTAAATCATTTGTTTAATTCACTTGGTACAAGCTGGAAGAGAAAGAAGGAAAAACCTCAAGGCATCGTGGCAAGACTATGAACAGATGATCATGCAAATGGCTGGGCCTGGTCTGTCAGCTTTTGTCTCCAGCCAGGTCATTTGTATTCCGTTAGAAATTTCATGGGCAAACTAACAAGTCTGGTGGATTCATGAGAAGCACGCTGGTGAAGATAAGCATATTCTGGGGGTTCAACTGGGTAAACAGTTTAATAAGAACTAGCTTATATATCCAGCGTTGCCTGAGATTTTATTTTTCTCATAGGTAATACTTGTTAGAAAGATTTGAGATCCTGTGCCTCTAATTCTCCAAACTGTCTTGCCTAGTACCTGTAACTTTTCCCCATATTCCCCCAATCCAGTCTGTATTCAGAGTTCTTAATATACAGAGATTGGGTTGCTGAGGGAATACACTGCCTTCATCCTTGCTGCTAGGCCTCATCTCCATAGCAACCAGCCTATTCAAGACAGACACAGTTGACTGAGGCTCAAGAGCTCTCTGGCTGAGAATTCTAAAGGCCCCTCCCTAAACTGCAAACGCCAGGATTCCATAGAATCTTCTTAGGCAGCCAATCATATGAGGTCTTCGCCTGACACACACAAACAAACTTTGACTTTTATATATTACTAGTGTATATACCTAGTGTTGTGCTGGAATTTAAACTGAAATTGTCCTGAATCCACTTGTAAATCTCAGTTAGAGCAAGCCCACTGAATCAATGAGAGCTTGGTAAATTAGGTGTGGGAATTACCTGTCCCTCCAGGTGTTGTTGGGCTGCAACCACCCCCATTCCTCAACATAGGCAATGATAGTTAGGATTACTGGGAGCTGCAATTGGAGAACATTTACAGGGTCATCTAATTCCCACCCCCTGATTTAGGCCAACAACTTCACCCTATTTCCTCCCCCTCCCCCACAATTTCCTTTGTGCTTTTCTAGTATTGCATGGGTGCTATTTCGTTCCCTCAGTAAATGTTAGCTGTTTTCCTCTTAATCCTTTATTTTCTTCCTCCACATAGATTCTCTGAGACACCAATGTTCCAGTCTAACCTGGTTGTTTATGTCAGTAAAAACCTTTTCTGTTCATCTCAGCTTCCTGTTCCATATTCCTCAATACAATAAAGCAGTCTTCCCAATCCTGACCCCCTCAAGATGTGTGTTGGACTAAAACTCTCATTATTCCCAGTTAAGATTTCACACATCTGGAGGGCACCAGGTTGGGGAAAGCTGCACTATAGCATGCTGGTGACACATATTTACCTATTTGAACAGCTGCATGCCTCTCTGAATATTAAACTGCAATGAATATTGCAGGCACTCCCCATCAGGATATCATATCTGTTTTTCATTTGGGGAGTTGAAGACTGTAGACTGTGGGATCTAAAAACCTATCTTTCTTTCCGTCTTTGTGGAAAAGGCACAGTGGCTTATTTATTATGTGTTCATTGGTATCTGTGCTCTACTATATCCTCAAAGGGTTGATAAAAGCTGACTTTTTTATTGCTAAAGAGGAAAAACAGGTTTATTGTTCCAAATCAAGTACACTTAATAATGATGGTTTAAAAATAATCCCTTTGAATTGCAAGGAAACATCCCCTGTGAATGCATTTTTGCCAATATAAAACTTATGTGTTTTGTCAAGAAAGGGGAAGATGAGTTACTTTTCTTCAGATACATAAATTCCCAAGTTTATTTTGAAATTTCACCTAAATAATTTCATCCCTTCAAAACCTTTTCAACACATCAGTGTCACCTCTCTATAGCTTTCTCTTCAGAAAGTCAAACCAAATATGGTAGCCTGATAATGCATGTAAGCAAGTCAACCACAAAGGCCATTTCTTAGCACCATCTCTTTGAATGGAAATGAGAGTTCCCATCAATGAGGTGCTACACATGAGCATCATTAGCTGACAGTATCCATTTTCTGGCCTCCCCTCCCCTAACAGAGATCTTAAGGTGGCAGCAACCACCCTAGCCATCTTGCACTATCCCTAAATACCTGAAACACAGTCTGAAGAAAGCTCTCAAAGGCCTCAAAGAAAGCTCTCAAAGGCACTGAATCTGAGCATGATGTCCAGCTTTTTCAAGCAAAGACTCTGGAAGCTCTGGATATGTCAATTCCACTATTATTTCAGGCAATCTGCTTCATAGGAGGCGCAGGCACTTGAGGAAGCAGGAAGAACACAAGTGAATGTCAAATGGATTTTTAAACAGGATCAACAATTGGCTAAACAGAGTCAAACATATGAACTTGCTAAGAAAACCAGAGCTTGGTAATGCTCCCAATAAATGGATACATCCACAGCTTATTAATGATAAATCCATAGATGGAGCTTAGAACTTAATTTAAAACACTGCTCCCAAAATTAAGACCCTTTGGAATTTTGACAAATTAATATTTAATTCAACATTTAATATATAATATTCTATTAAACAGGGAGTACAATTTCATTCTATAGTGTATAATATTACATTATATTCTGACAGCCTATCCAGATGGTTATTAAAGTTCTACAAGTTTTTAAATTATGAATTGATTGTTTTCATTATATATTTTTAATTAGTTTCCATGTTTTTAACTGTGTTATGTGTCTATTTGTTGATGCATTTTAATCTGTTCCCCACTTCGATCTATAGGGAGAGGGGGTAAGAAATAACAACAACAACAACAACAACAACACACATTATTAGAGTATGATATAGAGGATGTAGAGAGGCAGTGTGATAATAGTGGTTTGAGCACTGGACTACAACCCTGGAGACCAAGTTTTGATTCTCCATTCAGTCATTGAACTCCATTGACTTTGCATGTGTCACACACTCTCAGCCCCAGAAAACCCTCTGATAGGTTTGCCTGAGGATCACCATAAACCGCAAACAGCTTAAAGGCACACCACCACCACCACCACCACAACAGGTATAATTTTAAAAAAGAACCTACCCACCTAATTCTTGATCTTCTAAATATCCTTAGCATCTTTCTAAGCCCGTGTAGAATTTTCACTCCTCTTCAGGTTGCAAGCACATCAGATCAATCACTCATCATAGTTAAACTTGACCTTAATTTGCCAGGATCTCCCACTTCACTGCATTAGGTCCCACAAGTGTGACAAGCCCCCCTGCCAAAAGTTACATACATCTTGAAGAACATAATACCTAATTCTCAAGCCTCCTCACATCTGGTACAGTTCAGGGATATGAATGGAAAGCCCCTATAAGAAAGGGCAGGGTGAGGAAACCCTCAGCCACTAACAGACTAATTGGTGACATGAACATTCCTTCCCAGTTCTGCAAAGAAGTAGCAAATAGGAACAACCTCTCAGATCATGTTACAAATGTGGGAGAGGCAGTCAGTCAGGATTCTACCATCATAGTTGTGCATGTCAAGAAAATATGCATGGACTTAAAGGCCCAAAGAATCTAGACCCATAGGTGATACAATTAGCTCTGGTGCAAGCAAGCAACAGCTCAGCCAATCAATATATGTAGCATTTTTCAAAACTAGCATCAAAATAACAGCTGTTCCTGAAATCTCCTCACTAGCTCCTGCCTCAATAAACTTTGTCTGCCCACACAAAATGGTGGAGACAATGCCTCACTCTAAATGTGCGTAATAGTTAATTCCATGCTAGGAGAAAGGCAGGATATTAAAATAAATAAATAAAAATAGTGCCACTATGTATCATCAAGCCTGAGCGCCATCACCTCCTTACATCTTCCAATTAAGTCACCTGGACCACTGCAGAGGAAGTGGGTGCCAAATTTTTGCCTTCACATCCCCTTTGGTGGGTCACACTGGCATGCTAAAGCCACAAAACCCCTAAGAATTTTTTTAAAAAAAAAAAAAGTCTAGGAGATTTTTTTATTTCTCACCTCTCATGCTCCCCACTGTTCAAAACTATTTTAAAAAAACACACACAATAGAAGGTCTGAGTGCTGTACAGAGCTTCAGTGGCTTCACTTTAGGGCCCAGTGCCCACATGTGCCCTCTGGGCCACACTTTGCCACTTGTAACTTAAGGGGTTCTCACAGGACATACAAATGCTCCTTTGGAATCTTGCCATCATTCCAGGATCAGCATGTGTGGCAGCTATCAGAGCTATTCCGTGTTGTGCGACATATATTTTATCAATAACTTGCTTCTGTTTCCTGCATTCATCTGTATATTTAAAAAAAAACTTCAATTTTTTATGTATATTCTTCTAAGATATATTTAAATGTGCATTTCCTTCACAAATATGTGAAAACCCAACATAATTTGGCATGTTTAGTCTGCCAAACAACTGTACCACAACATTTGGAGAAGAGTGAAAGCGTTGCCAAGAACAAGTATGTTTCTCTTCTCCCAGTGAATACCCTGGTACCTATTTTCTTGTCAACACAGCTAAGCACAGCTCTCCCTTTCTGGGTCATATGCAGAGAACTTGGATTCAGCTATTGGCCATGTTTTGACTCAAAGAGGAATCCTCATCCAGAATAAATTAAGCAGAGAAAAGAAAGTGATAGCTGTTGGATGCAAGAGGCAAAATAGCTAGGTTTTCCTGTTCCTTCTTTCTACCAATGGAACTGTTTCATATGAACAATCTGAGACTGTCTACTTCTAGTGTTTGAGCTAAACACGTTAAATATTGGAGAATCATACCAGATTTAGGGCTGGATGAATTTCACATCATTGTACCTCTACAATTGCTGCAAAAGCTGCTTTCAACAATTGAGAAAAGGCTGAATAGAGATGCTTTCAATTCATTAAATAAGAATATTACTAAATCTACCCACCCCCACTGATCTGGACCTCACTAAATTAGGAAATTTGGTCCACTAGAATGAGCCCTGACTGCTCAGTAATCCAGTAGATGGCGGCAGAACTATTGATTTCAAATATTGAGTTCCAGTGGTAGAGCAGACATAAAAATAGCCCTTCCCTTCAGAAGATCTAGGGATACTTCAGCAATTCAGTCCTTATAGATCCCCATACAAAATGGCATGGTCCACACATATCAGACTAATATGCTGATTAGAACTTAGCTATACTCCAGATTTCATTCTTTTCTAAATGTTGTGAGTGACACAGTTTTTGGCAGTCTGAGTACATCAAATTATGTGATGTTTTTGCATATATTAGAATAATAAATACTTAAATGGCACATTGAGGTGCTCTTTTTAAATGCAGATTAATGCTGAAAGAGAATCAAATTACTGGTAAAAATATCTTAAAGTGACAGAAAATGATCAGTTTCTCCCAATGCTACTTCCTTCTCATCACATTTTGAAAATTACAATTGGATTGTCAGGGTAAGGATGGAGTAAACATTCTCCAAAGTGCTCAAGGATGTTACCATACTAGAGTTTCTAGGGTTTTCCATGGAGAATGGATTACAATCTTAAATGGTACTCTAGAGATTATAAAAGGCGGCGGCAGTCAAAAACCAAAACAACTAAGTTCTATAAAAGCACAACTGGAAAAAAGATGAGGAGTAGATTTCTGCATTTGTGTGCTTTTATAAGCCTTTGGTTGTTGTTTCAGTTGTTTTGTTGTAACAGTCTAGAGGAAAGTAGTCTGAAAGAATCTGTTCACTTTAACATATTTTTATCAGTAATTTGCTTTGGTGTTGTAACCTGCGCTTTGTTTAAGGATATATCTAACTTATAACAAATTTAAAATGGCAGTCTACTTGTACTCAACATACCCAGCCTTCAACTCTCTTGATAGCCTGCATTTTGAAACAAGACTTTTCTGTAATACTCTGAGACTCCTGCAACGCATCAGCCTTTTTCCCCTTGAAATGTGGAATGTTACACCAGATATAATTTTATGAGTGATTTCATTTGAATATTTTGAATATTTTTCTTGCTTGTTTAATTTCGTTCAGGTCATTATGCCTCCTACTTTAAAAAAAAAGAAAAAAAGAATTCTTTGGTACATTACATTTACACAAGTGGGGGACCCAGAACAAACCCTATGCAAACAACTGCAGCTAGCCCCTAAGGCAACTGCAGTTTGAACCTGCTATTTACTCAGGCGTTTATATGATTATTTACTACAGAAATCAGTGTAAAAACAGTACTTACACCTATGCCACATAGTGCCTATACACCACCTTTGGGACGCAGGGCAGTTGTATTAAAAGAATCAGCTATGTTGAATGTGTGTTTTTACAGTGTTTTTAAAAACGTTTTACAGCATGTAGAAAGTCTTCTATAAAAGCAGTCTTATTATTCCCAGTGTTAAAATTTTCTACACAAATATTTTGCTTGTCTCTCCTTCCCACCCCCACCTTTTTTTTAAAAAAAAAAACCCTCTGCCTGTTGACATAGTTGTTTGGGTCTTCCAGACTCAGTTAGTTGAAATTGCATTCCACTGAAATCCATGGGACCAGTTAGTCATGAATTAATTTAACTCCCAATGAATTAACTCCAAGTGAATTAACTGGGCCAAGTCATGAATACACTCCCAGTGAAAACTAAGTTCAGCTAAGTCTAGATATTGCCACAACACTGCTTCTTTCTTAGATGTGCATTTTCAGCATCTTGCATGGAGCTTTTCTCATTTGCAACACTTCCTAAGTAGAAATTCTGCTGAAGTATTTTCATTTTCATGTGGTCATTTGCAGTCTACAAGGCAACCCACAATCAATTCTAACAGTACTGTAGGGGTCACAAATGTCAGCAACAAATATGACAAGACCCTAAATTATTCCCCTGACTTGCACATACCATGAGAATCTTTAATCTCTGCACTACTCTTCTTATAGTGCTTCAAAAATTCAGGTAAGGCAAAAGAGAGAGAAGAGGCTTGAGCAGAATGGAAGACAAAGAAAATCGGCCTCAAAATGTATTATCCTCTTCTCTGTTGCTCACCATGTTCTTGTCAGGTAAGTCAGACTGGGAAGCAGCAGTGGCAACGTGTTAGTTGTTGCTCCTAAAGTTCCTTGCTGTTCCAAGTGTTGGAGGACAATGCTGTGCCTATCATACACACCATTCTGAGTCTCCTAATCTAGTCTGCAACTGAGGTGTTGTGGAAAACGCTATCAACAGTAATGTCACTTGCCAGTCTAGGTGACTTTTTCACATGGGATGTGATGAGATGGATGTCATCTTCCTCCTAAATCTGTATTTATTCCTAGCAGTTAGAAAGTATTATTGTGATGAACTGTTTGTCTGTATGCCTGTTTGTTAAAATAAAAACATGTTCATTAAATTAAATGCTCTGTACCTCAATGATGTAATGTTTTGGTTTGGTTTGGTTTGTTTGTTTTGTCCATATCGTCAGTACAACTTCAGTTCAACCCCGCCCCAACACCATCTGGTTATTTGCCTTGGGCAGCAAAATCTTGGGCACCTCTGGTTTGAGCAGTTTTATAGACAATATATCACAGTCTCTTTGCCTGAATGGTTGGCTTATATGTTTGATATTCACTTATTGTGGAATGTAAGCAAGCCTTGAGTAGGATAGTCTTCTGTAACTTGTGAAGTATAAAGTTGAAGACTCTTCATCTTCTATCCTTTGCAGCTTTAGGAAGGGCTTGGTAACTTGTCAGCTTCTGTAGCTCTTGTCAGGCAGCAAACTCAGAAGGCTTATTGAGTGGCCATTCACCTCTGGTAAGCTTGGTGAGTCACCTCTTCTGTGATGGTATAGACGTCATTCATGCCCTGAAGAAGCAGGGAAAATAAAAAAGCTGTCAACACCCTTTGTATAAGCCAAGTGTCTAGAAAAGACTATAAATCAGAATGCAAATTATTGTAAATTCAGAAGGTGGACTATTGGCTTATTTATTTATAGTAGGGATGGGACGAATCCAGATTTTTCTGAATCCAAATCCCTAGAAGGTTCTGGGAATCCACAAATCTCACAAATCTCAAATCTTTTGAATCCTTTTTTTAAAAAGGGTTTTAAAAGGAAGGGAAAGAAGGATAATCTTGGGCAAGACATGCTCTCTCAGCCTTAGTAAAAGCCTAGGCATAAGCAAACCTCCCTCTAAAGAAATCTGGCCAGGACAATTGTCACAGTTTTGCCTCAGGATCTCCCCAGATTGAAAATGACATGAAGGCCCTTTGTACACAGGCAGGAAAATGTGGGTTAATCCCACATTTTCCTGCCTGTGTAAACAGGACCACTACAGTAGAGAGATAATCCAGGTCAAAACTGGCTTTTCTTTTCATAGCTCCTTCTGGCATCCTGGGGTTTGTAGTTTGATGATACACCAGCACACTGTGGCAGAGAAGGCTGTGACCCCTTGTAAAACTACAAACCCCAGAATTGTGTCTGAAAGAGGTTTGCAAGTGAGCTATGCAAAGGAATGTTTCAGCTGTCCTTGAAATCTCAAGCCTGTAGCTTCCAGTCAAGTGCTGAATTTAAATATGAAATGTTCGATTTAAATATCTTAGAATACAACCCTAGATGTAATTTGTGAAATTGTTAGCAAAGCCCATTATTACTCCAAGGGAAAAATTCACCTACTTGTCACCTCCCCTTGTGTGTCTAGTCTCCCAGGTTTTCAGGCGTCCTGGTCTCCAACAAACTGTTTGGGTGGCGGATTCAAAAGATTCAGTTTGCTATTTTGGCACAGGGATTTGGATTCCCGAATCTTGAATCCCTGCCAAGGATTCGAGGATTCAGTTGGCCCATCCCTAGTTTATAGCCCACCTTTCTCTCAGTGTGGAGCTCAAGGTGGTTTACACTGTAGGATAAAACAAATTGTAAATTGTAACAAAGGTTTCAAAAACCCATTAAAGAGGCAGCAGCAACTTTGTATATATCCTCCTTTTACCCAAAACTGGCCTGCAGAGCAGCTTACAAATTAAAATTAATATAGTTCAGAACATACAAAAAGTCAACATTATGATAGCTTGAAATCACTAACAATATTAAAGCTATATAAAACATACAACTAGAAAGAATAAAAAAAGAATTTAAAATAGTACAATATTATTACTAAAACATGTTTGAAACATAATAATAAAAATGGATGTCCAGCACACCTTACCTACACAACCAATTAAAAATTGATAGCCTGTCTAAATAAAAAATATCCTCACCTATTAACAAAAGGAAAGCAGTGAGGGGGCCAACTGAGCCTCCAATGTGAGATAATTTTGGGGAGCAACCACTGAGAAGACCCTCTCCTGTGCTCTTATGAAGCATACCTAGGAAGGTGGTGGGACCAAGAAAAAGTGATCCCCTGAAGATCTTAAACTCAGGCAGGCTCATATAGTGAAATATGTTTGAGATAATCTGGACCTAAACTGTGTAAGACTTTATTCCTCATCACCAGCACTTTGGATTGTGCCCAAAAAAAAAACTGATAGCCAGTGGAACTGTTTCATCAAAGGAGTCATATCTTCCCTAAAACCACTTTCTGAAAAACCAAATTCAGTAGTTGTTTCTTTTGCTTTGTTTTGTTATCTCAGAACTGATCTACACCTTAGACTTGGGCTTGGAAGAAAAAAAGACTCTGTAATCCCACTTTATTTACACCAAGGGCTTTATCACACAAGGCAGGTAAGTTGTAGTTAAAACAGGATAATAGTGTCTTTGGCCCTTTTCGCAAAGCATTTTCCATGCAAAAGGGCCCCTTGAGCATCAAGCAAATGTGAGGAGTGGTCCACACAATGCACTCACATTTGCGCGATGCTCCAGGGCCTGGCAGGCACCACTCATGCACTTTTTCATTTTTGGCTTTAAGCCAAAAATGGTGCACGTTTGTGCAGCTCTCCAGGGGCCCGTGCGCACTTGCCATGTGTGCAGAGCCTCGGGAGCCAGGCTGGTCATGCTTCCTGTCTCAGTGCAGCCTGGGAAGATCCCAGGCTGCACTGCAAAAGGAAGAGGCGGGGCTCTCACGCAAGCAGGCAGGTCGTGCGGAGCCGAAGGACCCCGGGCATGAGAGCTTCTCTCTGGAGGCTGCTCACACAAGCACCGCACCCCAGCACTGAGAAAAGATGAGTTGTGGAAAGGGCCTTTGTCTGAGACTTATCACATAAAGTTGTTTCTCTTTGTTTGTGCTCCTGGTGGGAGATTGTGAGGAAAGTTTTCTTTTACAAAGGAGGTAATTAACTGCTCTGTATGTGTGTGTGTGTGTGTGTGTGTTAATAAAAGTAACCTTTCCAAACAGTCTCCCACTGGGAGGAAGAAGAATGAGGTCATGTGATAAGTTCCAGTCAAAGACACGATTATCCTGCTCTAACTGTAATTTACCTGCCTCGTGTGATAAAGCCCTATGTAATGGTGCATAGTTATTTGTAGCAAATTATGGCAGGATGACAAAGGCACAACAAGGTCACGTTTAAAAAATTATTATGGTGAGTGCCATGGCATCACGGTTTCTGGAGTAATGAATAGCATTTTCCATATTCTTTAAAATTTCAATGATATTTTTAGAGGTATTTTGTGTGAATTTTTTCAAGGTTTACACCACTTTCATACCAGTCCTAATGTTTCCACAACCCAAAATGTTGTGGAAATGTAACAAGCAATGTAATGGCACGGGTTTTTTTGTAATAAAAATGTTAACAAATTAGTGGGGACCAGCTTTGTAACAAGTTACAAAACAAATTTCTTTTTAGAAGTCAATGTCTGACAAGCACACAATTTCCCTTAAAGCCTATCTTCAGTATTTAATTTTTCTGGTAAGTCAGGAACCATAGGAATGAGATTTATTCTTCTTTTCACTAGTGCCCCATTTATTTTCTGTGGGACATTATCAGGATCAAGCACAAGCTCCGGTTGTTATTTTTCCAGCAGAAATATTAGTCTCTTGGTGGACTAGAAAGACATTTTTGTTGCAACATTAGGAATTTCTGTGGTGTCTTTTCATGAGGTTAGGGCAAGCTATGCACTACACCTTGACGCCCAGTCCTCGACCCCTTTCTAATTTAGAGGAATGTGTGAAATCTTTTATTTTGGCTTTCAATAAGATCCAGCTCATGTTCACAAAT
Source organism: Ctenosaura bakeri (assembly GCA_948474755.1). Classification (NCBI taxonomy): domain Eukaryota; kingdom Metazoa; phylum Chordata; class Lepidosauria; order Squamata; family Iguanidae; genus Ctenosaura; species Ctenosaura bakeri. The sequence goes on from CAOLHI010003437.1 coordinate 99,253, forward strand.
GGAAAGTACAGATCTCAGGCGACTCTTACTTTGTCTGAAGCCGCAGCAATTTATTTTCTCTAAGATTAGATGAAAATGCGTGGACTTTTTATGCGCTGAAACATCTCCAAAATAAGATTTGATTGTTAACCCCCTCTCAAAATAACATATATTCTTGGGAAATATCTGCACCCATAGAAAAGAAGAATAATTACAAATGGACAAAAATGGTCCACAGTTTGTTTGCCCTGTAGGGTGCCACAGAGGTATATGTGCACAACAACTAGATTTATGTTACTTGTATCTATTCATTCTAAATACTAATCCCCCACTGTTTTGTATTTTTTAAAAAATAAATAATTAAAAGTGGGTTACAAATTAAAGTCTCTCTGGAAGCTGTAATCTAAAACAGATTCCTCCCTCCAATTCTGTGTGTGTGTGTGTGTGCACGCGTGCACCCAACCCTCTTTAACAGAAGTGTTTATTATTCCGTTGTTCAAGGTGCGCAGATGCTGACAACACTACTTCCAAAAGCCAGGATGGGCAACAGTGGCATAGCTAGAGCTTTTACCACCTGAGGATGGTCCCTGAGTTTGCCGCTCCTCTCAGGGGAGGGAGGACCTATCTAAAATACCAAATAAAAACTACTTGATTGGCATTGGGTGATTGGCTCTGGGCGTTTGCACTCAGAGGGGGTGCTCTGCATGTGCTCAGAGACATGCCAGCATTCCTGTGGTAGTGAGTGCCCTCTGTCTCTCTCTGTATCTCTCTGTCTCTCTCTCTCCCTCTCCCCCTCCCTTCCTCCTCAGAGGGTTGGCTGGGCTGGGCTTATCCCCAGTTTTGGAGGTGGGGTGGGAGGGGAAGGCGGGTGCCTCTCCCCAGCTCCTCAGGGCCTGGCCTCTCCTCTCCTCTCCTCCTTTTCTCCCTCCCTCCTTCTCTGCCCAACACGGAGGTCTGACAGTGTTGGTGCTGCTGCTTTGGCTGGAAATAGGCTTGACTCCAGACTGGGAGAGAGAGAAGGGAGGAGAGGGGGAGAAAGGACAGCCCCCTTTCCCAGGGTGGCATACCCCTCCAGAAGACCTCTCCAGGAGGCTCCAGTGTTCATCTAGTTGCTGGACATCTGCCAGCATGTGGAGTGTGGCCTGGCACCACCCGTCAAAACATGCCACCTGGGGTGCCCCACCCTCCAGTACCCCACAGCTGGGCAATCATCAAATAGGTATATGGTTATCCACAACATTGTATGGATTTTGTCTGCATCTTCAAAGGGAAAGGCATCTATGAAACCTGACAAATTGAATCCCCAGTGTTCTCACACACAACCCAAAGCAGGCTTCCATTTCTTTCTGAAGGCAAAGCTGTAAGAGGCCCTTCATCACACAAAACTCCTCTGCTTAGTGACGGCAGGGTGGAATCAGGAGAGGTATGGTCGGGGAGAAGTTATAGTCTCAAACCTGGACAGCCACGGCCAAGACTGAGGTAGACAGATCAAAGGTCTAAACTGGTATAAGGCAGTTTTCTATGCAGCATTCGCATTTTGCTGCATTAAGCAAAAAACAAGATGTTTCTTCCTCTTTCCAGATATGGAAGCCAAAAGGACTGCCAGCTGAATATGATTCAACTTCTAGGCTAGTTTCATGAATGGGTGTGGGGTGGGTGGCATGACACACATAGTTATGTCTTTTAACGAAGGAGAACAGTTTGAGTAACTCAGGAGGAATGAGAGGTGGAGTTGTCAGCACTGTTCTACCACAAATGTCCCAATACATACCACTTGAAATCTGCGACCTATTGGCCTTGTTCCTTTATCCCAGAAGTACTCACTTACAGTCATGTCTGAGGCATGCTGATTTTGACACTTTCCCATCAAGCATCTCCTATTTTTGTTCCAGATTTATTTGATCTAGATCTTTGTTGTAGATCTATTCTGTCTATTCAGAATAAGTCTTGTATGACAAATTTCAGGCATGCAAACGACAGCTCAATTCTTGATATACCCACTTAGATGGAAGTTGCAGGACAACAGCTTTCTGGCAAGCAAAGCATAGATTAATTCTTTGTGTGGCTCCTTGGATGTAAACTTCAACACAGAAGCTTTCAGGCATGCAAAGCATACTTCTATGCATATCTGCTCATGCCCTGGTTACAACAATATATGTCTTCAGTGGGATACTGTCCACTAAAAATTGTGCACCACATGTTAGGGCCACTTGAGTCAACAGAACTTCTGTGCCAAACACATGATTGCAGAGCTAAAACATAAGGCAGTTACCTAAACAACTTCACTATTGGTGTTTTCTTGGTTTTGCAGGGTTTGGTTTCACAAACCAAAATGTTCCCTTCCAAGGCTATCATTACCTTGACAGTACATATTTCACACACATGTATTCATATCCACACCACATCGTACATGCAGAAAATGCATAAATGAAAGTTGTGCCATAGCTGTAGGATAGACCAATCTATCTGAAGTATAAACACAGATTTTGTAAAATCCAAGTCCGTTTGACTTAAGCTTCAGTTGTTAGGTGTTAGCTTGGCAAGAGGTTTTATGAATATGTTATAAAGCACAGGTGGGAAAAGGGGCTTACAATGGAAATCATGACAAATCTCTAACACAGGTACTGTACATTCTCAGATGATCTGCCCTAATAAATAGATGGTATTACATAAAAACGCTGTTCTTGCCATTGCTTTAATGTGGGTGCAACTCAGTTAAAATACATAGAGTTCAATTGATTCCATCTCTCCAGTACGAAAGGCATAGAAGATCTACTGGCGACTGAATTGAGCCCAAAACTTTAAATCTAAGTCACTCTGCTTCTCTGGAAATCCATGGCTCAAAATCAAAAAGTAGACAATTCAGTAGAATTTCATGCAACTTGTACAATAAGAAACGCCCTCTGCAAGTACTCAGTTTAGATGTCTGAGAAATGATCTCTCTCTCTCTCTCTCTCTCTCTCCCAACTTGCTGTTTGGAGATGAAGTGAGAGAAAGAAGAAGGAGAGTTGGGGCAGTATGGGCAAAAGGAGAGAGACAAAGGGAGATGACCAAAGGAAAAATAAAGGGAAGAGGTGATCCTGCCTACTTTTGGCTCTCTCAGCCCTGCCCACCATGAGTCCTCTAATGGGTCACCCCAGTGGAATGCAGCCCTCAAAAGAAGAAAGTCTCCAGCCCTTCCTCTGGAGCGAGTGTGAAGGGAATAGCTAGATCCTCCACAATTACCTATAAAGTGAAAGACATTTGACACCAGTTTTATGGAAATAAATGAACACAGAACACAGAACAAAGACACAGACACAGTCAATGGAACAGGAATGATTTCTTTTATCAAAAGAAATATTTTTCTTTTTCTTAAATATATTTCTTGAGATATTACATAAGAATATAAAAAATGTATAACATGTAACAAGTACCTATTACACATAACACCTAACTATACATAACTATATATACATATAGTGAAATGACAAAACGAAACAAAAAAAAGTAAAGAGGCATAAAGTTGAAAGTACACCCTACTAATATAATCAAAAACAAGAAAAGAAAGAAAGGAAGAAAGAAAGAAAGCACAAAAAAACCTGCATCTGAACATTTCCTTACTACATTACCTTGCTTTGTTCTAATGTATAAAGTTTCAAAAACAATACTACAAACAGTACTACATACTAATAATACAAACAACCTGACTTCCTATCCAGTTTCTGTTGCAATATCCCCTGATAAATTTCAAATTCTGGTAACTACATGATTTAAATATCTTCCTTGCCATTATTAAATGTAAAGTCTAGTCTATAAGTCAAAATGATTAATTATTAATTATTATAATATTAAATGTTCTATGGTAAATATTAATCAAAGTGATAAGTATAACTACATATCTAAATAAGAAAAACAAGCCATATGATACAAGATTTATTCATCAAAACCTGTTGTTGCCATTTCACCCCATCTAGTTTCCCAGAAGGGGGTTACATATTTCCATTCCTGTTTAGATTGTTAGATTTATTATCAACTAGTAATGTTAATTTATCCATCTCAGCTAGGTTGTAAAGTTTTAGGAGCCAATCATCCGTCAACAATACACGTGGTTCCTTCCACTTTTTTGTAAAAGTTAGTCTGGCTGCACAAGTCACGTAATATAATATCCTATAATATCTGTTCCTTAAGACAGCTTCTAAATTATCCAACATGTTCAATAGATAGATATCAGGTAGAATTAACTGGGAATTTGAATTTTAGTGCTTTTGTAATATGTTTATGAATTTGTACCTATTTTTTTCTTTTTTTTACCCCACCATCAGATATGAAAAAAGAGCTTCTCTCTTGGCATTTCCAACATTTTATATTATTACTATTCTTGCCCATTTTAGCTATTTGAACTTGTGTCAGATAATACCTAAAAAACATTTTAACTTTTTTTCTTTTAAGTCAGAGCTCTTTGTGAATTTCTGATTCATAATCCATGTTTTATCGCAATGTTCCAAATTTATTGAATGTCCTATACCCTGAACCCATTTTATCATATAATCTTTCACTGTCTCCTGTTCCATTTGTCTATTCAAAAGCAATTTATAAAATTTACTTAATAAGTGATCTACTCCAGATTTTATTATTTTATCAAATTCTATTTCTTCAAGTGATATAGCCCTCAATTTTTTATCCATTTTAAACTTATCTGTCAATTGCCTATACAATAGCCAATGGGTTGTATATCCTTGTGTTATCAGTCCTTCTCTAGTTTTTAAATGGATGGTATTATCTTCTAATTTAAATATATCTTTATATGTGACCTATTTATTTGTTTGTAACATTTCTAGTCTAAAAAAGCTTCACGGGGTGAGACCCAGGGTGGAATGGCGTGGTAAAGCTTACCTTTAAATCTCAATGAAACTCTAAGTAATGATTTCCTAATAATATGATCCTGAAACTCCTTGTTTACCTTATTTTTTTTATACCAAAGGTATGCATGCTAACTGTAGTATAGGTTAAATCCTTCTAAAGTTAATAGTCTTCAGCTGCATAATGTACTCTACTCTATTAACCAGGTAAGACAAGAAGCCTCATAATAAATTTTTAAATCTGGTAAGCCCATCCTCCCTTTCTCTTTAACCTCTTTCAAATACTTCCACTTAATTATGGGTTTCTTCCCATTCCAAATAAGTTTAGAGAGCTCTTGATTCCATTTTTTAAAAGGATGTTCATTTAACAGCACTGGTAGATTTTGAAATAGGAATATTAACCTAGGTAATATATTCATTTTGATTGTTGAAATTTTGCCTAATAGTGATGATCTTAATTTATTCCATTTTCTCAAATCATTTGTTATTTCAGTCCATTTTTTCATAATTGTTATCATAATTGTTCTTTGAAATAACTGTACCCAAATATTTCAGTTTCTTAGCTAGTCTAAACCCCGAATGTTCCACTAATTTTGATTCTTGGGACTTTGTCATATTTTTTGTAACAAATAATGATTTATCTTTGTTAACCTCATATCCTGCCACTTTCCCAAACTCTTGAAGAAGCTCAAGTAGATTATCAATGCTGTTTAAAGGTTCTTCCAAAATTATTATGATGCCATCAGTGTATGTTTTTAATTTATAGATTTGATCTCAAATACATGTACCTCTTATTATGGAATTCTTTCTTATTTTAATATTTAATACTTCTAAACATATTATAAAGAGCAGAAGTGAAAGTGGGCACCCTTGTCTGGTACCCTGATGTATCACTAACTGTCTTGATTTTTCCCCATTTATGAACATACAGGAATGCAGGAATCCATAACTAAACTATCCTGAAAGGTGGCCAGTGCAGGACAACCTTCTGAGATAGTCTGTTTCACTGTCAAATAGTTCTTACCATCAGAAAATTCTTGCCAACATTTAGTCAGAATGTCCTTTCTTTTAATTTGTATCCATTTGTTCAGGTCCTATCCTCTGAAAGAGCAGAAAACAGGTTTTTCCCTGTATCTTCCATATGACAGACCTTCAGATATTTGAAGATGTCTATTATACCACCTTTCAGTCCGCTCTTCTCCAGGCCAAACATACCCAGTTCCTCAACCATTCTTCAAAGGCCTCGAGACCTACCCTTGTTGACTTTCCTCTGGACATGTTCCAGCTTGCTGATACTCTTTTTAAATGGGTGCATCCAGAACTGGCTAGCTGAGGTCTGACCAAAGCAGAATAGAAGAGTGCTACTATTTTCCTTAATCAGGAAAAATATATTTCTGCTAAGATAACCTAAAATAGGACTGACCATTTTTTTTGTGCCACCACATCACACAGTTGATATATATTTAAATCAGTTGTTAAATATGCAGATAAAGATTTTCAGAACAGAAGCCAATCAAAACAGAAACAAGAAATGAAACAGTTTATTTAATTAAAAATTAAATTTAAAAACCAAAAGGAGATGGACCTCCAAACCAGAATTTTGCCAAGCATTTAAATTTCTAGACTAAGATTTTGATAAATAGAAATGTGAAATGAATATTAACTTGTTTCATTTAGGTTTGGAATCTCTGGAGATGTGGTAATTGTTCACATTAAGCACAGTCTCTTCCAGTCAGGTAAAGAGAGTTTTAAGCAGTCAGGTAGAGACTCTTTAAACTGGGTTCACAAATATCAGCTCCATGGGAAACTCCCAGTGAATCCTGGAGACTACAGTTCTTTCTTTGTTGCAGGCAATGGGAGGATGTTGTATCATTAGAGAGCTGAGGTCTTAAGAAGACTGGCAAGGCCTATTCTTCAGTTGTTACTGACTTCTATGAAAGAAAGGGAGTAGAGGTGATACCGGAAACTCACTCTTTCAGTCTAAAGAAAGTGAATGATCCAGATCCTGAGTCTGGAAGAGCACAGGAAGAGGTATTGAAAGTTACTCTCCAAGTTAGGTAACTCCCATCTCTTCATCTATGTTTTCCTCAGAGCAGCATAGGGACCAAGTTCAGAGGTCATGAAAAATACATTGAAAGGCAGTGTGGAATAACTGGATACCAGAATGTGGTATGATAATGTACATAGAAAGAAACCAATGGCCCATCAAGGTAAGTGTAGCAGTGTCGCCAGGCTTCCAGACAGACCACAGCTGCCTGCTTTTCCTTACTTCCAAAGAGCCGATGGAGTGGCACTGACTGTTAGCTTCCTCCATAGTCTCCCAATAATGTCTCTGTAGAACTCACAAAGCAAGATCCTCCCTACAAAGATTCACAAGCACATAGCATTTTCCACTTAGAGATATAAGAGGATCCTCAGGTAAACTGGTGCTGCAGTCAGCTGGCATTTCACTTCTGCTACCACTGAAGACAAAGCATGCTCTCTGGGTCTGTTCCTGGGAACTCTTTTCCTCCCACTTCGACAATGAGAAAAACCTACTTACCTCTGCTATATTATTAGTCATCTGAAAAAGAACTGGCTTTTGTTTCCAAAAATAATTCTAATTCCAATTCCATTCAATTGGTGAGAAGGCCCTCTCACCTTTAATGTAATGTACTTCCTGTTTTAAAAAGTCAGTTGACAGTATAATCCTTTACATATCTACTTGGAAGTCATTGACTTCAGTTAGGCTTACTCCTGGGTAAGTGAATATAAGATGAATGGCAGCCTGAAAGTCAAACTGATTGTGAAAGGGGTTTCTCAGTCTATCCAAATTACTAGAAATGCTCTAACAGAATAAGGGTTCTGAAAACACATCAGAGCCAGGGCTGTGCATATATTGAAGTACAGAGGTCAATGGATCATTCTACAATTATCAGTCTAAAACGGCACTCACTGGCTAAACACAGTAACATGCACTCTATCACTGAGCAGCATAGCAACTGAATGTTTTGCCTCATATCTCAATTTCCAGAGTGGCTAGAGATTTGCTTTACGAAAATGGAATAAGGACCAGCTAATTATATACACACGCCCTGGGTGGCCTACGTAGGATCTGAGTAAAACATAGTCAACATGGCAATATGGTGTCACCCATCAAGGCAGCACAGTGGTACAGAACACAGCTTTCCACATGATTCGTAATTTCTGTTTGTACAGGTTTGCATCAAAAGTGCCAGAACTGCTATTTGAATGTGAAGAGCAAGTACATAGTTATTGGTATTGTGGCAGAAAGAAATTTGCCATTCTAAAAGTTTTAGTCTGGTATTAGGCCAACTGCCTTTTTTTGCCAAAAGTACAGAGGTGACTTTATGTTCTTACATCTAGAGGACAAGTTCTGTTCCATCTTAAATACATTCCTTTCAACTTTCAGAGAAACCGATCAGGACTTTGCTGCTTTAGCATGAACATATTTTTTTTCCAGCTAACATGTTGCTTTAGGACGGCTCCATTTGGCAGTAGGATTCCATATGCTCCGTAATGTTTGTGTTTCTAAGCAATGCTTTGGTGACCACATTAGGGGTGCCGAAATACAGAGAGAGAAGAGAGAGAGAGAGAGAGAGAGAGAGAGAGAGAGAGAGAGAGAAGGCTGCTTTTTAATTTTCTGTTTCTGGCTATCTCCATTGGAAAATAGAAAGAAAAGAAGGTGGTCTGTATTCCTAGCACAGTATGTGCTGAAAGAAATATCCCTCATAGGCCAAATTGTATACAGATCCCACCAATAAAATTTTGTGGTATGTGTGTCTATTTTTAAAAATGAATGGATTTCTTTGGGATTAATACAGGAGAAGGAAAAACATGACTTCTCAGACACAGGAGATCTGGAACAAAATATCTTGTCATTATGAAATCAGCAGGTGTTGGACAGGCATGCTTTGCAACTGCCAAAGTATTTCCAACTGCTTGGTCTTTGGGGACATTTCGTTTAACATTCAAGCAAGTAGTTCCATAAACTTTACTCAGCCAAAGATATTCATGAACAAGCAAATAGATTGTTCAGGCATGCTGACCAAAAATATTCTTTACATGTTCAAACCTCCTTGAGGCTTACAGAATGCCTCCCTTTTACTTAGTAGGCAGTAGGCAATATACTTAGTATATTCAAACATGAATATAAGGCAGTGGGAAGCACATTTTCCACAATACACAATTAAGATACACCATTCATGCCACAGGGATGCTGTAAAGTTTCCTTCCATGAACATGTTTTTAAAAGGCATATTGGGAAGCTTAGTCCATCAGTAGCTAAGATGTCTGGAAGATACTTTAAGGATGTACCTCATTTCAGGTTGAATCCCAGTTCATTGCTTTGGGAAATGGTCCACTTCTGCCCAGATTGATTCAGAGTCAGTCCACTCTGTCCTGAGTCCCAAACCTGAGTCATGAGTTGAAAATCTAAAGATTCATAGCTCCCACAGGCTATAATTAGAAATGTGAAAACTGGCGAAGAATTGGGTGGCATTTCTCAGAATTGGGTAGTATTTCAAGGCACATTCGGAATGAGATTGTTCCTGTCAAATAACAGACAAATATGTACAGAGGTATTGTGCTACACTCTTTTAAATCTTGAATGAAAATAGAGTCAACAGCATCCTTTTAAAAAAAATTCTTGGTGGAATTGGATGAGATTTGCCATGATGGTTACTCCTGAGAAGAAGATCAAGCTTGCCAAGCTTCAGGTTAAAAGTATAAGAAGCTTCATGACATGATCAGTGTGGGAGGGATAGTGGACATGTTTCTGAAAATAATAGTAAAGATGTTCCTAAGTATAGGAGCAGTGGTTTATGTAAAATGATCCAGCAGTTTGTTTGTTTTTATTATTTATTTGTATCCCGCCTCTCCATATGGATCAGTTTGGCACATAGGCAAGAAAACTACTAATTTCAAAAGGACAGATGCAGCAGCTAGGGCGTTTTGATGCTCGAAAACCTTTTAAGGCTTTTAACATAGTGAAGCCTGGTAGTTCTGAGGAAGAAGGACATAGTTATCTGATAGCCCCATCCTTGTCCCACCCAAAGAAGCATGATTGGAGAACCTCTCCTAAAATGTGCCCTAGGATTTGAAAGACAACCTATCAGTCACTCAGTTCTAATCCCTTCCTCTTCTTGACCTTGAGTATTTTAATAAAAATGAAACCTAAAAAATGCTAACTCCTTCTGATATACAGACACCCCTTTCCAAAACATAAAAGCATAAAAAGTTTTAGCTGGGGTCAACCTTAGTTTCTATTAGCTTTGCAAAGGAAAATTCCATTCCACTCTAAGTATAAACCTAAACACAAGAACCAGCATGGTTCAGTGGTTTGAATACTGGACTACAACTCTGGAGAGAAGGGTTCAGATCCCCACTCAGTCATGGAAACATATTGCATGATCTTGGGGGAGTCAGACACTCTCAGCCTCAGAGGAAAGCAAAGGTAAACCCCCTCTGAACAAACCTTGCCAAGAAAATTCTATGATAGGTTCACTTGAGTGTCACCTTAGGTTGGAAACTACTTGAAGACACACAACAACATTAACAACAGAAACAATAGGAGCAGTTGGGTTTGGAATCTGGAAGCATCCCTACTTTAGGTATCATGAAGTCTCTGATAAATAAATAAAAAAAACTTGATGCAAGCAGCAGCAGGGGTATGTGTCGTTTTTGACAACAGTTAACTTAGGATGACAGTTTAATTTCACAAAACAGGTACCTATGAGCTTAAAACAGCATCTAATAAGCTGCGAGTGTTAGGCTGTGCTCCCAAGATGTTCAAAATAGCATGCTTATGATGAACTGTACCTCTTAAAAAGGCAGACCATGATCCAAACTGAGTACAGGCAAAAGGTCTCTAACCTTCCTTTTTTCACTGTGCTTCTACTAAAAAAAAAAAAAAAAAGCCCATTCATTGATTCATATATTTGTCTTTTATGGTGCTTCTAGCAGCTTTAAACAGATTGCCATAATTCTTATGTTAAATCTGGCTTTTTCAGCAGGAAATGATGTGCGCCAAATTACTTCCTGCCAGGTATTCAGGGAATTGCAGGAAATCCTCAGGATCCCAAGTGAGAAAAGAAGTTTTGTATGCTAGTTACCATCTACAAGCACCTTCCATTGCTGCTACCATCTGCGGCCCCTGCTTTTCCAAGATAGGTATTGCTTGAGAGAATGAACAACAAAAGTTGGTAGTTATAACAGGTTATTGGCTAAATTGGGATTTTGAGCGCCTTAGCCGAACACTCAAAAACATGCAGTTCCTTTCAGGTGGAAGACAGAGTGGGAGCCCACATCCCAGCCTATGGCATAAGAGTATCTTTGCAATAGTAACCCATGAAATGTTACTTCTTTGGATCATATAGTACCTTTTATTTGTTTGCAGCTATTCAAAAACTAGAGTACCACTACAAAATAGATCCAAGCACACTACTTACCAAAGCCAGTATCCAGTGGTTTGGACTCAACTCCAGGAGATCAGGGTTCAAATCCTCGGGCCACAGAAACTTACTTGACCTTGGACATGTCATATTCACTTAGCCTTAGAAGAAAGCGATGGCAAATCTCCTCTGAATAAATCTCGCCAAGAAAATCCTTGGATAGGGTTAAGTCAGGATCAGTTGAAGGCGTGTAGCAACAATGACAACAACACACTATTTAAGGGGTCCAAGGTTACAGGATGCTGGATGTGCTTCTACATGGTCTGAGAAGCTGAACTGTTAAAATGCAGTGACTATACTTACATTGTAAGGTTATACAACACCTTTTATTCTATTCCACCCTGTATTTTATTACTCACTAATGATTTCTGACATCTTGCATAAGCCTCGTCTTGCATTTCCAATCAATTTCAGTGTGTCTTCTCTATGCACTAGGGATGTAATTCTTCACTAAAGGCCTTTTCACACTACCCTGTTATAGTGCTGGTTCTGGAGGCTTTGCCAGAAAAGTCAAGAGAACTGGGGGAGGAAGGCATCAGGAACTGCAAAAAAGCAGCCATGGGGTCCTCATAGAAAACATGGTGAAGACTGGGAGGGGGCCATCCTGGAGATCTTCTCCTTCAAAGTCAAATCTTTGTCCAAAACTCAGAGGGACGTTCCCAGTCATTGGGGGCAGGGGCAGCCCCAGAACCATAAGATGGCTGCCTAACTCTCAATCTGACTTACTGATTCCTTTCCATGTTTTGTAGCAAAGGAAAGCAGTGCTGTGTTCCCCCTTCCCCAATGCAAATACGGCAGGCATAATTTGGCTTTTAGTATGTGGAAAAGCATTATACCAGAGCAAGGAGGTGTAATTACAGCTTGCACAAACATGGCTTGAAGACTCTTTTAATGTAAAATGCATGACTAACATCATAATTTTAGCCATTAGCTAAGTTACATAATCCTGCATAAACATATATATGTGTCTATATAAAGCCATCAGCATCAGCATCCCAATATTTCTTTTCCTTCCCCCCCTCCTTTATAAGGGGTTTTAGGAGTGATTAATTTTCTGCCCTTATTAACTGCAACATGTGTTAACATTCGATCAATTGCATTAGCTAATATTATAAGAACAAAATGAAATAGTTTCATCTGTTTGTACAAAAAGACAGAGAGCATCATGGGAGCAGGCACGGTGGTCACGAATAAAAGAGAAACATTCATTTATGATAATTGGTTGCAGCTCACCATTTGGCTGGTTCTTGTGACCTAAATGTATCCAGTTGTTTCCTTTCTTTCCCTTTGGTTTTTGGGTCACCCCTAATGGTTTAATTCAACAAAAAATGTCTACCATTTCCTGTAACCTCTGTCTTTTTTCATTCCACCTTCCAAACTAAGAGGGCTTTTTTTTTTTTTACACATTGAGCAAAATCTTTTTCCCTCACAACCTCACTTTCTGCTTCCTTCCAAGTGAACAAAGTTAATATTGTTGACAGAGACAAGGTCCGCCTTCCTCTTCTATCCCCCATGTAATAGTTATTTATTTGTTTTTCTTTTAAGTTTATAAAGCTGTTTTTTTGTTTTGTTTGATCCCAGTGGTCAAAACTTTGACGCAGAACATGCCCCCTTTGACCAAGAGCAATTTATGGTTGGGAGGGGGAGAGACAAACATTTTCATTCATGTTTAAGAAAGCAAAGGAAATGGCTGTAGATTAATATTTGTGCATTTGTAGCAAATTTTCTGATAGGTCTGTAACACATTCAGCCACCCTGCTTGAGAAACACAAGGGGCAAGACTACCACAGAGAGCTGAGCTTTGTTACTCTTGGACACCTTTCAAAACATCAGCACGCCTCCAGCTTTCCTTATGCCGGCTGTTTTCCAGCACAAAGTAAAAGTACCATGTGTTGTTTTCAGGAATGAAGGCACACAGCCTGCCAACGGAATCCTTCAAATGCAAGGCTGTGTTTTTCATTTTTGTGCAAATGTTCCACTCTAAGCAAACATCACAAAATTGATTTTTTTAAAAATATATATATATATGCCTTTCATTTTACAAGTGCCCAGTTGAGAAAGGGCAAATATTACATGTGATGCACAAGGGCATGAGGTAGCCGCTGAAGGGGAGATGTTTAAAACATAGAGAGGCAGTTGGTTTTGTTTGGTTTCTTTCTTTGTTTGATACCCAATCTGATCACCAATATGGGACCCACAGTGGCTTACAATATAAGTTAAAACAACATATAGCTAAAACAATACATGCCACAAAAGTTTAAAACAATCAAGCAAACATTCCTATTAAAACATTAATTTAAAACAGTTAAGAACACACTTAAAACATGGTGAAAAGATAAAATCGCAGCACACCTCATTAAAAGACTCTTCTGCTACAACAAATCAAAACCTGCATCAATAAAGCATTCTTTACTTGTTAGTCGAAAGAGAGCAGAAAGAGAGAGAAGGAGGGGGAGAGAGAGAGACAAAATTAAGCCTCCAGTGTAAGAGAATTCTAAAGCCTAGGAGCAGCCACCAAGAAGGGACTCTCTGGTATCCTAACCAGACGAGCCTGCAAGTGTGGTGGGACCAAGAGAAAGCCCTTCCCCAAAGATCATAAGAGTTGGGCAGGCTCATATGAGAAGATACTGTCTTTTAGGTGGTCTGGACCCAAGCCATACAGGACTTCCTAAGGCCGTTTCCACACAATTATGCTCTCCCATGTCGTCCCATCACAATCCTGGCAGTGCCTCTTATGGGATGAGAGCACGTTTTGAACGCTCCTCTCCATAGATGACTAGCTGCCTGTAGAAGAGAGTGCAAAGGACACACTCCATCTTTCTGGACTGCAGCCAGCCTTCTTTCTGTCCTCCAGTAGGGGAAGAACTACAAAAATCATGCTTCCAGTCCTTCTGCATGGCTAGCTGCAATGGAAGGCTTGCGTAATCAGGGGTCTGACAGAGTTTCTCCATCAATGGTATTGCCCCTGATAATGTCGGCTGGTGACATGAGAAGGGCAGGACCATGATGACGTCATACGGAAGTGTCGTTGCAGTCCCGCTCCTCTCACATCCCCATGCTGGGACACCGTCGTCATGCAGAAAGGGCCTATGTCACAAGCAGCACTTTGAACTGTGCCAGGAAATGGACCAGTGGCCAATGAAGCTGTTTCAACGAGGATGTTATATGCTCTCTATAACCAACTCACAGGTCTCTTTCTCCGAGATATCAAGATGGCATTTTACAAACAGGTAATGCAGGCAGAAGTGAAGTACTTGATATTTTGACCAGGTCGTGTAGACTACTACCACCATCATTGTGGCATTTTTTAAAAAAAAATCTGTATTACTGCATGCCAGAGGGGGAAACCTGGTACTAAAAGTATCAGGTAAATGTGAGACAATGTGTTAGAAAGGAAGACCAGTGGCAAAGGAGCAGTTTGTCTTTTTTTTTTAATTGCACCATTCTTTTAGGACTGCCTCTCAGCCTATTCATTTTTGAACAACATGGGAATGCTTTCAAAGGGTTGTTTTGTGAGTGAGTATGTATGTTAAAAAGCATGAAACTGGAACTGTGGCTGAACTTAATGACCCTTGTAATCTCTTCCAACTCTATGATGCTGTATAAAATGCTAGCCACACTTAGGTAGGAAAAAAATGAAATAAACAAATATAGGATGGGTAGCACCAGCTTGACCACAGTATAAATGAAACGGAAATAGAAGTCTTAGTAGACCACAAGGTGAACATGAGTCAACAGTGTGATTTGGCTTAGAAAGCCAATGAGATTCTAGGCTGTATCAATATGAGTGTTGAGTCTAGGCTGAGTTAAGTAATGGTACCAGTCTATTCTGCTTTGGTCTGACCCCACCTGGAATACTGTGTCCAATTCTGGGCACCTCAGTTCAGGAAGGATATTGACAAGCTGGAACATGTCCAGAGGAGGGTGACCAAAATGGTAAAAGTACCGGAAACCATGCTCTATGAGGAGAAGCTTAGGGAGCTGGGTATGTTTAGCCTGGAGAAGAGAAAGTTAAGAGGTAACATAATAGCTATGTTTAAATATTTGAAGGGATGTCACCTGGAAGATACAGCAAGCTTGTTTTCTGCTGCTTCAGAGATTAGGACATGGAGCAAGAGATTCAAACTACAGGAAAAGAGATTCTACCTAAACATTAGAAATACCTTCCTGATGGTAAGAGCTGTTAGACAATGAAATGCATTGCCTCAGAATGTGGTGGAGTTTCCTTCTTCAGAAGGAGTTTCCTTCTTCAGAGGCCGGATAACCATCTATTGCAAATGTTTTGATTGTGTATTCCTGCACAGCAGGGAGTTGAACTCTATGGCCCTTTTCGCATGTTTTTTTTTAGCGTGAGCACCCCTTGAGCGTCGCGCAAATGGGAGCGCTGCTCCGTACGATGCACTCCCACTCGCGCAAAGCTCACAAGGCTAAAGCAGGGCGTGCACACATTTTTTGATCTCTTGCAATGCTCATGGCACCCTCACGCACTTACCTGCGTGCGGTGTGTCGGTGAGCAGGGCGGGCCGCGTTTCCTTCCCCCAGCGCAGCCTACGGCTCCCAGACTGCACTGCGGAAGGAAGGGGCGGGGCGCTAGCGCGACGGTCGCTCTAAGGAGGAAGCCAATGCGGGAGGAAGAAGGGCTGTCGTGAGTTGCTGACATGAGCGGGTGCTCACGCAAGCGCCGCTCCCCACTGCCACGACAAGGTACAGTGCAAAAAGGGCCTATGATTCTATGATCAGCTCTATGATTCTGTGAGTCTATGAGTCTATATGGTTTAATTTGGGTAAGTGGCTTTAGTGACCTTTCCTGTATGCATCTTTCCTCCATCGCAAAAATGTGCTGACATCTTCATTTTTAAACACCTTCAGTTGAGCTTCTTTTTCAAATGTGTGCAAAAAGAAATGGCCAGATAAAAAGCTGTCAGGTTGAAATATATTAAAAATATTTCTTAATATACAGAATTATATATTAATTTCGCAGATCACTCACAAGACTGGGGCATCTGCATGTGCCTCTGTACTTATTAGCTACCTGCACTGAGAGCTGTGTGAAGGATGTGCAGATGTGCTAGAAGGGGAGAGACCTTCCAAGGTAATATGCTTCCTATGTAGAAGACCTCGCTGCTTCAGCTCTGCATGAGCTGCCTGCTCCCGAGCAGGCAGTGCGAGAGCCCTGCCTCTTCCTTCCACAGCACAGCCTGGGAGTTTCCCAGGCAGCGCTGGGGCAGGAAGCATGACTGCTGCAGCCCCGGAGGCTCCACACGCATGGCAAGTGCGTGTGGAGGCCTGGAGCAATGTGCGATTGCACACCATTTTTGGCTGAAAGCCGAAAATGAAAAAGTGCGCAAGTGGCACCTGCCAGGCCCTGGAGTGTCACGCAATTGTGAGTGCGTTGTGCAGATCACTCCTCGCAATCGCACAATGCTCCAGGTGCCTTTTTGTATGTCAAATGCTGTGCAAAAAGGGCCTTGGCTGGGAAACAGTATTCTAGTACCTGCAATGGACAAAGTCTTCAATGCTTTTGACAATTTTGGCACATAACTCCATCCTGCCTGTTGTTATATCATTTCCAACTTTCAAGTCATTTCCAACTTAAGGTGAACCTATCATGGGGTCATCTTGGCAAGATTTATTCAGACAGGGTTTGCCATGGCCTTCCCCTGAGGATGAGGGGAGTATAACTTACTCAAGGTCACCCATGAGGTTTCCATGACTGAGCGTGGATTTGAACCCTGGTCTCCCAGACCTGTAGTCCAACATTCAAAACACTACATCACACTGGCACTTGCTCTGGTGACTAAGGATTCTTTATTTATTTATTTGTTCCCACTCTTCTCCTAATATCGCTGAAACAATATATAATATAAATGTTTCTTTTCTTTAAAAAATAGATTAAATTAGATTAATACAGTTAAAACACATTCCAAGCATGATAAAAAAACATGTCACACCCTATTAAAAATTATTCAGCCCCAATCAGTTAAAAGTTGACCACCTGTTTAAATAAAAAGGCCTTTGTCTGCTGACAAAAGAGAGCAGAGACAGAGTAAACAGATCCTCCCTTGGGAGTGTGTTCCATAGCCTAGAGCCATTTCCGCATGAGGCTGTTATAGCGCTATGATTCCACTTTCAACATCCTATGGAATCCTGGGGTTTGCAGTTTTGGGAGGGGCCAGCCAGCCCCTCCCAAAACTGCAAACCCCAGGATTCCATAGGATGTTGAAAGTGGAATCATAGCGCTATAACAGTCCCATGAGGAAATGGCCTACGAGTAGCTACCAAGAAGGCTCTTTCTCATCTCCTCTCCAGACAAGCCTATGAGGGTAGGACTGGGAGAAAGCCCTCTCTCAAAAATCACAACAGTCAGCAAAATTCATATGGGGAGGTATGGACTTCTAGATGGTCTGGAGCTAAACTATATCAGAGTTTATAATCAGCACTTTGAATTGTGCCTGGAAACAGGATTATGGAAGCTGGGGTCCAAGTCTAACTTTTCCCAGCACTGTTCGAGGCAGTACTGCAACTCCACATCTCCTCTTTTAATCAAACAAATTCCTTTCAAACATTACCATGTGGGAAGAGGCCTTATTTCAAAGGATGGTTACTGTTGACAGATTTCACCTTTCTTAATTATGCATATGGAAACAGAAACAAGAAGCTAAGCTGGCTTTGCCTTTTTCTTTTGTATGTGTGTTAAAAAGCAACAACAACACATGGAAGGGCTTGAGGAGGCATAATTGCTTTCATTTTCAGAAAAAAGGGCTCATCTTTCAGAAGTTTAGGAAGAGCTGAGTTGACAGATTAGTCACACATCTTATTTTAACATTGTTTCTTCAAGCTGAATTGCAGTTGCTGAATTAGTTTAGCTACGTTGCCTTACTTTTTTTATCCTTCACCCTGCATACCTAATTCAATTTTAATTGCTGCCATGCTGGAATGAGAAACACATCTCCTTCAAGTTTTGTTTGGATATAGGATGATGGTGCAAATAAACATAAAGCAGCAAGTAATTCAGGCAACCTACAGCTTACAAAAAATAGTGTTTTCCTTAGAAATGATAGCAAACCACTATTTGTATGATAAGGTGCATGAGATTTGTTAAAACAGATGTGAAGAGGGAACAGAATTACATCCAAGGCTAACATTTCCCCTGTTGGAGTAAATATAGGGGCCCTTTTCGCACGGCGTTTTTGAAGCAAAAGGGCCCCTTGAGCGTCACATAAATGTGAGGAGCGGTCTGCATGACCTTTTTCGCACCACCTTTTCGTGCTGCTGGGTTGGGATTCTCACGCAAGAAGGCTTGGGAGGAACGCTGCTGCTTCCCTGCTGCTTCGGCTCCGCAGCTCCTTCCTCCTCACGTGAATATCCCACCTCTTCTGTTCGCAGTGCAGCTTGGGACCTCCCAGGCTGCACTGAGGAAAGGACATGTGACCAGCCCGGCTCCTGAGGCACCACATGCCAGGTAAGTGTGCGTGAGGCCCTGAAGCGATGCGCAACCACGCCAAAAATGAAAAGATTTGTGTGCGCTCCGCATCAGGCCCTTGAGCATCGCTTAAATGTGAGTGCGTCATGCAGACTGCTCCTCACATTTACACAATGCTCAAGGGGCCCTCTTGCTTCAAAAACACCATGCAAAAAGGGCCCACGATGCACTCACATTTACACAACACTCAAGGGCCTAACGCGGACCGCGCATGCATCTTTTCATTTTTGGCTCAAAGCCGAAAATGCTGCTTGGTTGCGCATCACTCCAGGGCCTCGTGCGCACTTACCTGCCATGCGAAGCCTCCTGAGACATGCCGGTTGCACTTCCTGCCCCAGCGCAGCCTCTAAATCCCAGGCTGCACTGCAGAAGGAAGGGGCGGGGCACTCGCGCAACCAGGAAGGAGCTGTGGAGCCGAAGCAGCAGGGACACGGCAGCGTTCCTCCCAAGCCTTCTCATGCTAAAACCCCAACCCAGCAGCGTGAAAAGGTAAGGTGTGAAAAGGGTCAGGGTCTTATTATTTTTTATTTCTGTTTTTTCACAAATGACTTCTTTTGACAATATTCACCTCCATTTTCCAATGACTTCTTGCTATTCTTTTCAAAACTATCACTTTTCACATTAAATCTCATCCACTTTCAATTGCCCTCACTTGTCCACCCTGAATGTCATCACATTGTTATAGTCCGCCTTCAAGTCATTTCCAACTTATGGTGACCCTAAGGCAAATCTATCATAGGCCCTTTCCGCAAATCATCTTTTCTCGGTGCTGAGGTGTGGTGCTCGCACAAGCAGCCTCTGGAGAGAGTCTCTCGCATCCAGGGTCCTTCGGCTCTGCACGAGCTGCCTGCTCACAAGAGAGCCCTGCCTCTTCCTTTCACAGTGCAGCCTGGGACTTTGCCAGGCTGCACTGAGACAGGAAGCACAACTGGCCTGGCTCCCAAGGCTTGGGGCCCTAGAGTGATGCACAACCACGCACCATTTTCAGCTTAAAGCCGAAAATGAAAAAGTGTGTGAGCAGTGCCTGCCCTGGAGCATTGTGCCCTGGAGCGTCATGCAAATGTGAGTGCGTCATATGGATCACTCCTCATATTTGCACAATGCTAGCAGGGCCCTTTCACATGGAAAATGCCATGCAAAAAGGGCCACAGGGTTTTCTGGGGCTGAGAGTGTGCAATGCGCCCAAGGTCACCCAGTGGGTTTCCATGACTGAGC
Organism: Ctenosaura bakeri; assembly: GCA_948474755.1. NCBI lineage: Eukaryota > Metazoa > Chordata > Lepidosauria > Squamata > Iguanidae > Ctenosaura > Ctenosaura bakeri. The sequence goes on from CAOLHI010003437.1 coordinate 119,223, forward strand.
AGGGAATGAAACCCCGGTCTTCAGGGTTGTAATCCAACATTCAAACCACTATGCCATGCTGGTTCTCTGTCACCACAGAACAAACTCTTACATGATTCGGAGGTGTAAAACAAGACTTGTGGCTAAAGGCTGATATTCCCCCTTACTGGTTCAACCATGCTGGTTGGGAATTCTGGGTGCTGTAGTCACAAAAGTAACCTTTCTAAGCTCTAGATCTCAGAGAGCACTGTTAATTACACAGTTTATTTACACAAAAGCTGGTCAAACGACACTCCGTTTAAAGTTTACAAAACTTCTCATAATTTATTCATTTAATTTTTATCCCCTCCCTTTTCTGACCCAAGGCAGCATACAGTATCAATTAAAACTAAATAAAGCTAAGACATAACACAATTTTTTTTAAAAAAAATAGACAATACTATTATAATTAATTTACTAATTAATTTAAAAGCATTTAAAAATATGCTTAAAATATAAAGATCAAAGTTCAGCACATCCTATTTATAAATCCTTCTGCTCAAACCAGTTAAAAGCTGAAGGCCTAAATAAAAAGTCCTTTGTCTTCCAAAAAAGACAGCAAAGAGGAGGCCAATCAAACTTCCTGTAGGAGGGAATTCCACAGCCTATGAGCTGAGAAGGTTGTCTCTCATGTTCTCACGAGATATACCTATGAGGATGCTGGGACTAAGAAAAAGCCCTTCCCTAATGATATTAAACATGGGCAGATTCATATAAGGAGATGGTGTCTTTTAGACTCCAAGTTGTATAGAACTGTATAGATCATAGCCTCCAAGTGCCTCTGACTTCTAATAAGAACTGGTCTATCTACAATGACACCAATAGCATTTATAAAAGACACTGCTAAAGTAGGGTCTGCCAAGAGTCAGAGGGACAGCATTAATAAAATATTTAGCACAAGAGTAAATAACTGTCAGGGAGTGTAACAAGTATGATAGTTCTGTTACAGCCTAGCCCTCCAACATTTCACAGATGGAAACTGGCACACAGGTGGCCAAACAACATCAGACTGTGGTCAAGATGGCAAAAGTTATCATGCCTTCCAACTGTCCCAATTTGGCAGAGACATCACAGTTAATCATCTGTCATTCCACTTTTTCAGCTGTTTTTAAAATGTCCCAGTTTCTCTCTCCTACTACTGTTTTCCCCTTTTGTCCTCAGCTTGTTTCAGAGGATTAATTGTGACCGTTCCCACCAAATTGGGGCAGTTGAAGAGTGTACAGAAGTGGGAATCATGTGCCCCCCCCCAGATGTGATTGGATTCCACTATCCAACAGACCTAATCAGTATAGCCAATGCTGAGGAACAATGGGAGATGAAGCTCAAGAATACCGGGAAGGCCACACAATCCCCACAGCTCTCCTGTGAAGTGGTGGGTTTCTAAGTTTGTTTGTTTGCATGTATTGGCCATAATCTGATGCAACCTCTTAAACTGGATTCACCAGCTCACTAGTTTGGAAGCCACAAAAGACACTTCTGAAAACCCCGGAGAGTTTCGGCCGGCCCCTCCCGAAACCGCAAACCCCAGGATTCCATAGGATGTTGAAAGTGGAATAATAGCGCTGTAACAGTCTCGTGCGGAAATGGCTTTGATATCTGCAAGCACAGTAGTGGGACAGAAAGATGAAGGACTGACTCAGCACAAGGGATTAGAATATATCTATTAAGAACCGAGAAAGGACACCTTGCTTATCAGAAATAAAATCAATGTGACTACTGACGAGTAAGTGGAGGATTGGGACCATAGGATTTATTGTGCTATTTAAAAAAAAGAAAAGAAAATCATGCTCCTGTGCTCTGCTCAGGAAAATGTTAATATTAAACAAACATCTGAAACACAGAGACAAACTTAATTACTTTATTGGTTGATTTTGGTCTCTTGCCTCAGATAGCCTGTGAAATAATATGGACACTAACAAGTTCCCCTCTCCAGTCAAACTATCATTAATTTAATTCTGAAGACCGACACAGGTGAAAACGGTATCATGTGAGATGTCCAAACTTAACATATAGTAACTAAGGAAACAATATAACACAAAAAGGATCCCCACCCTCACCTTTCAAAGTCAAATGCAATAACAGCAAGGCCATTTCCACACTACACTACACTACACTACATTGTCATAGTGCTATGATTCCGTGGTCAACATCTTGTGGAATTCTGGGGTCTGTAGTTTACTGAGGCCAAAGAGCTCTCTGGCTGAGAATTGTAGATGCCCCTCCCTAAACTGCAAAGCCCAGGATTCCACAGGATGTTGAAAGTAGAATAATAGCACTAGAACAGTGTGGTGTGGAAATGAAGTCTTTTAAAACACACATACACACACAACCTAATGAATGTGCCCCTGCTTCCCCAGTTTTAGCATCTGCTTTGTGAAAGATGTGATATTGGCAAAAGGATCTACATGTGGGCAAAGCTCTGTCATAAAGGCCTTTTCCTCCCTTAATCTTCCCCCATCCTCTTTACTGGAATGAGCTGAAACTGGATTTCAAGTGATACCTCATTATTCTAAAAGCATATCCATTCTAAAAGCATAGCAGAACAACCCTGAGGGTTCCAGTGGAAAGCTTCATATGGACTTCAGTGGGGTCTGGACTAGTCCCACAGACCACCCTCTCTAGGAACAGAATGTGTTTAAATTCCTGGTGGACCAACTAAGAAGCAGCATTAAAAATGGGAACTCAACACTGAGAGATTAACAGCCCTTCCCTTGGACTCACCTTCCCTCTTGAGGCCTAGCCAGGCTTTCCATTGCTGCTGAAATGCTCAACTTTTATGTTCCAGCAAGGAAATAAACCAAAGGCACTCTCATTCTTTTCCTGGAGTGTGCTAAGACAGCCCTGCCTGAAAAGGCTGTTTAACGCATTGTTACAAACTCTCACAGCCTCTTTCAGACAAGCTCCTTTGAGATCTCATAGTGTAAGCAGAATGCGAGCTGTCTACCCTCTGCTTTCTACCGTGAGGTTTTGAGAATAAATAGTGAAAACACAAACACATACACACACTAAAACCAACTGCCATCCCCAAGAAGTAAAAAGAAAGAAAGAAAACTTCTTGTGTTTTACCTTCAAAAAAGAAAAGTGCTTGTCACACCTGAAATGTCTCTATGGAATTTTGTTCCATTCATTTATGCTAACTTTAGACACAAAAAGCTGGGAATCAATAGGCAAAACTGCTCATGCTGCTTGAACTGAAACTTGGTAAAACAGGCAAAAACATCACAACAGAAGGAGTCCTATTGTTTTTTGAGATCTAAGACCCATTATTCAGTGCATCAAATGCCTAAATCCAATCCAAGCAGAGTAGAACCAGTAGAAATGTAATTAAATCAAATAAATTTAATTGATGTAATGGATCTACTTTAGCAGTGCCTAACTTTGGATTTAGGTCAAAGGAATTTAAAAGGTTTGTAACAGAAGCAGCTAGTCAAGGAAATAATATACCAGGCAAGACAACAGGGGCCCATTTTGAAAGGGCTGTCTGTTGGTGCGATAAATGCCTGAGATTCCATACCCTCTGAATTGTCCCAGTTTGGCAGGGACAGTCTCAATTAATCTGTCATTGCACTGTTTGAGCTGCTCTTAAAATGTTCCAGTTTCTGTCTTTTTCTCCCTTTGTCCCCATCTTGCATCAAAAAAGTGCAAACGTAGTTTGCAGTCATTAACCAGGCAGTGGCGCGAAGGAAAAAAATTAGAATTTTGCCCTTCCCAATAGGCTCACGCAAAAAAAAACTGCTGCAGTCTGTCCTAGCTTCCTCATTAATAATTTTTTTCACCTTGACACACTCTGATGCTGCTTGGCCACATGTGGTTTTCATCTGTAAAATGTTGGAGGACATATTTTACACTAAGCTTGTGTATTTTGCTGCCAAAAAATATATATATATATACTTCTAGGCCAAAAAATAAAATGGTGGGGATGCCAGGGACTTTGGGAGGTTGATGATTTTCCCAGAGGCGGCACTAGACACCCCTAAAGGGCTACACAATTCCCATCTCATTATACAGAGCTGAAAAAAGATATTTCCTTTAGCCTTATATTGTTTTCTAAAACAGAGAGAAGGTACCATGAATAAATACAGCATCATTTCTACTTTTGATCTAAATTGGGCTGCGATCCTATACATACCACCAGAAGCTCATGGACTCATGCAGTTTCTCACTCCACTCACTCACCTCCCCACTTGTTCCACAGCTGGGCACATTTACCTGAGAGTAAGTCCCACTGAACTGAATAAACACATATAGGAGTGCATTACTTCTGAATATACCTGTACAGGGGTTCAGTTCACTTTCTAGAAAAGATAGGCAATTCTTAAAATATAGCCCCATCAGTATCGGTTCTAATCTTTCAGTGTTGAAGGTTGATTTTTAAAGACTTGTTCTAGGATTGCTTTACAAATATACACAGGCACCAACAAAAGCAATATCTTCAAAATTCTCTGAACCTTCAGAGATTCTGGGAAAATATATTTGTTGACAGGCAACCAATGAAGGAGACCAGCTGAGTGGCTATATCTTCCTTTTCTTGTCTGCCATTTTCCACACAACTTGCATTGTTTCACTTTTGCTTCAAAGGCTATTTCCACACTACACTGTTATGGTGCTATTATTCCACTTTCAACATTCTGTGGAATCCTGGGCTTTGCAGTTTAGGGAGGGGCATTTAGAATTCTCAGCCAGAGAGCTCTTTGGCCTCAGTAAACTAGAAACCCTAGAATTCTAGTTACAGTTTTAACTATGTTTTTTTAAAAACTATTGTAAGCTGCTTTGAGTCCTTTTGAGAAGAAAGAAGAAGAAGAAGGAGGAGGAGGAGGAGGAGGAGGAAATGGCCAAAGTCTTGAGCCATTAGACTTTCATGCAGACAACCAGTCTCTTTAAGCAACTATACACACAAACACTAACCAATGCATATAAATGGTGAGATGTTATTAATGCCATGTTTGTATACATGTGATAACTGTTTTGTTTTGTTTGTTGTACCTGCTGAAATTCCCTCTTCTACATAACTGTTAAAAGTACAAAAGCCCTCTCTCTTATTTCACCTGGCAACCCTACTTTCTACTGCATTAAATGGAACTTGGAGTTCTTATATGGGACTTGGGGTTCTATGTATTGAATGTTGTGTTTCAAAATATCAATAGAAGATTGTCTTCAGTGAAGAAAGATATGTTTATTAAGAGAAATACATTCTAAGCAGAGAATGAAGGTGATCTCTTCTACTGCTGGTTCCATGACTCAGGCCCTTTCCACAGCTTACCATTTTCCATCAATGCCCCATTGCCATCCTGGCAGTGTGACTGCCATGATGGGCGCATGACCCAAATGCTCCCCTCCACACCTGGCCAGCTGTCTGTGGAAGGGTAGTGTGAGGGACGTACTCCTTCCTTCTGCAGTGAAGCCAGCCATTTCCAGTACTACACTTCTGCTGTTTCCACAAGGCTGCCAGCAACAGGAGCATTGTACAATTGGGAGCCATTACTGGATTTTTTTCTGGTAATAAAATATCCTATGATTGTGACAGCTGGGGGTGCGTTGGCAGTGGTACTGCGATGACATCATGCAAAAGCACAATTCACAGACCGGCAGCAATGCACCGCCATCACAGGACAGTGACATCATGCAGAAACGGCCTCAAAGCACACTCCTAACTAGCAAGATGATCAAGGACCAGATAGACCAACACTAAGGGCCTTTCTGTACTACCCTGTTATAGTAGTATTATTCCATTTTCAACATCCTGTGGAATCCTGGGGTTTGCCAGAGAGCTCTTGGGCCTCAATAAACTGCAAACCTCAGAATTCCACAGGATGTTGAAAGTGGAATAATACCACTATAACAGTGTGGTGCGGAAAGGCCCTTGGCTGGCTCAAACTTTGCTGAATCCAAGCCCCTTCCAGCTTAGGAGTGCTGGAAATTACTTAGGATTCCCTAATTTAGGCCTAACTTTGTGCGAGTATTCTGCATCTATGTCCCTGGGACAAGGAAATTGGATCTAGTGTAACTCAACTCAGCACTCAGTCACACTTTCTCTCCCCCAACCCCTAGCTCTTTTGCTGGCATATCTTAGCCTATTCTGACAGCAAATTGCTCTATTAGCAAATTTCTGAAACCAGTCAGCCAGAGATGGCTCTGTCAGTAGAATGGCATTTCATGTGACTGAAAAGCTTTGTGACTATTCCTAATTTCTCTTTGAGTTAGGATTGCACTGTCCAAGAGAAGAAGTGTATGGGAGGAAATTAAGTCAAAACCAAGAATATCAACCAGTAGGTAAAGAAACAAGAGAGCAGACAAGACAGAGAAAGAACATATCAGGGATCCCTAACCTACCCACCTCTGCTGTGTTGTCCACTGTAGATAAATAATTTCTTGTGCTGCCTTGCCTGCCATTTACCAGGAGACTCCATTTGTGGTCTGTAGTTCTGGGAAAGGCTGGTCAGATGTCATTTTCTGTCAACACACCAGCTTCTTCTTTGCAAGAAGGTAGCATAGTCCTGGTGGGCAGGAGGAGAGCTTCACAGGCAGCTGAAGATTTTTTGCCAGTTCACCTCTGGTGAATATATATGCATCTCCTTGGATATAATAGTCAACAGTCAGCTTTCTGTTTCTTCACTATGTTCACTGTAGAGCAATCATATGATTTATTTCCAGCAATTCAGTGCAGTGGACTATCCAACTATTGCCTCTACTAATCTATCTTAATCATTTAGTATCCAGATAATAATATTCTTCTAGACAGTTGAGACTACTCAGGGTGGTGGTAGGTGTTAATGAACTACGAAGTTTTTCTCACTCCCCAAACCCTAGAATAATTTATACGAATGTGATAATTTCAAAGATGTAATACATTAAAATATATGCAAACTGTTTGTATTTATAGTAAGTGCAATATTCCTTTCTGATCTGTAAGGTGCCTTCTCAGCCTGTATTCTTTTTTAATTAAGAACTAGCAGAGATTTCGTTTAAAAAAACAAAAAAACAGAACTAGATCTCAAAACAGCTGAATCAAAGCTGGTCTGTTAGATATAATTAAAGACAGACTAAAAACCTTAGGATCCTTTAGAGGCCTGGTTACAAACATAGCTCAAGGAGGTGTTTGGAATGTAGGAAATAGTGGTGCTTCTTCAATTTCCCATGAATATCATATACACAGCCCAAGACACATGTTGAGTTGAATTGCCACATTCTTCAGCAGTGGGCACAGATGTGGGCTTGATCTGACACATCAGGGTCCTAGGGTCAACCAGGAGTAAATTGGGGGCAGATGATTTCAAAGATTTGGCTTGTTTTTAGAAACAGAAAAAGATGCTAAGCAACATTTATGTAATGTATCTAAGAATGGAAAAGAAAGCACACATAGATTTAAATTTCCCCAGGACAACTTCTTCAAGGGCTGGATTTTTTTTTTTTTTCATTTTAGTTGATTTAGGTAAACACCATTTCTGTTCACTCTCTGGATCCCAGATGTTTTAGGTAAGAGATATGCAATTCTAAAGTCATCTTGTGTGTTTATACAGTGCTTTCTTTGGAAGTGTTATATTCCAGTGCCATAAGAAGGGAAAGCAGGAGTCTTGAAGCTGCTCACCAACAATTAACACTGGTACAGCAAACTGAGCAATCATCTGATTACATTAGATTTCCATGGTATGGTGAAATGTACTACATTACTCCTGAAATCACAGTAATTGTTTCTACATTTGCATCCCTTTGTAACATCATATGAAATGGTACCCAGATCTGTGACCACTTCTGTCTATATTTTTGGCAATCCATTTCTTATGTTTTGGTGAAATGTAGGTGGCTATGCAATGACTACCCACCCGCATAATCTTGCTCAGAGACTAAGGCCCTTTCCACGCTTTACCTGCAACCCACAATGTCCTGGTGTCATCCTGGCAGTGCCTTTGCCAGCATGGGAGTGTGTCCCAAACGCTCCCCTCTGCACTCAGTCGGCTGCAGGCATGGTAGTGGTCAGGACATGCTCCTTCCTTTCGCAGTACAGCCAGCCTCTTCCTATGCTGCACTGAAGAAGAATGCACCTTGATAGTGCTTCTGACGCTTTCAGCACCGTAATAGTCTAATGCATGATCATGACAGCTGGAGATGCAACAGGAACAGGACCACAACAACATCATGCGGTACCACAAGTTGCAGACCGGCTTCAATGCGTCCTGATGCTGGGATGGGACTGTAGTGTGGAAATGGCCTAAGTCATCTCTGTTGAGGAAAGGGAAGAAGAATGTTTTCTCACACATGACTTAGTTAATGACTCCAGATAATTTTTATCTATTCTTGCTGATATTTGGAACGTCATCAGACAGCTTTGACATGATATGCCTTGATTCTTCATGCTCCTTACCCACAGATTTGGCCTACTATAATCTGGATAATACAAGGTATTCAGTAGGGTTGGTCTTGTCTCCCTGCTGGAGGTGACCTTCTATCTCAGTGATTCCTTGACCTTCTAGTACTAAGTTTATATGATTCAGAAATTTGCTAGCCTACCTCCCTTGCAGAAGGTATAGGTGGCTCACATTAAACTGCTTACAAATCCACATGCCTCACAGCATGCTGGAAGCAAAGACCAGACTGTTCCAGATTAGCAAATGTTAATGCAAAACACAAAGCACCATCGGAAGGAGAAAAGGGAATGAATGTTCCCAAGCTGGGAAGCTATACTATTACATAACAGATACTTTTATAGAGGAGGCAGGAGGGGAATTTCCTTGGCTTTCTACTACCTCCAGCACCACCCACTAGCAAATAAATCACCGGATCTCTAGAAGAAATAGTGGGGTAACAACCTGAGACTTCAATTTAACATCTTACAGATGGGAGAAAAAAGGAGAAAGTACAGCAGAGATTCTGACAGCTCTAGAGAGGCTGAATTTCCTCACTTGTGGTGAAAGTGGTTTTCAGTAAATGAGCACTTATCACAATATTGACCGACTTGCAATAAGCAGGGATATTTTACTGCTCCTCAAGTGTAATATTGTGGTATGTGGCTATCAACACAATGAGCTAAAGACTTCCTTTCAAAACACAAGGCTATTCTGGTTCAGGATTGGATTATGCTCTGTAGGCATAAGAAGTTCTTCTCTTCCTTCAGGATCTTGATGGACATGCTATAGTGCCATCCATCTCCATTCAGTGGGTCAGTACATTTCATGAGAGCTCTGGCCAGCTAGGAAGCAAAAGTGTTCCTGCTCTGGAGCCTCAATTGATCCCTGAATTAAACTTTCAGGGCGTGGAAAGTTACATTCAAGAAGAATGATGATAATAACAGGTTAAAAGCATCCATAAATGAGCAATAGTATGATGATATTCTGGCTTGGGTCCCTGCTTTTTGTCTCCACTCATTCCTTTATAGTCTCTATCAGTCATATTAATAGCCCCCACAGGCTTTATGGGATGAAAACGTTTGGAAAAAAGGGAAAATTTTAAATGCATCCATTTACACACATGGGAACTGCAGTTGTTTTGGAGAGAAAGAGGAAGTAATTTTATTTCATACAAAAATTCCTGTGCCCTAGAGGGGAAGTTCCCATATGTTGGTCCATGGAGCTGTCCCACAGAAAGACTGCAGAACAGTAAAGAATGCATGTACATGTACTTCTTTTTGAATTTTTTTTCCTAATGTCTGAGACTGACGGAATTTTTGAGACTGAGGCGGTATTATCAAACCATTTCTGCAAAGAAATATTGGAAGAAAAGACATGATTTAATCACCAAGATTTTGGATATAAAGTACAAAATGTCTCCAGAAATATATTTGCTAAATATAATTGGAAGACAAGAAGAGTGGAGAACAAAAAAGAAAATAATACTGTATCTGGTTACAGCAGCAAGATTATGTTATGTGCAATGCTGGAAAGAAAAAGAAGAACCCTGAATAAAAGACTGGAAGTTAAAAATATCAGACCTTTTGGAAATGGAGAAGCTGTCAAACTTGATGAAGGGAGCTTCAAATCAACAGTTTTAAAGGAATTATAAGCCAGTTGCTGAGTGGGTAAAAGGAAGGTAACCATAGCAAATAAGACAGACGATATGACAAGAGGTTGTTGTGGGTTTTCCGGGCTTTGAGACTGTGTTCTGCAAGTATTTTATCCTGATGTTTCGCCTGCATCTGTGGCTGGCATCTTCAGAGGATCTGGTGGCATAGAAGTGAGCCAGAGGCCCTTTCCTCATGAGGTGAGGGAATCGCTCCGTGCCGTTACCTACCGCTTCTTCTGGGGTCTGAAGTAATGTGGACTGTCCCTGAAGCCCTTCCGCAGGGCTCCTCCTTGGTCCAGGGAGAATCGGAGCAGTATGAGGTCTGTAGATCTGCACTGCTCCGGCTTCCAAAATGGTGGCTTCCAGTTGGTCATGGGTCCCAATCAACTGCTGAAGCTTGCCACACCTAAAGCCCGCCCTCTGCAGATCACAGGCTCACATTGGTGCGAGCCTGCAAATATGCACAAGGGAGCAGGAAAGCAATGGTGCGTTCCAGGAAAATAAAGACCTGTTTTTTCCAGTCTTTCAAAAACACGCTGGAGGACCACTTGGGGTCGTTTTGGAGCGGACTGAGGTGCAGATCTCTGGTAAGTAGTCCTCTCCTAGTCTGCTCCAAGGTCCAGACGACCTCTGTGAGAGGATGCACTGCCCCGTTCTAATTGCCTGGTGCAGAAAGGACCAGAGTGTATATACTTGTGTAGTCCCCAGGTGGAGCAATTTTCATTGTTACAGTTGGCCTGTGTGATGGTCTATTGTTAAATGAGATATCCTGCAGGGTTGTATTGTTAGTCAGGGGATATGCCTAACAGTGCGCTAATTACATTAGCCATGCATTGTATGGTTTCATGTAGAGGGACCTCCAGAGTCTAGGTGGTGTTCATTGGCATATTTTTGAGTCTTGATTTTAGTTTTCTTCAGTACTGGTAGCCAAATCTTGTTTACTTTCTGAGTTTCTTCTTTTCTGTTGAAATTGTCCATGTGTTTGTGGATTTCAATGGCCTCTCTGTGTAGTCTGACATAGTAGAGAATGGTCCAGAATTTATGTGCTTTCAAAAAGCATTCTGTGTCCAAGTTGGTTTATGACATGTTTTGCTACTGCTAATTATTCTGGCTAGATCACTGTGCAGCGTCTTTCATGGTCTTTGATTTGTGTTTGGATGCTGCATTTTGTAGTCCCTATGTAAGACCTGCCCACAGCTGCAACGTATGTGGTAAACTCCAGCAGAAGTTAAAGGATCCCTCTTGTCTTTTGCTGAATGTAGCATTTGTTGAATATTTGTTGAATGGGATATCCCATTTAACAATAGGCCATCACACAGGCCAACTGTAACACATGCAAATTGTTCCCTCCCACCTGGAGACTACACAAGTATATATACTCTGGCCCTTTCCTCACGTTGCCTGCTTGCAGAGGTGGGGGGTGCCGTTCACACAAGCAGGCTCTTGCGCGAGGGACTTGCATCGTTCCTCCATTCTCCCGCAGCTGGATTGCCGGTTGCGCGGCCATCGCGCGAACGCCCCGCATCTTCCTTCCGCAGTGCAGCCTGGGAGCTGTAGGCTGCACTGGAGGAGGAAGCATGACCGGACCGGCTCGCCCGATGCACCGCAGGGCAGGTAAGTGCGCAAGGGCCCCGGGGGCATTGTGCGACCGCGCAGTATTTTCGGCTTAGAACCGAAAATAAAAAAATCTGTGCGTGGCCCACTTTAGGCTCGTGAGCGTTGCGTAAATGGGAGTGCGTCATACGGACCGCTGCTCCCATTTATGCGACGACGCTCAAGGGGCCCTCTCGCAAAAGAAACTGCATGAGAAAAGGGCCTCTGTCTCACTTCCATGCCACCAGATCCTCTGTAGATGCCAGTCACAGATGCAGGCAAAACGTCAGGAGAAAATACTAATAGAACATGGCCTCAAAGCCTGGAAAACCCACAACAACCTATGGATTCTGGCCGTGAAAACTTTGACTTTACATCAATATAACAAAATTTGTTATAGTAGTTCTGTATTAAGAGGGAAAGAACTGTAGGATTCTATTAGGTAATATGTGTTAGATAATGAATATTAATTAATGTATATTTAGACAAATTGAGTTTTCTTTTTGATATAAAGAATTCTAAATATAAAGTAACATAATTTAGTCGCACAACAATAAAAAGATAATGCACAAAATGTAGGTTCGGTAGAAACACTGGAAAGTGGGTTGGACTAGAAGAAAGCGTGGATAAAGGATAATAGGTCGAGGGAAAGGGGATAGAAAGGGAGAATGGGGAGGGAGAGAGGGGGGATGGAAGGAGAGAACATAAATACTAATATAAAGGAAAATAGCTTTAAAAATAGCAGGGAGAGAATAGGGGTTTTATATATTGAATATATATTTTAAAGATTGATAATCTAATTAATTGTATACAGAAACTTGTTTATTCTCGATATATAGAAATTAACTGTGTAGATAATGTAACATTGGAATATGTATTGATAAATGTTTGGAATAAAAATTATTAACAAATAAATAAATAAAAATAGAGGCTGTTTTCACACTAGCCTTTGAAGCGCCTCCCTAAATTGCAAACCCCAGGATTCCATAGGATGTTGAAAGTGGGATAACAACACTATAACAGGCTCGTGAGGAAATGGCCAGAGTAACAAGGCCTTTTCCTAGGACCTATGATTTTCATAGCATCATACTAGTGCTGAAGTGGGAAGCAGCAGTGAGGACATGAACCAGATGTTTACTCTGTTCCATCTTAATGGACTCAGCATCCTGAAATTGTCTTCAGATCAACCCAGTTTCCAGCTGGAATAGATTGTACATCTATTTTCTGGTTTCTGGGTGGGACGGCAAAGTAGAAAGTTGTAGCATTCTTAGAGATCCCCAAGAGCCAAAAATTACCCTTCTAGGCTATTTTCCCACTCAAATTGTTTTTAAATGGAATAATTTGGGCTCCATGGAGATTTGGGAGCAAAAAAAAAAGGACAGGAACCAAATTTTGGCCCCATTCTGGTCTGTGGACTGCACTGTAACCACCTTGTACTAGTGCAAATGTTGTCAAAAAACTTACCAGTTAAAGGAAGCCCAGCCTAAGGTTGAAGTTGACAAACATCACACCAAACTTCATAGAACTTTGCTCCTCAAAACAGCCACATTCATCTCATTAGAAAAGTAAGACTATAGTTATTAGAATAGACTAATAGATGGTTCTTAAAACAGAAATAAAATGTGTGCTTTGTTCTGAGCACAAAACAAATGTTCATGAAATAGTTTATGATGTAGTCCACCAACTCCCCAATTAATTTTCATGTGAGGGTTTGGGAACCAATAAAGTACAGAGTTCAAGAGAGGGTAATATGGCAGAACTCAGTTGAACTCTGATCTTGCAGTGAAACAATTCCAGATTCACCTATATTGTGGATGAGCCAAACTACATTGGACATTTGGTTATGAATTTGTGGTTTTGCCAGGATGAACAACTCTGCATGATCTGTAATTCCCTGTTTTACTTACTTTCAACCTCTGTTTCTCCAGTGGCTCATTTTAAAAAACACCTCTTTCTAAACAAGTGATAAACTGCTCCTAGGAAAAGATGTGATGTTCGTTCTAATATATCGGTTAACATGTTGATTATGTATTGGACAGGTTCAAATCTTCACTCATTCAGAAAGCTAACTAGGTAACCTAACCTGCTTCCCAGGATTGTGGTTATAATAAATAGATAAGGGGACATGCTATGTTTACTACTCTGTATTTCTTGGGGAAAAACTAGAATATAAATGTCATTAATTCATTAATATCCTGAATAATGTGAAACTGAATGACATACCATATGGTTATTTGTAGTGTGTATATTTATTTAAGATATTTTAGATTAACACATTTTGCCTTTAAATAACTTATTCAATAACACCCCAAATCATTTTCCACTTAAACCTCAGGAAGAACTTCCTGACGGTCAGAGCTGTTCAGCAATGGAATATGCTGCCTTGGAATGTGGTGGAATCTCCTTCTTTGGACGTTTTTAAGCAGAGGCTGGATGGCCATCTGTCAAGAGTACTTTGATGTGAGTTCTTGCATGGCAGGGGGTTGGATTCGATGGCCCCTATGGTCTCTTCAAGCTCTATGATTCTATGACTGTATGACTTTATTTCAGAGTTTTACCAAGAATTACATTTCTTGGGTACAGTCAAATTAATTTCCTTATGTAGGGGTTTGCATTCTTTGTTTCATCTCTCTTACCATACAGTATGCAAAAAGACTGCATTATCAGGGCTGCAATGCTTCTTTATGGTATATCAGATAGAGTTTTCTGATTAAATGCAAGAGACCAAACTACAAATCTTTCCACAGCTATGGATGATTACTTTGGCTCATTCACTGGTAATCCAACTATCCTACCTCACATGGTTGTTCTTGGGAAAGAATATGATTTTAAAAAAAAAAAATAGAAAGAAAGAAAACTTGAATTGTGCTTGATTTATAAACTTATAGATCAGGTGGAAATTATGGAGTTCTAATCCTTTCCTCCTACAGGGATTTACATATGCAGAATGTTTTCCATAGGAATACAGTCCTTTTCATTCTTCAAACATGTTTCTGGTTCCAAAATGTGCAAGACAACCTTAAATACACATTTGAAACTTGGCGAGGAAAGTATCTCAAAAGGAACGCCACTTTGTGAATTATTGGCCAGCTTCCTCACTTAGTGTTCAATATTAATGCTAACCAGTGATTTATGACACCAAGAAGTGCAGTCCTTTCACTTATTCTAATGAGGAGTGAGGTCATAGACCACAGAATAAAGCTATTTTCAGACATCTCCCAAAGCCTCCAAAGGATTATCATGGTGCATGGAGGGACTAGAAGCCAGCTTGATTCTTGACGAGTTTGCCAGCACTTCCCATTGAAGTAAAAGCTAAACAGGCATATGCACATTGTTTGTGTCTGTGTTTGTGAGTAGCACTTGATCTCTAAATACATTAATATGGCCAAAGTGTGTGGGGGCGGGGAGATACGGTATGAGAGGAAATATTGTGTGCACACAGCACAGCATGGTTTTGCTAAATGTGAAGTAGAACTGCAAGACAATGGCCTCCTTAGCCCCATGAATTTCAGAGAACTGTGATACCTGTGGGATACATATAGCTCCTGTACCCCCTCAAGACCCCAACTCTGATTTTCAAAAAAAATGGAACCAAAAAATTGGTGGTGGGGGGAAGCTTCTGACGGGCATGATTCTCACCATAAGTACTGTTCCTTCATGTATAGCTAGGGCTGCCAGGCTGGAAATGTGATGGGGCTCCTGTAATCATCCTGGTTTAGGAAGAAGTCCCAGAAAGTGCCATCAGGCAGAAGAACAGCACTTCTCCTCCTTCATTCCCCAAACCTCTCTTTTACTGCTGCAGTCCCCCCATGGCTATTTACCTGCCAGTGGAAAGTGGAATGGGACATAGAGAAGCAATCAGTGATGTTCCTGTAGCTGGACTCACGGTAATGAACTGCAATAAGCTGATAGAACTCTCCAGTACCTCTTCCTGATCCAGAATTTGTTAATGATTAAGGCTTCAGAAACCTCATCCTGTATTCAAGCTGGGAGCCCTACTTGCACTCCCGAAAGGGAGAGGGAGCATTTAGACATGGGTAAATATGACTTATACATCTTCCAACATTTCACAGATGAAAACCAGGATATATGTGACCAAGAAACAACAGAATGCAGTCAAGGTGGCAAAAGTTAATAATGAAAAAGTACACACAAGCTAGGAGAGGCAGCAGCAGTTTGTTTTTGACTATGTTTTCTGGGAAGGCAACACTCTGCTCTCTCCTTCCCTGTTCCCACTGCTGAGTTATCAAGTGCAAACTACCTTTCTGTTTTTAACTCAGTTTCAACAATTGAAGGAAGCTGAGGACATAGGGAGAAATTGGGAAGAGGAGAGAGAAACTAGGATATTTTTAAAGCAGCTGAAAAAGTGGGATGACAGAAGATGGATCCAGACTATCCCTTCCAAATCAGCATAGCTGAAGGAAATAAACTTCTAGTCAACGAAAACATCATTTCCAGTTGCTGTCAATTGTGTTAGCACAGCACAGCAAGAGTCAGAAGGTGCTAAAATAGTCATCTGACTCTCAAGATATGCCCCTTCCATTGTAATCCAATTAGCTAAATTGGAGGGGGAGAGAGGGGGGCACATTCTTTGCCCAACCACGTAGAAATCTTCCCATCAAGAAGATGCTAAAACTATCAGGTGTTTCCATTATACACACGTAGTGCTTTTTGTTTTAGAGTCTCATTGAGCCATTAGGTGCAACACATGGAAGAGCAGGGACAGGCCTGAGGTGGGCAGATGTGCTTATTGAACATTCATTATGTGCACCTTTTGTCATGCCTGTGCATCACAAACCGTGGAGCAAGAAGAGCTTTATCAGGAAATAATGGGTACCTTTTCCCAAGGAATGTAGAGTTGCATCCAACAGAGGCAAACCATGCCATCTGTACTTCATAATAGAAGTCAAATCCATCCTGTGATAATTAAATTCTGTGAATGGTAAAGCTTTTGCTCTGTGTTCATGCAAATGTGCTGTTGAGCATTTTTTGAACTAGAGGGTTTCCTTTACTTATTAATGAAAAGGGATTTTAAAGAATAGATAGAAGTAATTGTTTTATCATCTCAGTGTTTGGGAGGAGGTGAAATTGTTGACTTATTTGCAGAGTGAATTATCCCATACGAGTACAAACACATTTTCCTCTGTGTGTGTGTGTGTGTGTGTTTAAGATGCCCCATCAGTTTTCCCTCCAAAAGCCCGATCCCTCTGGGTGCTTTGCTGCATATGCGACATTAACGGCAATAGTTCCCAGATGGGGAGAAAAACAAGGGGAAGTAGAGTATCTGTGTAAAACCACTTCAGCTACAACTCTGTAGAACAGGATCATGTCAATGTTGTTTAACACAATGAAAAGTTTAATTGGTTACAGATGACAAACAGGGATTCTGTTTGACAGCACACTGGACACCCGGTCAATGGTTTACATCAACCTGTCAATCTCAATATGGAACTTCCCTAAAAAACCATTTTGGTCCTCCCCAGCTCCCTGTAAACCCTCAGGAAACACAGCAAATTACGGCAACATGTTTATAGTCCTCGAACGCCACACGAGGAACCCAATCCATATATTTTAAAGAATGGGTGTATGGAAGGGTGTTTCACAATGGGAGCGTGTGTGTGTGCTTTGTTTTCATTTTTATGTCTTTTGAATGATTTTTATACTGTTTTGATTTGCAGTGTTTCTACATAATAGCTTTTATATCATCAAGTTTGTAGCTGTATCTTGTTTTAACTTTGTTGTAAGCCACCTCCCCTTTTGAGAGAAAGGCAGATTATAAGTGATTTTCTAAACATAGTATTTGGCCTCATTAAACCCACTCGTCTGCTTTTTTGCATTGTTGAAACTGACTATCAGATCAGCCCCCATTAAAACTGAGGCTAAATGTATTCAATATAAAAAATGTATCATTTGAGATATATAGATAGAGATATAGATAGATATAGATATAGATATAGATATAGATATAGATATAGATATAGATAGATGTATATATATGGATGGACGGACGGACAGACAGACAGATACAAATACTATAAAGTTTTAGGAATGCAGAAAGGCAGGAAACACTCTGGAATTTTGTGGGCCCAGCCAACCCTTGCTGAAAACCCCAAGCACAGGATGATTGTCTATGAACTAACTGCTGATGTTGCTGATGTCCAATACCTACAACCACCCACCCACCCAGACAGATGTCTAAATGAACCTGAAAGTGCAGCTCTTGGACCTGAGCCAGAAACGTTAAGCGTCACAGGGGGCGCTTTGATGCATGTGGCTTAAATCAGATTTTTCCTTAAATCAGTCTGTGATAGAAATGTAAAATTTATTCCAGTGAGAACGTACCTTTGATTTCTAGCCATGTTCTTCTGCCTCGTAATAACAATATTCACATACAACAGGCAAAAAGAAAAGGAAGAGCTCAAAACCACATTTTGTTACCTTATGTGAGTCTGACTATCCATTTGGTAGGCTGGCCCTTGACTTTCCCTACAGAATTAAATTTCCTTTTTGTGTTGTTATTATTAGTGCCTGTTAGATAACCTGCCTCATAATATATGATTTGCCTCTTCTTTAAAAGAGGAAATCCAAAAGGCCCTTATTATCTATTGTAAAAACAGATGTGCAAGTATCTGGAACAACAGAGTCTTGTTTGGTTTCTATCATCTTTGATGCTTGAGAATGTGAGAGTCATCAGACAAGTCCTTTTTCCCCAATCTTCACCCACAAGTCACATGTTGAAATGTTGTAGTGAATAAAATGTTTCTTTTTTAAAAATATTTTTATTAAAACCATCTATGTAAAACCATAAAATAAAATAACAAGCAAAGTTTAAATACATCACTATTACATTTTATACATAATACATTCCAATAGTGTTGAATATCAATCCTATAATCCTAACTTTAACCTTTTACCAACTTCCTTATCTAAAAGTTCTAAGTGCTTCATTATTTTTTTAATTTTGCTTCACCATTTATTCTTAATCTTATATTACTTCTTTCTCTACTTTCGTCCTTGAGTATTTCCCTTATTTTTTAAGCTATAGTTTTATATATTTTATGCATATTTCCTGTAACTTATAACAGTGAATAGAAATTTTAATCCATCCAGAAATATACATGTTGCTTAAACAGAGTTTCATGAATCTCAAGAGTCTCAGTAAGAGCTGGAGTAAAATCTAAGCAATTCACCATATCTCTTTAAAACTCCCAAACTCCCACTGTTGCAGGTTTCCCCCATTGCTTTTCCCATAGAGGGGCAACTATCTTCCACACATCACGATATTGATTTTCTTTTTTATCTGCCAACATCATTGTTAGCTTATCTAATTCTGTTAAATCATACAATTTCATCAACCAGTCTTCAGCGCTTGGCATTGCAACTGTTTTCCAATATTGGGCTATCATTAAACAAGCTGCTGTTATTATTTTGTTTTGTTGTTGTTGTTGTGTTGTATAAGATAATGTTTCAGTTTAAAAGACAGATAAATGAGTAAATGAAGGCTGAACTCTCCCTAGAAGCCAAGATCACTAAACTGAAACTGTTGTGCTTTGGACATATCATGAGAAAACATGACTCACTAGAGGAGACAATGAGGCTTGGTAAGGTAAAAGGCAGGAGGGAAAGAGGAAGACCGTATTACAAATGGATGGACTGAATCAAGGAAGCCACCTCTCTGAATCTGCAAGACATCAGCAAGGCTCTTGGTGACAAGATGACTTGGAGTTCTCCTATTTATAGGGCTGCCATAAGTCAAAGTTGACTTGACAGCAGGTAACAACAACAACAAAATTTAATGAGAGAGTGAGAGAGTCCCTCTTCTGAGAGGAGTCTTGTGCTTGTTTATGAGCAATTTTCATCTGATTCGCTTCAGCGGGATTAAATTTGCTTAACTTTGAAGTATCTCCAGCAATTTGACCTATGTCGAGAATCTAGCTGCCATTTATGCAATCTGAAACAGTCCAAAGTTGCTCCACTGATTTCAGTGTTATCAGTCAAGGTCATGCTGCTTTCCATATTCGCAGAACACATGGATTATAACTAATCATGCCATAAGCTGGTGACATGATTACTTGTGGAAACTCATCTCCATTCCAACCAAAGTGCTGTATACTTTTTGCCAGCTCAGTGGATTTCAGATTTGCAACGCTATGTGCCCCTCTGCATCAGCAATGGCCCTTTCTGCACGGGGAAGTTAAGATGGGCCAAAGCATCCTGTCACGGAGGTCATCCATACCTTAGATTGGACTAGGTTTGGACTATTTATCTTAGTTCCACACCTTAGTCCAATCCAAAACATCCCCAATGGTCCTCCAGCGTGCTAAGTGAAGACGGGGGAAAAACGGTCTTTCAATCTTCTGGAGCGCTCCATTGCATTCCTGCTCACTTGTGCAGATGTGCAGGCTTGCACCAATGTGAGCCTGTGATCAGCGGAGGGCGGGCTGTGGGCGTGGTCAACATCAGCGGTTGGTCCGGACCCACAAAGAACAGGAAGCTGCCATTTTGTAAGCCTGAGCAGTGCGGATCTACAGACCTCACACTGCTCTGATTTGTCCTGGATCAAACAGAGGAGCCCTGCAGAAGGGCTTAAGGGAGAGTCCATGTTGCTTCAAGCCAAGAAGAATCGGTGAGTAACAGCATGGAGCAATTCACTCGCCTCATGCGGAAAGGGCCAATGTCTCAAAGGTCTGCCTGTTTGCATAGAACTCTCTTGCTCAGTTTGGGTCCTCTGGAAGTGAATTTTTAAAGTTGAGTGAGAACTCCTGGAGATCCAATATTAACTTTTAAAAACTCAAAAGGGATACCAACTGTACTGCAAACACAAGAATATTATAAAATGGTAGAAAAATCTGGGAGCATATTTTTCAAGGGTTGGGCTCCATCCTTAACTCTACACTTTATGGCCAATGTCAAAATTTGCATCTTTCTATATCTAATTACATGCTGATCCCACTCCCACAACTATGTAATGTGCTGCCTAAATACCTGTGGCTTTAAAACTATATTTCATCAATGCATCTGAAAAAAGTAGACTGAAATCCACAAATGCTTGTATTAAAATAAATCAGTCTGTTTTAAAGGTGCTACTACCTTTCATTCTCTCTCTCTCTCACACACACACACACACACACACACACATGCACACACGCGCGCACACACTTTCCTTTTCACCTCAGCTTGAATTCCCTCCCTCCCCAGTTTCACACACCAGCTCTCAAATCAGCTCAGCTTCTAAGGCAAAGCAAAGCAAACTGCAATCCATTGCTGCCAGACCATATAAGAAGGCTTTTATCAATGAGCCTTGAGTGTACCAGTCTCCCCCGCACCTCCATCATGGGAAGGGAGTGATTCTGGCCAATTATAGAAGGGTTTGTTCCTCCTCTTCCATGGTCTCTGTGACAATAATACTGTTCAAAAGAGACGGATGAACACAACAATGCTTCATCCTATCTCAATCATGCTTAAGTTCATCCATTGAATAATTTGGTTTTTGCTTGAAATCACCATAGTTAAATAAAAAAATGAATAAAATAATCCAGTTTTAAGTTCTACTTTGCTAAACTTGCTGGTGGTCATTATATATGTTATATTTGCCTCTTCATGCTTAAATTTTGAACATAAGCATCATCGTTTTCATCTGAGTTGATGAGTCAAAAATTAAATTTCAAAACATTTCAGTTCAGAAACTGAACAGCATTCCATAATAAGACAGTCATTTTTTTTACACCTTTAGTTTAATTTCAAGGAAAACTTTACTTTCCTCAGCACAGAAGGTAAGCATGGAACATATTATTTAATCCTAATGCAAATCACACCGACAGGAAATGTCGTAAAGAGAAAAGTAATCTTCTGAAGGAAAAATAAATTATCAACCATGTTACGAAGGAAAAGAAACATTCTCAAATAATTTCTTTCTTTGTTGGTACTGGCTGGCAGCATAATCCTTCCAAGTAAATTGTAATTTCCAAATTAGATTACACATTATGTCATATCAGTTTTATATTAGAAAAACAAACTGACTTAAGGGAAAAGTGCCAGGACTGGCTTGCCTGGCGATGTAAAATTTTTCAGCTTCTGCTGTGAAATGTTTAATGTTTTTTTTACAAGTTTAGCAGTAAATATAAAACCTAAATTAAAGCAAGATTTTTCATGTGGCTGAGCACTGATCCAACCTTAATGGAGAAAAAAGAAAAGCAAAGATTTTTAGCACACCCACAGACATCCCAGTAACATGAACTATGGGTTAAAGACTGGATTCAAATAGCAAAACATTCATGGACAATCAAGAGGCAGGATTTCACCCATGCTCTGTGATTGTATATAACCTGTCAACACCGATCTATAAATACATATAATATGTTTATCCTGTATACATCAATTCATGCAAGTTACCAGCAGTAACTGATACCCACAGCATTCACACATACATTTATCAAATCTGTAAGTTATGAATATCTGAAACTTTTTTGAAGAAAATAAGGGGATTTCTAATGGATTCTTGACATATAACATGGGATTCTTCACTTTTACTTTTGAAATATATAATTTGTAATCGTAAGCTGTGTCATTACTCACCTGTATTCCAACCTGAATTTTCAAATGGATTAGTTAGAATCAAAGAATTCTGTCTTTGATTATTCAATGATAATATTTCAGGAAAGCTGAATTTTAATTTCTATTACTGTAGTTTAATCAAGCAATTTCTTATGATGCACAGTGGTGGCTTATAGGTTTCATGTCAATGAGCTTGTGGATCCACTTGGGGTTTTCTCCAAATTTAGAAGGAACTAGCCAATATTCTGAACCTATTTTAGGGATGCGAGTTAAGTATCTTGAGTAGGTTCCTTAATGTTTGGACTAAAACCTGGAACAGTTTCACCACCCTATTAACATGGAAGCCAGCAGACACCACAAGTGATGTGGGATGTCGAAGTCATCTGCTCTGAGTGGCAGGCAAGCAGGAAATGCACTGGTGTTGAGGGGCTGCTAGGCACTAAACATGGCCAGAAGTAGGACTAACAGGACAGCAGTGCCCTGTTTGTGTTAATGAGGCCTCAGACCAATAAACAGGTGCCAACACAATGCTCCAAAGCATGGAACATTATTTTTTTTTAACTATACTTCCCAGAATCCACTAGTCAGCATACCCACTAGGAGCATTCTGGGCATTGCAATTCAAAATAGTAATTTTTCCAAGCTCTGCAGCATTGTGCTGGCACTTGACAGTTTATTAGCGAATGGTGCTCTCATGGCTTGAATCATCATGGACACAAATAAGGCACCACTGCCCTGCTGATCCTACTTCTAGGCTCTTCTAATATTATAGGTCCCCCTTCTAAACACTGTTTTGCATAGTGAGTTCTTTAGCCAGCAGTATGCTTATGAATCTCATGATCCTGAAATCTACAGGCTTGTGATCTACATAGTGTATCTTCCAATCGCTGCCCCTCTAGACCAGTTTATTATCATTCATTTACTAAATTTCATCACTATTATTTAATGCTCATTCTCAAGCACACAATGGCACAGCATCCAGCCTTTCTGCTTCTTGCTCTTTATGGTGCGTAGCTGTCGAGTCAGTAACGTAAGGTTTTTGGGGGCCAAATTAGAGGAAACATGCAACTACACACATATGTCCTCTGATTGTTTAAAAAGAAAAACAGGAGGTATGTGGCACAGATGTGAGTAGGCACAGAAGAACAGCAGGGAAGGTGGCATCTTAACCATTTTCGATCCATTTTCCATCCAACACACAGTTTATGAACAGGAGGAGTCTCCAGCTAATGAGAAGAAAGAAGAGAAAACCACTCAGAGAGACTAGACAATTCTTCACTGGTGTTTCCTGTTGCAATGAAAGTGCTACAGGATGTGCGGGCTTTTACTGAAGTGATTTTTAATCTCTCCAGGAGCTTGGATGACTTATGTTTTCTGCCTAAAAGATTAGGCTTCAAGAAGCCCTAAGAATGCCAGAACTGGCGTGTGTGTGTGTGTACAAAAGATTGTTGTTGCCAATAAATGAATAATGCTATTTTAAGGATCTCTCCATCTGTATACAGAGCCTCATAAAAATGATTTGTAGTGCTGACAACCAGATTCATAGAGAAAAATTTATCACTCATCAGGAATACATTTCTGTGTTGCATACATCTGCTTATGAGCTCACTTTAAATTAGATTATCTGGAGGGCAGGTTGGAAGCCATTTTGTGGTTATGGTGTGATACAACCCCATGACCTTACCAAGCAGTTTACCTCAAGCAGGTTTTCCACCTAAGCTGGCAATTACGTTTCTTCATGCTTTCAGGTCCCATGAAGTTTCCCTAAGTTTGCCTCATGATATTCTCAGGGCTCATTCAAATGCTGAGTTGCTGAAACAGCCCTGAGTTTTTACATGGGGAGGGATCATTTATTTCTTTAAATACAGAACTGTGCCAGAAAATTGCAAACTGGAGAACACTTGTGGTACTTCTAGTTTAAATCTTCTGTTGTGCTCTCCCCCTGCCTCAAATGTGGAATATGAAGTTCCATTATATACTTCCACAGTGTTGGTTCATCAAATCACTTCACTGATTCAGCAGCATGTTTCCTGGAGAGTAAATCCTACAGAATTCAGGAGGGCTTATTTCTGATTAAACATACTTGGGATTGTACTTCTGATCTCTTATCTCCCTAACCCTTTGAAACATTTCTAAATATTTTAATACCCTCTTTCAACCTAATTTTGAATTAAGAGAGTGGGTTCCTTTTTTTTCTTCTTAAAGAAATCCAAGCATATTTTACACACATATATAGATATTGGTATTATATATAAATCATATATGTTTGTGTGAGAGTGAGTGAGTGAGAGAGAGAGAGATTCAGGGTTTTTTTAAAAAAAAAAGTTGCATGGAATGGTATACTGTTGCATTAAATAAATTTTTATTGAGCCTCCTTCAACAACTTCTTCAGGAGGCTTGTTTAACTCTATTATCTGTTGAATAAAACAGAGAACTGATCTGCCAACTCTGTAAAAATGCATCTAATAATAATAACAGCAACTACAACATTATTATTATTATTTATTTATTTATCATCATTATTATTATCATAATCAATTTCTAAGGTCTCTTTCACAGTGCACAAGTACAGCACTTTGACACCACTTTAACTACCATGGCATCCAATCCTATAGAATGCTGGGATTTGTAGTTTTTGTGATATTTAGAATTCTCTGCCAGAAAATTGTGGTGCCTCACTTAACTACAAATTCCAGAACTCTACAGAATGGAACTGTGTCATTTGAAGTACTATCAAAGTGCTTACAACTGCATGATATGATCTAATAATATTATCTGAAAGCACTGCACAACAAATACACATTTTAAAGTTAAAAAACATTTTTAAAACCCACTTTAAAATGTAACAGTTCATTGACTAAACAATTAACTTAATCATCAGTTAAAACATGTAAAACCAGAAGCTTTAAACATAATTCTCAATGGGGCATCAGAGTTAATCCAAAAAGAACTGCACCAACAAGTGTCTAATGTACTTAAAATAGCAGTGGCTGAGAAATGGAGAGGTGCACCTCCAGAACCTCTCCAGTTTCCCAGCCCAGGCCTAAAGCATCCTACAGTTGGCACCTCCTAGATTCCCAGGGAGGAAGGGCATTCCAAAAGGTGGGGTCACCATGATGAAGACTTGCTCCCAGATTGTTACCAGGTGGCATTCTGCAGGGTCACAGAGCAATTAGTAGAAAGGCTGCCTTCACCAGGGAGAATAATTAGGATAAGAGAGGAATGAGCAAAATTAGTCTTAATATAGGTATTAGTAACAACATTGTTATCATTATTAAGTATATACACTCTCGTTTTTCTTTCCTTTTTTGATTTAAGAAGATTTTTATAGAATTTATTTTTATTCATTTAAACCTGCAACCTCATCATATGGGGAGGTCTACCTTCTCTTGCTTTTTTGGTTCTTTTCTTCCTCTGTCTCTATCTGTCAAGTTATTAGTGTTAAGCTATGGAGTCAAACTGTTATATTTTTAAGTAATATCTGTTATGAGTTTATTTTGAGCTTTTTTCTAGGATTTGTTTCTTTTCTGTTATTTTTGTCCATATACACTTGTATATATTTTGTTACATATATATTTCTTTGTCTTTTATATATTTACATAAAAATACATCTAAAAAAAGTAAAAAGACTGTCCACTATACCTTCCCCAGAAGTTAACTGGCAAAAAAGGCAAACATTGTTTATGTGTTCTTAAGTAGATCTACTGATGTTGTTTTACAAAACTGTTTATTAAGGAAGGGGGAGTAACTTCTATAAGCTTTCTCATCTTGAGATCCTAATGATGATTCTTACTTTTAAAGATGAGCTATGTTAACATTTTGGAGCAATTTTAACTACTACCTCACATCTCAAAGCAAAATAATTTATTCCATTTCCTTTGTTCCTCAGATGAAACCTGTAGGAGGAAATCCAAGAAAACAGATTAGCTCATCCAAAAATCTAGCAAGGGACAAATCAACATTTTGGAGTTCCATTCACAGGCTTTAGTCAGAACATGAGCTTACAAAGAGGTGCTGTAAAGAAATTGTTCTGAGTCAGGCTTGTATAACAACACAGGGTCAAATCCATTGCAGTCAAATGTTGCACAGCTGAGTGGAGGTGGAGGTGAAATAGCTTAAAGCCAATGCAGCCCAGATTTCAGCTGTTCAGACAATGATGTCCTTCTTTAGGGCATGTTCAACACTGGAGCTTCACAGAGATGGGATGTGGGTTACTTTCTAACAATGTGATTCCAAGATGTTCTGCAGGTATTTTTTAAATAGCACCTTCTGCTGTGCTTAGCAGATGCTTCTCTCAGTTAGTTCTGTCATCTTTCCTCAGCAATACGTGTATTCCATATGTTCCCAAAATTTCCATATTGTTATTATGACACTGTTTTGAGGTAGAAGAAAGAGAAGCCTTGATGAAGCTCAGCAGATACATGTCATGTTAGTGGAAACTGACATGGGATCCAAGCTGTATATTGCCTTGATTTTTGTGAAAATAAACATAAATAAACAAGATGACAGTAAGCTCTGCCATAAAAAAGGCATTTTTAAAGAAGTTGTTGTTGTTGTTGTTGTTGTTGTGTGCGCCTTTATGTCATCTCTGACTTATGGCAACCCTACAGTGCACCTATCATGGGGTCTTCTGAGGGTTGAGTGTATTTGTGTGATGTGCCCAAGGTCACCCAATGGGTTTCCATGGCTGAATGGGGAATTGAACCCTCATCTCCAGGGTTCTAGTTCAATTTTCAAACCACTACACCACATTGACTCAAATAAATTGTTATTGGATGTCTATACTTCCATTCAAAAGGTTCATGAGTGGAAGCTTCTCCACTACATATATTCTTGACATTCAGTAAAGCGCTACAAATACATGGACATGCATCTATATCCTAGCAATTAATATACCCACAGCCAGAAAATATCTAAATTGAAGAAAAATCCCCAAAACTCTTATCAAAGCTTGGGAAAAAATGGTTCTAAAAATGTAACTAGTCTGAGACAGCAGAAGATATTTGGAGTTTATTTTTATTTCTGGTTTGCAATAACTTGAAGAATGCATTAAAGCAGGGATGGGAATCATGTGGTTCACTGGTTAAATTGTATGTGCCCATTCATCTCCGTTGGATGTCCAAAAGTGTCCTTTTGAGCACACAATTATTACTTTAAAAATACTTTGATGATAAATGAAGTTTCTCTGTACTCTGTTGTACACTTTCACCACGGTTCCTATTATTTACTCCTCAGCTGACAGCACCAAAAAAAGGACGGGGGAGGGAACCTGCATCTTTGGTGAAGTGGAAGATAATTTATTAAGAAAATATATGACCATACACCACAGATGTTGCCAATGGCTGCTCATGAACCATGTGGGGTGGGTGCTTCACCTCACTGTTTTTGGACAAGGCACTCTCAGTGATCAGTTCATGGGCCGCTCCTGGACCCTGCAGATAACTTTATTGTTCAAGGACAACGATAGAGGAGGGGTGAGCAACCTGTACCCTCTGGGGCTGATGCATCCCTCATTTGCTCCCAGTGTAGCCCATGAAACTGAAAAGCCACTCCCACTTTTCCCACAATGCTCTTTTGTAGCAATTTTCTGTGTTCACAATTACATATAGAACAGGAGAACAGTGCTTGGTGCTAAATTGTAAATTTTTAAAAGCATCAAAGCAACACCTACACCAAATTATCTTTGGTATACATCCTACTATTTATAACTACCTCTGCTCATTGAGTAGCCACGAAGACGATAGACTCAGATGATCCGATTGCTGCAATGCGTTACAGCCAGTCTGGGAGACATGCTATCTCACAGCATCATTGTGGTTCCACTGCTGTCATGTCCCCATCTGTTCTGATTGCTCTGTATACAATTACAAAAAAAGGGAAAAAATCTGGTAATGGCCTCATTTCCTGTGACGATCTCATCTGCTGTGGGCATCTGGTGTGGGTGGAAGAGCTATAAAGCACTTCCTTCTGCAATACAGTGCAGGGAGAGGTGGGGAAAGGGACCTGCCATTCACGCTGCATTGCAGAAGGAAGAGGAGTGTCCCTAACACTCACCATCTGTGAGCAGCCGACCGGGTGCAGTGGGAAGTGTTTAGGTCCCAATCCCATCCTGGCAATGGCACTGCTGGGATGGGATTGGGACAAAACACTATTGGGCAATAGCGTGGTAAGGGCCTAATCTGTTTTCACTTAGTTCTTAGGGTTGCATGCCATGTATCAGAAGACTTACTGCACCAGAAAGCAAGTGTGCCTATCCTATGGGAGAAACCGATATTCACATAAATGAAAATAAGTATACCAATTGAGTTAATTCTCAGATTAGGAACATATGAATGTTAATTTCAGTATTTGTATTACATGTCTTCTGCTTTTAATATTTAAACTATTAGACCTGGTAGGCCCCAATATCAAGTGATATCTTAGTGCTTGTCTGAAGATTGAATTACACCATTAATTGGGACAATTTTATCTTAAGGAATACTTGTCTTCTGTTAATGCTTTGGAAACTTTTGCCCTGATGCTCTTATTAACAGCTGAGTGGAAGGAAGTGTTGCTCAGAGTATCCTTAAAATAACAGTTTTACTTATGCACACACTCACATGTGCACATGTGTATGTAAGTTCACTTGGTGAAATTACTGTGTGCAAAAAGGAGTGGGGGGGAAACCATCAAATGTTCCTAGACAGGTTACATTGCCTCATGTTGAGTACAATTGCAAAGCATTTGAAAACAAGATTTACTCTCCAAAAAGAGCATGCTGGTCCCTGAAAATAGCCTAGGAAGGATATGCTGTCATACCTAACACTACATTAAATGCAAACTGAGAACCTGATATATTTTAGGAAAATTCAGCACTTTCTAGACTAATAAACATTTTACAATATTATTGCACATGTTCATTTCACTTTGTACAAATAATCATTCCCTTCACATCTAATAAGTCTGCCTGACACATTTGTAGCCTTATAAAGGTAGCTTCAAGGGGCCTATTTTGGGGTGCATTGATCATTTATTTATACAAACCCCAATGGCAAGTTATTTCAAAGACATGGCCTTCTTTGTGTTGCTGTTTGTCACTACAAAGATGTAAATGGTTCAGCTGGGGTAGTTAAATGTCATATTTTATTCTTTTGGAGTGTATCAATAGTGTTTGGGGGGAAAGGGGGGAGGTGTCACACCAAGACTGGCCAGAAGAGGGAGACAGGCTGTGTTAGCTGAAAAGCCACAAGAATAATCACAATGCAACACCAGCAGCAAAGATTCCTCAGTCTGAATAGCCATATCCTGTTTCTTCTGCCCATACTCATTTGGATCCTTCCTCTCTGAGGAACTGAGATGTTGCTCCCATATGAGCTCCTAATTATTCTGCAATTGTTATAGAGTGGGATATAATGTGATTCCCAAGGAAACACATTTTGGGAAACATTTTTTTAAAAAAATTTCTCCATAGATTTTTTTTGTCAAGGTCCCACTGCCATCATTCATAACTCATCGTAAGTTGTGACACCTGCATAAAAACATCAATAAAACCTCCACTTCTTTTCTTCCTCAGAAGGGAAAGAGAGACACTCCAGCCTTTAGATTGTCCAGGGTCTGTGGTGTAGGAGGGAACTCTACCATCTTCCTGCACTCCAGAGAGCCACGGCAGTTGTCAATACATTTTAGTAGCAATTTCAGTGATGGCAGGAAATTCAGCCCCAGTTGTTAACATCATTTAAAAACAGTTCTGGAAAGAAATCGATCTTCTCCATAAGTGCATAAGCCTTGATTCCCAAGTATCCAGGATACAAGAATGATAAAAAGTACAAATGGTTGGTGGTGTTACCTGTTAGGAACACAGACGAAGAATTTCTTGCATTATGTCCTGCCTCACAGGGTTGGAACTGTAAGCAGACTGGTCTGTAACAGCTAAGGAGAGAAGGTTTTTGGCATTGACTGCTCTGATACATATTTTGAAGGCGGGGGAATCCTTCTGCACAGATTGAAAGAAATGGCTGGTGTGTAAGGCATTCACTTTGTAGGTTGTTTTAGAAAGCCACTAAAATCACAACATTTTCATTAAATGTATGTTGGTTGATCCATGAGCAAGAGTTAACCAAAAACAGAACTTTCATTCCACTTATGACCTCAGATCCTTATAAGCTCAAATGAAGTGCCAGGGAAATATGATATAAATAGGAAAATTATAATCACTTACGTAACAATGCAAGCATTTTGAAGCTTGGTTTACCATAAAAATGGATATAACACCCCCATATTTTACTGAGTCCAGATTACTTTCAAAGCAAACTGAGCAAGATTAGCAGCTTTATGGAAACACATGTTAACTAGTTGTACAGGATTTCGTTTTCACCCAAAACTATGTCTCCATCACTAGGGCTATTAATGTCATATGATACTTTGTAGGACAGTGGGTAAAATAAATTCCAGAAAATAGACTAAAAAAGGACTGTAAATCTTCAGAGAGCCATTGAAACTTGAGGCCTCTGCTTAATGTTCAATTACTCGCTCATTTTACTGTTCCTTCAGTTTGTGTCCCCATCCACTTTGTCACAATCTATGCTTCAACCACCACCACCCATCATCAGTGTTGTCAGATGAAATTAAGTTTTATGAGAAGCATAATACAGGGGTGAAAGAAATATGTGGGGACTTCTTTTAAAAAAAAATCCAGCATGGTTCTGCCTTTCAATTTTTAAGAAAGCCTGATACAATTACTGTGATTTAATTCACTCAGTAAATGATAATTTTCTTTGGGAGACATGGAACAGTCTAATGATGAAATCATTTGTAATAATCTCCCTTCTGTTTTTGCCACCAAGTGAAAGAAAAACCAAACACCTCAGAGCTTAGAAAAGTTGTTTTGAGATTAGAACTTCCAGAATCCCCAGCCCACCAAAGATATACTGACTGGAGGATTCTGGGAGATACAGTACAAAGAAGTAACTCTTCCAATCTGTGTATTTTTTGGTAGAAAGGAGGAGAAACAGCTTCTGGCAATGCTGAAAAAAAGACATGGTTGTTTCTGGTACTTGACTGAGAAACACCCAGCAACCACAAATCTTTCCTTATGGACAAGAAAGCCGCAGTTTCAGTCAATGCCAAGTTAGCCAGTCCCTGGAACAGCAAAGTGTGTTTTGTGTCCAGATTCTGGTTTAGCATAGAGTGAGCAAAAGAAGGAACAATAAACCTCTAAAAGCATGCACATTAATAAAAGCAGAAAACTAAGGATGGCTGCCACAGAACTGAGACTTTTTTAAATATCTCGAGAAAAAGAAACAAAAATAAAAGAAGCAGTAATGCCCATTCCTCACCACACCCCTTCAAATATGTGTGAATAATTCTAAGGATTCGGCTATTTCAAGGCTACTTTTTCTCAAAATGAGAAAGAACCTTTCTAGGCACTCACCAGCTTTGTAGTGCTCTTCCAGATACAGATCGCTGTTCCTAGAAGACATGCTAAACCAACTGAATATTTTAAAGGGCTAACAAATTGTTATTTGCAGCTATTGCAATTTCAGTATTAAATAACAGTGCATATACTTTACACCGTTAATTTCCACAGCAGATTTGAACTTCTTTCTTATCCCCCTGCTATCAATTACCACCTCTGTAGTTGCCATTTCCTTTACTTCTCCACCCTTCTCTCTATAACATTTCCCTTCTATTTCACATTCATGCGGTTGTACTCAACCTTTCTTCTCAATAGGTCAGGCTGGTTGACATGTTCCCACACATTTTAATCCTCACAACAACCCTGTGAGGTAAGTGAGGCAGAGGGATGGACTAGCAGTTTCATGGGGGGCTGGTACTTTGACCTTGGCTCTCCCTAGACTTGGTCTAGCAACACACCACATTGCCTTCTCATAGGTTCCTTTAGTAAGGGCTTCACTTTTTATGCTTCTTTATCTGTAAATCATACTTGGACTATACAGTAGGATATATAGCCAACTGGAGTGGTGATGAGATAGCCTTCTACATAATCAACAAGAGAATTCCGCTAGCTGCTCTCAGTTGGAAGCAAACCTGAGTGGGAAGCTTCTCTAAAGCCAAGAAGTACCTTGCCTGTTGCTGTAAAGCAGGATTAAGTAAAACATGTGGCCCCTGGCTGGGTTTTTTCCAGTCTTCTCTGACTCTAATAACCAGCATCCTCGTAACCCCACGACAGTGGCAACACATAGTTCAATGAGGCAATAAATCCACTCCAATTTTTAATGAGAACTTTAAAGGATCTGTCCAAGGTGTAGAACCTATTTTGGGGATAGGCTTCACCACCTTCGATAGATCCTTTGAAGCTCATGCTAAAACCCAGAGCAGATCCACCTCCCCACTGATACTAGAGTCACTGGTCTCCACATTGTTCTTGTTCCTGCTGTTCTGCTGCTGCGCACCTTCAAGTAATTTCCAACTTATCATGGGCTTTTCTTGGCAAGATCTGTTCAAAGTGGGTTTGCCATTGCCTTCTTCTGAGGCTGGGAGAGTATGACTTGTCCAAGGTCACCCAGTGGTTTCCATGACTCAGTGGGGATTTGACCCTGGTCTCATACAATCCTTGTCCAACACTTCACCACTATACCATGCTGCTCCATCAGATGTTACACATCCACAAAAAGCTATCTTTTTTCCTTCCCTTTTTTTTCCAAAGAGAAGATGCTCTCCCTTGCCTCTCTGCAGGGCTGTATGGTAGAGGAGAATTCTCTGGTATGTTGGTGCACTATAGAGAACCACTGGAGTGGCCAACAACAAATGTGAGTGGCAACTGTGGTAGCAGTGGAAATTTTGGCATCCACTGCCAAATTCTGAAAGAAGGAGCAACATGGCCCCTTGTACTTTGGTAGGATCAAAAGTACTTTCCTGTGCTTGGGTATTTCCTACCTTGATTTAAAGACGTTGCCCTGCTAGTGAAGTAGTGGCTGTAGAGGCATGAGGGTCAAATCTTTGCCTGATATATTGGCAATTGTAGGTCTCATCATGGGCTTGAGTTTTAATAGCCCAGAAGACAAAAAAAAAAAGTTGTCCATGGCTCTGAGACCGGGCAAAAAGCAGGCAGGATAGAATGAGTGCAAACTGAATCCCTATATTTCTAAAAGCAGAAATCCTGCTTAAGGAAAATTGAGTCAGTTGACTGAAAACAGAAAACTACCCCCTTGAAAATGTATCCCCGAACTCATAGGTTCACACTCTGCACATTTGGGGAGATTTATGAGCACCTTAGAGAAAAGCTGGTGGCTCTGCAGCTCCTTAAGAGCTGCACTTGGTCTGTTTATTCAGCCCTACATTTTGTGCTCTGGCCCCACTTTCATTTCTATTGGAAACCTACCAGGAAATGTACCAAACCCTTTAAATCAGATCAAGCTACATTAAACTGGAGATTAATTTCATCTTAAAGGTTAGCTCCATTTTCATTCCTCTCCTTCTGCCTGCAATTTGTCTTCCTAACAGGCACTAATTAATACGGCTGCACAGCCTTGGAAAACTGCCTTTAATCTTCAAAAAGTGTAAATACTCACAGTTACTAATGTAAAAATCTCACTCCACAATTTATCATCAGATTAGAAGACATAATTTTCTCATACCACAGTTTTATCAGCCAAAAGGGCTAAGAGCACAGGTGAAGCTAAATGAAATGGCACTTCTGATGTTGAAAGTGTCGTATTTTATTTATTTATTTTTCTACGCATAGCACCAATACACTTACAATTTCACATGCCATTGTGGCATTTTTAGTAGTTCAGGGGATGAATGGTCCTCTGATGTACTAGGGTGCAAACCAGAATAGGAAAAGCAACCACCAGTAATTGGGTCTCCAAACAGTGACCTTGAAATATAAAATATTACTCTGCAGATTACATTTGTAATGATTACTTCCTTTCATAATGATGCAAGATTATTTATTAACTGTGAGGGGGTTATTCATATGCCATGACTTGAGATGCATATTCATCAAACATTTATTTTTCATGTCTAGAGCTAATTTGTATTTGATTAAAGGATTTCCAGGCACTTCCAGGAAAAGACTATTCACATTGAATTGGTTTGCACAAATTAAAAAAAAAAATAACCTTGATGAGCTTTGCCAAAAAAAAGAGGGTTTTAAATGCATATCCTTTTATTTTATGCATTTCATTGAGGACATTTCACTTCCTGAAATTTTAATCTATACCATGCAAATAATTAAATGAATTCACATTATAGAAGTAAGGTCAGATGGTCAAAATTCTTCAAGAAAACCCAAGAGACAGCTCATGGATATAGCCAAAGAAGTAATACTCTGAGGCAACAAAAACTTTAAATACTGAATTTTTAAAAAATGTCAGCTTTCATTGTGTGGGGTGTTTTTAAACTACATGAGTTTCTAACCCTTGCTGTTATGAAGAAACAATAAATAGGAAGAATTACTGAGTGGCCTACTGCAGTAATTCTTCCCAACATTCATCATGCTACTAGTGCTAGAATGACAACAGTTATTACTATGTTACACTGTTCTTGCTGCTATTGGGTTCCATAATGAAAAAATGGAACCAAAATAGTCCTTTGTTAATAGGGAGGGACTCAAATGACAGTGACACCCACTGAGTTCTATGGAGCTGCAATTTGGGACTCTCCTTAAGATGCCTGTGGCTAGATTGAGTGAGGAAACCTTTATGCATACTCTGATTACATTCTATTTGGATTACTGTAATGCTTTTTTAATATATGGGTCTCACTTTGAAAACTATATCAAAGATCCAGTTTATCAAAACA
Source organism: Ctenosaura bakeri (assembly GCA_948474755.1). Lineage (NCBI taxonomy): Eukaryota > Metazoa > Chordata > Lepidosauria > Squamata > Iguanidae > Ctenosaura > Ctenosaura bakeri. The sequence continues at coordinate 154,125 of CAOLHI010003437.1, forward strand.
GCACTATAATGTTGAACAGGATTGGGCATTGCACCATTTCTGAAAGAACAGTGCTAACATCCAGGCCATTTTTAGGTACAATCAAAAATGCTGTCTTTAAAGCCTTAAATAATTACCTCAAAGACAGCTTGCTCTTCTATGAGACTACCCTGATATTTAGTGTCATTTATGGGTCTTTTTTGTGACTTACATGAGAGAACCAAGATGGATCCCTCTTGGTAATGCTACCATGTTGAAACAATAGGTGTGTTTATTCACAGAATGAATCATCTACCTGAAAGGGACTTTAATATCTTTGGTACCAAGTGAATTCCCCTTTTACCCATAATTTTTAGCTGCTGCAATTACACGTTTTTACTAGAGACGTGCTTCAATGGTCTTTCAGATTCTATTTATAGCCAGAGAAAAGGACAGGAACCATTTCACTGATTTATACCAAGAGAACAAATGCTCAGTTTCTGACGAGTGGAACTTCACCCATAGCTTCTTCCTTCCAGACTATTTTTCCTGCCACTACCAGTGGCAGCTGCAGCAGCTGTACTGGCTTCCTGGCCAACATTTTGGAACCTGGAGAGGAAAGTTAGCTCTACACACTGTTTTCCAAATAATATCTCCACACACATACACATACATGCCTGTTTCACCCTCCATTCTTCTCCTTACAAACAATTCATTTTGTACATGCAAGTTTTTCCATGCCTCAATCATTAATCAAAGTAGAGACTGTAGTCAAGAATTCAGAAGATGACTAAAACTTGGTAGGGCAGCTATGAAGGAATGAAATAAGTTTCTTAAGTGTAAAAAGATATCATTAAATGCCAAAAATCATGCAAACCACAGAATATCCAGTTTCTATATACAGGCATGGAAACTGGGCAGTGAAGCAAGCTAACAAGTTTGATTTGGCCCCTTTCAGCTATCTTCACCAGCAGGCAAAAGCCTACCTGGTCAAACAGGCCTTAATTCTTAATTGACCAGGGTAGCAAGTTATTCAGTTAGGTGTGCTCTCTCTCTCTCTTTTTTTTTTAGTATACAATATGTATTTCAAGAATGTTAACTGTTTTTAATTAAATGGATGACTTAATGCTTTATTAAACTTTTTGTACTCTGTATTTTAGGTGTTTTGTTTTAATTTATATTGCATTTTAATTTTACTAAATTTATTTTATTTTTATTTTATTTTATTTATTTTAAATTTATTTTATATTTTAATTTATTTTATCTTTATTTTTAATTTATATTGTAAGCTGCTTTGAGTTTCATTTGGGAGAAAATCAGGATATAAATCAAGAAATAAATGAAAACCAAACCTGCCTAACTGAGGCTGTTGTACATGGGGCATATACTGAGACAATGGGCCTTTCTACATTACAGTGTTGCAGTGCTATTATTCCACTTTCAACATCCTGTGGAATTCTGGGGTTTGTAGTTTACTGAGACCAAAGAGCTCTCTGGCTGAGAATTCTAAAGGCTCCTCCATAAATTAAAAGCCCAGGATTCCATAGGATATTGAAAGTGGAATAGCAGCACTATAACTGTGTAGCGTGGAAAGGCCCAAAGTGATGCACTGGAAAAGATTATAATGCTTAGTACAATGGAAGGCCATAGAAAACGAGAAAAAACACACTACAAACAAGTTAATTCCATCAAGGAGGCCACAGCCCTGAATCTGCAAGACCTGAGCAGGGCCGTTGATGACTGGAGCTCTAAGAGGTCCCTCATTCACAAGATTGTCATAAGTCAAAGCCAACTTAATGGCAAATAACAGCAACTTTTTTTATGAGGCCAAATCTCAACTTTTGCCAAAGACTTCCCTGGAAAAATTGTTCCAGCAAAGGGTTAACAGTTACTATGTTCCACTACCTTGACCACAATAAGCCCTGCCACCACCCATGGCTACTGTCCACTAAAGTTTGAAAAGACTGCATATCTTATAGATGTCTGTTGTCTCATCTAGCTTAGCCTCAAGGTAACTTAGCGGATCTCTAGCCCCTTTCTCTCCTTACGTTGTAAAATAACTATTCCCAGCTCTTTCCCTCTATTGTTGTTCTCCCTCCACCCAAAACACAAAAGGAAACCAAGATATGTTCTGTGTACAGGATGAATTTTCCCCAGCAGACAGAAAGCCTATCCCCTTCCCACACCCTCTTTTTTTGTTATTAGGCCATCCAGATATTCTGGATAAATAAATTTATTTCTGAGAGCACTTAGGACAAACTCTAAAGTTAACAAATACTTCACCATGCAACTATCCAGCTGTGACAAATATTTAAGAAACCTGATACCATATGCCTAAAAAATTATTCATTTGCAGGCCTCGTTGCCTTTGAGGATCAACTGTTTTATTTGTAATTTTTGACATTTCCCTTCTTTTCCTGTTTGGCCTGTGAATTTGAAGGGGTTGTAAACACGTATTCCAGCTCACCGCCTTAAGGCACCACATTGTTTGTCAAGATGCCAAGGCAGGGAGGGGGTGCAGAGGGGTTGGTGTGGGGGGAAAGGACCTGAAAGGTCCTTTGGAGCATTCCGGTCTGAAGGGCTTGTAAAGATAGTATTTGTTTGTTTTCTTGATCTGACTTTGAATCTGGCTCTAGCACTCGCCCTTCAGGGAAAAGCAACTTTTAAATAAATACTTCAAGATTGTGCAAACATTTCAGTAGTCTCAGAGTCCTGGTGTTCTGGGTCATAGAAGGAAGAAAATACATGTCACTCAACAAAGAGATGGAGATGATAAAAGATGGATGGGGCTGTAGCCATAATTTTTCATGGACTACATGATGAGGGCTCCCCAAGTTTCAGGACTTGCCTGCAATTGAGCCAGTGAAAGGTGTCGGTCTGCAGTCTTGCCTTTATAGATAAATGAAAATGCATTAGCTCTTTTTTAACAAGGCCTGTTTTCTCAGTTCTGAATATCTGGATCATTATATCTCCCTCTAGCGCTCTCATGAAGTCCCTGTCTAACATTTTAACAGTTGCAGGCCATTTCCGCACTAGACTGTTATAGCGCTATGATTCCACTTGCAACATCCTATGGAACCCTGGGGTTTGCAGTTTCAGGAGGGGCCAGGTGGCCCCTCTCGAAACTGCAAACCCCAGGATTCCATACGATATTGCAAGTGGAATCATAGCACTATAACAGTCTAGTGTGGAAATGGCCTCCGTGTTGCACCGCTGTTACTAAGGTCTTGCAATGACAACAAAGACATAGTTGGTAGTATGAATGTCAAGAATATATGTAGTGGAGAAGCTTCCACTCATGAACCTTTTGAATAGGAGAATATATATCCAGAAACAATTTCTTTGAGTCAGTGTGACGTAGTCATTTTGACATTGGACTACGATCCTCAAGACCAGGGTTCAATTCCATGCTTGGCCATGGAAACCCACTGGGTGACCTTGGGCACATCACACACTCTCAACCCCCAGAAAACCCCATGGTAGGGTCACCATAAGTTGGAAATGACTTGAAGGCACACTACAACTACACACAGCAAGCATTAAGTACAATTCACAAAATCTCTGTTGAGATGGAAAAGCCACCCCCATTTCTTCTCTTTTTCCCTTTATTCTTTTTTCTGTCACTTTACTGAATAGTTATATAAAAAAATTCTCTGTTAATGCACCAGATCATTCCATAAATTTACATAAGAAGTTGGTTCACTGAATTCATCTATGTTGCTATCAGCAGAAGAGATATATGAACGTGAAATTGTGTAAAAAGTCAGCCCACATTTAAAAAGATGCGATCTTCTGAAGCATCCATTCTCAAAAGAGAGATGATCTCCAAAAACTCCCCCAGCCATATGGTGGAAGTAGTTTTATCCTCCCCAGGCTATTGGCCAAATGCCATGCCAGGCTGCACTGCCGTGCTGGGGTACTGACACTGGGCAAGATTGCACCAGGTTATTTATGGTGGTTTGGCTCTGACTCAATCCTCTGCTATTTCTGTTCCATACCTGCCTGCCTCTATGTAGCATGAGAATTTCCAGTCACCTTTTAGGGGCTGAATAGGAATTTTTTTGCCATGGCTCATTGGCTGTTGACACAGTTTTTTCATTCACTCCGTGCTAGATAATGTTGGAGCCTGATGGCTACAGTTTGCTGTTTGTCTAATTCATTGAGTACTGCTTACCTGTCACTACCAGTGAGATGCAACCACTTCGTTTCAATTGGTTTGCAGGCTTTCAAGGTGAAAGAAATCATCCAATTCCCTAACATTGCTGACCAGCTTGAGGAGAGATGTGAGGTGGGTTTTTGTCTCAAGAACACTTCCTTAGGAAGGAGTGTTAATCAAAGTTGCCCGTGGGACCCTCTGATCATTTCGCAGTATCAGGCTAAGACTAACTACAAAACTTATAACCTGGGTTTCAAGTCCCGAAGTCTATGGTGGGGAAAGGTGGCTTAACAAGGCTGTCACATGAAAATTCATGCCCACATGCCCCATTCATTGCCATGTTGCAGATTCCTGAAGTTATTTACACTGTGTCCTTATTTCACCAGCTTCTGTGTCCAGCATCTATTGAGCAGAAGGGCAATTCAAACTTCAGACTGCTCTTGGAAGAGTTACCTTTTGAACTATAAATCTCCAAATCTTCATATCAACAACTTTTCCAGGCTCTGTATCAGAAACCATTGCTTCATTGGCAGGAAGGAGGAGGAAGAGGAGGTGTAGTAATAGTTGTTTTGTCTTAATTTTGTCTTTGCTCAGTTGTTGTATAACAGAAATATTTTCTTTGGTCCCTGCTATGTAGAATGAGTCTGATGGCGGGTATAGGTACCAGAAAGTAGAGTGGTAAAAAGAAAACTGTTGATTTTTCTTTATCCTTGTTTTATGTTCAACTGGACCTAGGAACATGATCTCTTCTTTAGGCATACTGGGAGAGAAAACCAAAAGGTAGCCCATGTGCCATTGAGTCTGGGAAAGGTTGCTGTCAAGGGAGTATCTATGAAAACTACCTATCTGAACTCTCAGTACTGACTACAGAAATTGCAAACAATAGTGTTCACTTGAGGGAGCAAGACTAGAATGGGAATAGTGATGGTAGAAACATTACTTCACTAAGATCTTGTATCTTGGGATATCAACCTGTCTAAGATTTCACATACTAAATATAAATTGGTCTGTATAACTCATTTGCAATACGTTTAATAAACTCTGGTTCACTGCTGCTCATTAGAACTCTCTGAGGTTCCTTTCCATTGGGACTGATGTACAACAGTGCCATCTGAATGCCATCTGATGAGTTCTTGACTGATTGGTTGATCAATTCAAGACTTTCAAGTTAAGAGCACATATATTCTTGGGAGAAACAGATTATCTACACCCATTTCAGGCTGGTTTCAGGCCTGATATATGGTACCAAGATAGACTTGGTTGCTCTGACTATCAACCTGCTCCAGGTTAAAACGGGAGGAGTCCAATTCTGTTGATCTTCATGGTTCTATCAATGACTTTTCATACCATTGAACATAGTATCGTACTGGGCTGGCTCCAATAGGTAGGAGTGGGAGACACTGTGTTCTAGTCCTATCTGTGAGGCTTGTTCTTTTAACATTATTATTGTTGTTGTTGTTGTTGTTTTAAATTTATTTTACTGTAAGTACCCAGAGATCTTCAGATATACAGCAGGATATAAATATTTAAATGCATACAGATAACTTCAGGTATTTAGTTTGTCTGCTTGTTTGTTTGCAAAACAGAACAATTAACATTTTAGCATTGTTCTCTGTAGCAATGGTATTGGTAGTATCTCTACTTCCTCTCAACTAAATAAGACCGGCATATTTAAACTCACCTTATGGGAACTTCTGGGGCTTTGATATACCCACTTAGCAACCGCAGCCACAAAGGTTTTTCCATCCACTTCCAGATGACGGGGTGGGGGGACTCTGATGCATGGAGGCTTCTCTGCTGGTGATGTTAATAAAGAAACCATCATACAAGAGTTCCCACCATGCATGAATCGCAGCATGTATGAGACACTGGATTAAGTTAAGCAAACAAGGACTGTCATTTGACCTAGTTGTGTGAACTCGCTCTTGGAGAACTGAGAAAGACTGTTTAGTTTAGTGGTTTCCCTACAGCCACATAAAGAACTGCCATTCAGCTGAGTTTAAAATTTAGGATACGCCAGATTTCAGGTCTGTGGTCAGATCATATACGAGAGTTGTCTTTTCAAAAGATGAGAAAGAGGAATGCAATTTCAGTGCAAGTGATCTTGTTTTTCTGGCCTGTTCCCCCCTTCCCAACTCAAAAGACAAATGTTTAGTCTGCTCATTTCAAAAACAACCCTGATTTTCATCACATTATTGATTGCAAATGGTGGAACAGATCACAAGAGGCTTGTGGGTGATTCATTAAACGACCAGCAACAAGTGCTGGGTTAGAGAACAAACAGCTACAGGTACATGTTGAGTAAATGCTAAACCTTATAATGACTTTTAAACAAAATCCAGCTGATTTTTAAAAGGAGAAATGTAGTCTGTATTTTTCTTTGAGACCCCTGTTAACTGCCTCCCCCGCTGTTTTTCATTTCTAGCAAAACCACACCAAAACTCTTTAATGGATGCCTTTTTCCTCTGCAGGCTCAAAATATTACTCAAATGTAGTTCCTGGTGATATTTGATGGTCAGTGGCAGAAATTAAAAACATTCTCTCTTTTTTTATTATTATTACAATTTGCCCGTGCTAACTGCTTGGAGTTGTAGTCCAAAAATCTGGAAGTTTCTAGTCCAAAAAAATGTAACTCACCCAAGCTCTAGTGGTGGTTCAGTAGAACCTGGGCTTGCAAGATCTAAGTAGCAGAACCTTTTGTTTAGAATGGATGATGACCTCCTGTGCCTTCCCTTGGGCTTCCCTGTTCCCTCTCAATTTGACTGAAGTTCTCATAGTGATTAAATGGGTCAGAATGGATCTTCACAGCAATGATATATTCTTCTGGGCTATTCCTGTTGTGACGCAGAGTATTTTGGGGTGCCTTGGTTTTGAATCGCAATTTGAGACCCATTGAACCTTATACAAGATGGGCTTAAGATAAAATTGCTACTAGGAACTTGGAACCCTAGGGCCCTAGTCACACTACATAAAGGCAACAGTATGATTCTACTTATGGTTCTGCTCTATGGAATCCTGGGATTTGAACCTTAGGAAGGGTCATGTAATTGCAACCAAAGAGCTTTGGTGGCTTTGTTAATGTTTGCAAAACAGAAGCACAGGGAGGATCCAAGGAAAATGGTCCTTGTTGCACTAAGAGAGAGAGTCAGAGAAGTTAAGATTTATCTAGTGCAATCCTGTGCATGTTTGCTCTGATATATGCTTCAGTACATTCATCAGCCAGGTAAATGTGCATAGAAACACAGTCCAGGCTTGATGTGATTCATTTACAGCAACATAATGGTTTAGTTTGGGTTTGGGAATGTTAATGTGCTTTGTCCCTTTAAAACAATTTTGCAAGAACTGATTATCAATTAATACACAGACACAGAGTGAGAAAGTGAGAGTTTTTCAAGTAATTGATTATAAACATTTACTGCAGAAGTATTTTAGACAGACAAACACATGCACACACACAGACATATTTATACACTTGGTAAAGTATTCTGAAAAGATAAACATGAATTAACATATCAAAAACTAAACCAAACTATTATTATAGTTTTATAAAATATATACATTTTATAGGTAGAACAGCTACATATTCATATAGGATACATTACACACACACACAGGCTTTATAATGAGAACGAGAAAGAGAATTTGCAAATACAAAAGTTTGTTTCAGATCTAGTGTGTGTTTTGGAGAGGGAGGGATCCCAATACTTACCAAAAGAATCACGGTGTCTGACAGCCAGAAGGAAGAAAATGAGTCATTATGTCATCATTGGACACATGGCATAACTTTCTGTCCACGGCACTTCCAGTTAGTATTGCTTGTGATACTCAGATGGGGCATGTGATTTTGCTAGCACCAGACCACCTAGCCAGTCAAACAGATGATGCTTGTCACTGTAACTCTCCTAGCAATAAAAGTCTGGGCCCGTGTTCTTTGGATGCCTGCTGATGTATGTTGTTCCTTAATCATAGCAATTAACAGTTTAGTGGGAAGTTTGTGACTCTAAACGGAAACAGTCTTGAGAAGATGCTTTTTCTGCCGGGTAAATGAAAGGAAGTTTTCTGGTTGGGGTGGAGTGATTTCAAGAAGTATTGATTCAGATCTGCCCTCTAAAAGGGACTCCTTTTCCTTGGTAACATGTGAACATTTTGTGGGTTCTATTTAGGTGGCCAGGATTTGGGAATTTGTCTAGAAATAGAAAACAGATTAGCAGGAATAAGATAAAGGATTAAACCCAACCAGCAGGCAGCCACATTTCTAAAAAGACACAGATGAACACGATTAAGTTTGCAGCATGTGGTGGAGTCTGGATATTAAAAGTCGGAAACAGGACCCCAAATCCCAGAGGGCTTTTACAAGCACACTGCAGGGCAATGGGTGGGATGTTAATTGCTCCTCTGTGTGGCAATGACACCTAAAATGTCCTCTGCACCACCATTTTTTTCATACCCTGCAGCTCCTTTTATTCTTCAGTCAGGAAGTAGAACTTTCCTATTAGTTCGTTCCAGCAGACAATCACCATCTGAGTAATCAGTTAGCTTCGAGGGTATATCCAGATGGGTATAATTGAAGGAAGTCAAGGAACCCAGTTTCCCACAGTGTACAAGGGCAGATTAATTCAGTTCTCACAGGTCTTATCTTTGCCAGTTCACACATGGATGACAGAGGGAGCATCTTAGCATCTCCATGGACTGTACAATGTGAAAGCTTTCTGCTCTGAACTTGAGGAGTACCTGTCATTCAAAGTATTTGCCAGAAAAGCTTCCCCTCCTTAGCAAACATTTTCAAGGAGCTCCTCTCCCTTAGCAAGTCTACCTTGTCAGCAGTTCCTCCTCCTCTTCACTAACACATGCAAACATGGATAAACAATCCGCTTTTATACTGCCGCCATTGTTTCAGCTAGAGTAAAAGGAGGGTGGAGATGAGAAGGAAGTCCTGGAACTTTTTGTCAGTCCACTTCCTGATGAAGTGTAGGCCTTCCATAATTGCCTGACCAGGCTGATTCTTGATACCAGCCCTTTCAGGGAGAAGTCATGGGGCACAAGTGGCCTCAGAAGCTCCTTTGTCTATGGATCTGCCAGAAGGACCATTACACGTTTTCCTCAATATCAAGGCTTACCAGCTCTGTAGAACGTAGCCGGGGCATGGAGATGAACCTCCAGTTTCTGAGTCAGGAGGAAAAGGACCCCATACTGAGTGACAGACTACTTGAACTGTGAATTCCTGGGAGCAGGGAAATTACTCTTCTGGCTTAGAGACGTTTCCTGGCAAAGCAAGGACAAAATTGCAGGAAGGCCAGTGGAATGAATAAATCATGAGTGGGACCATTTGATCAGTCTCTTTCCCACCTACCCATCATTCAACCTTGGTCAAATCACATTCTCTCAGCATTAAAAGGAAGGTAATAGCAAACCTCCTCTGAATAAATCTTGCCAAGAAAACCTATGAGACAGTCACTATAAGTCAGACTTAACTTGAAGGCACATAATAACCACCAACACCAACACACACCTTACAGGATCTTTGGTTATAGGGATCTATTTATTCCTCTACATGGTCTCGTGTGTCTATTCTGCCTTCTGCATCTGCCCCCAAACTGGAAATGTGTTATTGGCACTCTAAGCTGGGTTCTACAGTCACAGCCACTGCCAGAGGTAGCTGTTCCTGATGTGACAACTGCCATAAGTGCTAACCCAATGAAAATGTTTCCTTTGGATGTCATTTTGGAGAACAGAAAGACATTCTCTGTTTTATTGCCTCTGTTTGCACCTGTGTAGTGAGAAGACAGATCTGATACAAGGGGTGGCTCTTGGCTTTCTGCATTGCTAACCATATCAAAGGGTGTATGCTTAGCAAGAAGGTCTGTGGTGGATTGTCCTATTGACTGGCTGACCTGTTTCTACTGTAGGAACAATTTAATATTTTGTGAATTTTGTATCCAGTGTGGTGTAGTGATTCGGGCAATTGGATTATGACTGTAGAGAGCAGGGTTCAATTCCCTGCTTGACCATGGAAATCTATGGGGTGCATCACACACACAGCCCCAGAAAACCCCGTGACAGGTTTGACTTAGGGTCACCGTAAGTTGGGAAATGACTTGAAGACATACCACTACCACAACAACAACAGTAATTGAATTGCCCTCTCCCTTCAGACATGAACTGAATTTTTTTCCTGGAATAATTACAGCATTTTTATTGTTGATAATACTGATGTTTCTTCGCTTGTTTGTTTTGATGTCATTGCATTACTTTTGGTATGCTATTGTTAACTTCTTCTTTGGGAGAATTTTGGAAAGTTGGAAAGCAGCCCAAAAGTGAGTCAACTTTCTGTTAATATGCCCTTTTTAGTCTAGCATTTGATTTCCAAGACCTATGGATATGTGTCCCATGATTACAGTACTATTTTGAAAATCATTTATTTTATATTTACAGCCACAGTTCATAATACATTGCCCCCAAGATATGTTATGTTGTCATACTGTTCCATTTCAGGTTTTAAATTCTACACTTTACTCATAGTTGACCCTTTTGAATATTTGATATATCATGAGCATCTAGCTTTAACCTATCAGAGAAACTTGTGCTTTATTTTAATCATCTGGAAAAGAGATAAGTTCTTGGTTGAAATGAACTCCTGGACTCATCAAATTAAAAATAAGTATATCTTACAAGAAAACATTTCATATCCAAGTTCACATGCCCTCCAACATTTTACAGATGAAAATCAGGACATGTGTGGCCAACCAACATCCAGGACATGTGTGGCCAACCAACATCAGAGTATGGTCAAGGGGGGGGGAAACTTAATAATAAGGAAGATCACATAAGCTAGGAGAAGCTGCAGCAGTTTGCTTTTGCCTGGGCCTACTGGGAAGTGCAAGATTCTCCCCCTTCTCTCTTCTCCTCCTGCTGAATTAATGGAGTGCAAACTACTTTTTTGCTTTGAGTTCAGTTTGACGTAAGCTGAGGATGAAAGAGGAAAATGGAAGGAGAAAGAAAATGGGGCATTTTGAAAGCAGCTGAAAAAGTAGAACAGATAATTGATCAGGCCTATCCCTGCCAAATCAAAGAAGTTGGAGAGTGGGGGGTCATCATTTCAGGCGCTTTTTTAGCTGCCTCTGCAGGTAGATGCTGGAGAGAGGGCCTTTTCAGGGGTGTTCCCCTCAACTATGGAATACCTCCCCAGAAAGACACACTTAATGCCTCTATTATGATTTTTTTAGTGCCATATCCAGGCATTTTAAGATCTATTTTATTACTTTTCTGTCTTAAGACTCTTTGGTTTTGCTCCTGGTTTTACTTTTGTTTTATGCTGCAATGATTTTACTCTTTGCTGCTGGTTTTCTCTTGGAATAAGATATGCAATTTTTACTCCTTTTCTGTATTTGATATTTTTAATGTTTGAAACTCTGTTTATTGGTTGAACTTGGGTTATTGCTGTAAAAATGCAATAAATAAAAGAGAAATTTGCCATGCACACTGCTACATTTTAAAATTTTACGTTTTTAGTCTAGTGTTTAATTAACCTGCCATGATTTTGCAATGTTCGGTGTGCAAGTGATCTTGCAAGGATATCGCCTCCAGTGAAGTCATCTGTATCTTAATTAACAGAAAGAGAAATATTTGAACAGAAGCAGGATGTGAGCAGATTAAATAAATGTTAATGGCACTATGTAGATCTGTGATAAAACAGACAAATCTATGAGATGGTCACCTGTGGTTCTCCTGTCAGAGAAAAAAACCTGTCATTCTTCAATGAAATTGTCATCTGGCAAACCTCTTCCTATAATCATAAGATTAGTTCTGCAGATGTTAGACTGCAAGTCTCAGCAGCCTTGGCAAGCATAGTCAATGGAAATGAATGCTGGAAGTTGCATTCCAGCAACATCTGGAGAGATGCATGAGTCTTACCACTGTTCTGTAAATGCCAGTCTTCCCATGAGTGATCACACAGGCTGGGGGAGACGAATTATTCACATTTTAAAAGGTCTTCTTGGAGCATTTGCCACATTTAATTGAATTACTTGCAGTGTTTTTTTCCACAAAGACTCCTTCATAATCCTTTTATATATAGACTCAATAATCTGTTACAGGTAAGTTAATGAATAAATGGACTAATTCAGTCTAACCTAATTTAGTGGAAGAGATGCAGTAGCCATTAAGTGGAAAGTAAACCAACATTTCTGAAGCGAGTCTGCATGATTCTTTTTTCGTTGTTGTCATTGTTCCATGTGCTGAGAAGAAATATTATTTCTTCTTCTTAATATACTCTATAGTAAAACCACCAATAATATGAAAATAAACTACACCTGGGGCAACCCAATATTGTACTAACAGTCTGTCTCTGATTAACCCCCTTTATCGTTGCATGCATCGTATTAGTTCATTTCAAAGAATTCACAGAGAAATTCATACTTCAACCTTAAAACAGAAAGTAAAAACACAGCTGATTCGAATTACTCGCTGACCACATGCACTGGGTTAGGTAATAAAATATGGAAGCAGTAAGATATGTAATGCTTTATTAAGCTATCTTAGATACAACAGCATGCATACCAATTACGCCTGCAGGCTACTGAAAGCCTAAGCGAGAGCTATCCTGGACCACCCAGTGAGACAGCTAAACAGAACCTGCTCTTCACTCTACAAAATAGACATCTATAAATAAAAAAAAAAGCTATATGCTACAGAAGTGGCTGCTTAGTCCGGTGCGCCTGTAAATCCACATGTTTATCAAATGTACATTGTCTCAACATGGGCCTATTCTTCTCAGCATTGTTTGAGACATGGCTCTTTCTCTCTCTTTTTTTAATGTGTTCCTGATGTGGCTTTAAGCCTGGCTTAGGGCTCAAAGTTTATGAATGTTCAAATAAAACAGCTGAAAATTAAATAAAGACCAGAAGGATGATTGGATCTGGAAAGAAATGGGGAGGAAAAGGGAAGGCTGCCTTTTCTCCATATCAAAGTTGTGTGTGTGTGTGTGTGTAAAAGAAAGAAAGCGTAATGTGTTTGTGTCTGCCTGTGTGTATCATATAGAAACTGACATGAAAAATCATTTGCCAGTTTGCTGCACAAATAAACAAAAATGTTTCTGCTCTTGGACTTGTGCACATATACAAAGGCATCAAGCAAGGGTGGTAGGATCAAAGGGCAGGTCTGATCATAATGCTGAAATTAACAATTTATGGGACTCTTGTCATAAATGAGAGCTGCAAATGTGGATTTAACCAGATCAGTGTGCTCAGGCAGTAATTTTTGAATTACTTTAAACTAACATGAACTCATTTTATATGGACCCTCCAACCTTATGTTGCCCTGAACATGTAAACTTACCCTAGTAAAACAGAACCCTATAGAGTGTGTAATGAAGAGAGATTGTGATAAACAAAACAAAATGACATGTGTGTGTTTTTTATTATAAAAGTCATGCTGAAAGACACATTGTCAGTGCACTGTTCAGCAGAAGAGATACTTTATCACCCCAAATTCAGTTTATAAAGAGATTCAGATTTCAGACATTTAGTTCCTTAACCTTTGAAATGGAGGTGGGGTCAGATCAGCAATCTCTGCTCTACCACCCCAATTTAGCAAATATAGAAAGTGAATGGCAACTGCAAAAACCAGTGAGACATTAATTCTGCTGTCAATCATGATGAAATCCATAGGAGATAAATGTGTCAATGGCTGTGAGTCATGTGGCCATTTCCACACTGGACTGTTATAGTGCTATCATTCTGCTTTCAACATCCTATGGAATCCTGGGGTTTGCAGTTTAGGAGGGTAGCCCCTCCCTAAACTGCAAACCCCAGGATTCCATAGGATGTTGAAAATGGAATAATAGCACTATAATAGCACTATAACATGCAGAAATGGGCATGATGACCTCCACTACCAGTCCAAATCCAGTTTAAAGTTAATAATGAACCTTTGAACAGCAAGCTCAAAAGGAGGTTTGAGTCTCCTAGTCACACTAACTATTACAGAGAGATGTATCAACCGCCTATCAGAACACTAGTAATTTTTTTCCAAATTTGCATCTATGTATAGAAATAAACATTTTTGGATTTTGTCCAATTCTGTGTCCTCTTTCATTTTCCATCCTATTTTCCTATGATGCATTTCCTGTGCAAATACGCTGAACCAGCTTTCAAATACAGAGTTCTTCTCTGTAAATTTGGACACATCACCCATGAGGCTGGCTGCTTCTATGGCACTGAATCCACTCTGGGGCTTAGTCTGATTTTTAAAGGAACTATCCAAGGTGTCAAAATCTATTCCCAAAATAGTTTCAGTACTTTAGATGGTTCCTTTAAATCTGGACTAAAGGCAACAGCACATTCACAGCCCCACTGGCACAACACTGCTCACTTCGTGGCCTAAATCAGGTCTGCGCAACTAGTGACACACCGAGACTAATGTATCTCTCCCCCAACTTCAACTACATTGGACTGACTACAACAGGCTTGGTTAAACATCTAAGTTGCACTGCCTGCCAACAGTTGCAATAAAATGATGCTTTCGGTTTACTGGCAGACCACTGAATATGCCTGTTGGGTTGTATTGAGTTTGGTGAGCCATACATTACACGGGCCTGCCTTGATAATTTATAATTCATTACCTGTCTTCCAATTCCATCATGCTTGGATTCAAATGTGCAGAATTTTTGCAACGTGGCACACCATTGTCCCAAATACATTTGCTACAGGGCACACCCAGTCCTGCCTATGCTTCCTTGAGATAGGTTTGCTCACCTCTTTCCTCCAAACAGCCATGGAATAGTTAAGTGTCTTTTCCAAGGCCACACAGGGAGTCACTAGCATAACCAGAGTTAGAAGAATTCAGGAGTATTGGCTCTCAGCCCTATCTGCTAAACAGAACTCCCTCATCACTGAGCAGATTTGGGGGGGTGGAGCAGGGTACATATGGTTTCCGACAACTGTCCCAGAGGATCACACTGGGTGGGTTTTCCAAATAAAGAGCAGCAGCCTACAAGGAAGAGAGCAGGAATTCCCATTGACAGACAACCACCAGGCTTACAACAGAGCTCAGCAAGCCCTTGCTCTTTTGCAATCTATTTATAAACAATTGTTTGTTTTATCGTTTTTATTTGAAACAGATTAAGCAGAAGAAGAACTTCTGGAAAGAGGTTTTCAATCAGTCTGCCTAGGTTTTGATTAGCAATGCTTTGCAATCTGCAACAGTGTCGTGCTGTGGCTGAGGATATATTTTACACTAGATGACATGCTTTTAATGCTGTTGTCATTCAAACATATGTCTGCTTATGGCTGCAATAATCCTAAACATACTTAATAGGAAGTAAACTTCACTAGAAAACTACTTGGATCTGTTGCCAAGTAAACATGTGTAGGAATATTCTGTATACAAGTATGCATTTCTCCTCCCTCCCTCTTTCTCCCTCTCTCTGTATATATGCAGATTTTAAGGAAAGCTTCAAACTGTAATTGATTAATTTGCATCAGATTTGAGGTGAACAGATATATGTCACTAAAAAAAAGAAGACAAAAGAGGGTACACAATTGCATAAAATCTCCACAAATCCCAGATACTTTAGACATTATTCATAGGGAAACAGCTCTTACATTAGGATCCCTGGATCATATTCTCCCCACCCCTTGAACCTCCTAGTTTTAACCCAGCCCCCTGACAATTTTGGTTGTCCTTTTCTGCATCTTTTCTCATTCTACGATGCTGGGGCTTTTTTTAAAAAAAAAAAGGAACAGAACTATATACAGTATTCAAAATGGGTCCACACCCTTTTTGTCTAACAGTTTAACCATCCCACTGATTGGCTTCCTCTGTTTTGTGTTGTTTTTACATGTAATTTGGTTGCCTCAATGTTTTTAGCAACATGGTATTCAAATTCTCCCCATTCCTTTCCTCTTTTTCTATCTCCCCTCTTTTATTGCAAGATTAACTCTCCATTTACATTGGAAGGGGTCTCCATTTTGTTTGTTTTCACTAGGACAAGATTCCTATTTTTGAAGAAGAAGCAGCAGCAGCAGCTTTCTTCTCTTTTATGGTTTCTTTATTCTGTTCTTTAGCCTCTTGGGTCTGTTTATACCTTAATTAGTCTGTAGTACATGCTGATTATTATGTATTTCAGTAACATAGTACATCCTAAAGAGATTTTTGTTTTATTGGTGCCTTCAGGTTATTTCTGACTTATGGTGACCCTAAGGAGAACCTATCATGGGGATTTCTTGGTGGAAATTATTCAGAAGCGGCTTGCCTTTGCCTTCCTCTGAGACAGAGAGAGTGTGACTTGCCCATGGTCACCCAGTGGATTTCCATGCCAAGCAAGGATTTGAACTCTAGTCCTAGCCCAACACTCAAATCACTATTGGTTCTTGTAGACTACTGAGTTTTACCCTCCTGACTCTCCTTTTCTTTCTTTAATTTTATTTTTATTAAAGTTATAACAAATAATATTTAAAAATAATCATTCTTACTTTTTATAAATATATAAGAAACAGAAAGCAAAGAAATATATAAATCAAATTTATATTCCTATATACCTATAAATTTATATACCTGTCCAACATCTAATTCTATTTCTTCTTCTTCTATTGATCTTCTATCTTAATCTACATAAATAGATAGCTCTATATCTTTTTCATGTTTCTTTCTGAATCGCCCATTTTCGTTGTATGTATTCTTTAATTGGTTTCAATTCTTCCCTATTTTTCCTTTTTGTTTCACCCTTAAATGCCATTGTCAAATCATCCATCATTATCATTTCTGATACTTTAACATCCCATTCCTCGATATCAGGTATATGTTCACACTTCCAGTACTTTGCATAAGTAATCCTTGCATTTGATACCATATACGGTATTATTCTCCAATATCTAATATGCTCTTTTTCTATTTGATGTAACATAAAAGAAATATTTCAGGGTGCAAAAGAATATTAATTTGTAATATTTCCAATATTTTCTTTTGAATGCTTTTCCAATATCTTTTAGCTTCAGGGCATGACCACTACATATGAAAAAATGTTCCTTCTTCTGTCTTACATTTCCAACATTTACTGGAAATCTTGTACATTTTTCTTAATTTTTCTGGGTCTAAGTACCATCTATAGAGCATCTTAAAGTAATTTTCTTTCAGTTTTTGGGCTAATGTAAATTTTTGTGTATTCTTCCAGCTTTTCTCCCAATGTTCCAAGCTAATTTCATGTCCTATATTTCTTGCCCATTGTATCATTGAATCTTTAATTATTTCTGTCTCTAATTCTCTGTTTAATAATATTTTGTATAATTGAGCCACCATATGGTCTTTTTTTCCCCAAGAATGACATTTTCAAATTCATTTCTTTTCCCTGTACTTTCAGATCCTTCCAATTTGTTATCCATTTTAAATCTTTCTTTCAATTTATTATATAAGAACCATTTACATTTGAAACCTTCCATCTCTAGTTCCTCTCTTGTTTTTATTCTTAGACTTGTCTTTTCTTCTACTAAATATCTTCATATCTGATCCGTTTTTCTTTCTCATCTCGCCATCTTCCAAATAAGGCTTCGTGGGGAGATAGCCATAATGGGATTTTAATATACATCTTCCTTTTAAATTTCTTCCACATTTCAAATAATGGCCTTCTAAGATAATGGCTAAGGAATTCTTTATCTACTTTGCTTTTATTATACCAAAGATATCCATGCCAGCCAAATTTCAATTCCGATCCTTCTCATTCCAATACTCTTTCATTTTCAAGAATTATCCATTCTTTCAACCAGGTCAGGGCATCTGCTTTGTAATATATTTCAAGATCTGGTACACCAAATCCTCCTCTTTCTTTTCTCTCTATTAACATCTGCCACTTTATTCTTGGCTTCTTCCCTCCCCGAATGAATCTCGATAAATCTTTCTTCCAATCACAGAAACATCCTTTGTTGATTATTATTGGAAGATTTTGAAAAAGATATTTAATTTTTGGAAGAATATTCATTTTAATTGATGCTATCCTTCCCAATAAAGATAACCTCAATTTAGACCATTTCTGAATTTCTATCTTTATTTCAGTCCATAATTTTTTGTAATTATTTTCATACAATTCATTGTTTTGTTTTGCTATTGCAATCCCTAAATATTTTATCTTTTTTTCTGTCTCAAATCCCGTCAATTGTATTATCTCTTCCATTTCTATTTTAGTCATATTCGTTGTTATGATTTTTGTTTTACCTTTATTAATTTTAAATCCTGCTATCTCTCCAAATTTTTTAGTTGTTTCCAGTAATTTTTTTCACACTTGACTGGATCTTCAAGAAAAATCACAAGATCGTCAGCATACGCCCTCAATTTGTATTCTTGACTCTTTACTTTAGTCCCTTTGATTTCTTTATCAACTCTGATGATTCTAAGCAGCACTTCCAATACTGTTATAAATAACAATGGTGTAAGAGGGCAGCCTTGTCTCGTACCTTTTTTTATTCTGATTGGTTTCGTTTTCTCACCATTGATTATCATTTGAGCGTTTGCATTTTCGTATATTTCTCCAATCCATGTGCCAAATTTTTCTCCACAATTCATCTTCCTAAGTAATTGTAGCATAAATTCATGTTTGATGTTATCAAAAGCTTTTTCTGCATCAACAAATATCATAGCAAATTCCTTCTCGTTATGTTTTTCATAATATTCTATCATGTTAATTACTGTTCTTAGGTTATCTCTTATTTGTCTTTTAGGTAAGAATCCACTTTGATCTTCATGTATTATCTCATTTAAGATTTTTTTCATTCTTCAGCCAATATATTTGCAAATATTTTGTAATCTACATTTAAAAAGGATATCAGTCGATAGTTGTTAAGATCTCGAGAAACCTTCCCTTCTTTCAATATTAACGTAATGTTTGCTTCATTCCAAGATGCAGGCTTTCCTTTGTCAACTATTTCATTAAACATTCTATGTATCGGCTTTAGTAATTCGTCCTGACATATTTTATAATATAAAGAAGAGAAACCATCTGGCCCTGGTGATTTTGCTAGTTTTGCTTTTTTAATAGCTTCCAGTATCTCCTTCATTGTAATATTAGCATTTAAAGCATTTTTTTGTTCTTCTGTCAATTCAATTATGTCTTGTTTCTCCAAAGATTCTTGTATCTTGTTATTTTCCTCTGTGCTATAATTATTTTCATATAACTCCTTGTAATGTTTCCTGAAGCTAGTTTTTATATTTTCTTGATCTGTTACAATTTCTTTTCCTTTATAAGCTTGAAAAATTAAGTTTCTTTCTTTTCTTTCTCTCAGTCTTAGAGCTAACCATCTACTTGGTTTGTCTGCTCCTTCAAAATGTTTTTGTTTCATTATCTTTAATTTTCTCTCAATTTCAATCATATTTTCATTCCTTATTTTTTCTTGTAGAATCCTAATTTCTTTCCTTAATTTCTCATTACATGTATCCTTTCTTGATTTTTCTTCCTTTATTTTAATCTCTCTCTCCATTTCTTTCACTTTCTCTTGTCTTTTAGTCTTCCACTCCGAATTCCACTTAATAAATAAACCTCTCATGACTGCTTTTCTGGCGTCCCAAATTACCTTCATAGAAATATCTTCTGTTTTCTTCAAAGTAGAGCTTTAAGGCCTCCTTGGCTTTTTAGATGTATTCTTTATTTTGCAATAGAAACTCATTCATCTTCCAATTTTGATATATATTTCTTTTCCTCAATTTCAGTTTCATTTGAATTGGATTATGATCTGAGGTAATTTTTGGTAGAATTTCCATATCTTGTATTTTAGTATGAATCGTCTTAGAAATAAGAAACATGCCTATTCTTGACATCGTATGATGACTATTGGAATAATAGGTAAATCCTTTCTCTTCAGGATGTTTTAACTTCCACACATCAATCAAAGAAGTCTCTTCCATTAATTTAAAGAAAGTCTTCGGTAATTTCCCTTGTTTTTGTTTTTCTTTCTTTCTTATTTGATCTGTCTTCCACTGGATTCAATACCACATTCATATCCCCCATAACCAAAATATTTTCTTGGTTCTTTTCAATTGTATGTTTTATTATTTCTTCTCTTATTTTATCATAGAATTCACTTTTCTTTTCCTGTGGCACGTATATTTCGACCAGCAGTAATGTAAGATCTGGGATTTGAATTTTAACTCCAATGAAATACCCTTGGTCATCCTGGAAAACTTCCTCCGATGAATATTTTGAATTTACATAAATAGCTACCCCTCTCTTCTTTTTGCTGCATGCCGAAATATAGCACTTTCCAAGTTTACGATTTCATAAATAATGTGCATCTGCATCTCGAATTTTTGTCTCTTGTATACAAATAACATCTGAATTGATTTTCTCTAAACAATGAAATACTTGTCGTTGTTTATAACTTGAATTCAAACCTTGTACATTCCACGATAAAACCTTTAAAGCCATTTTTCTTAAATTTCTTCTGTTTCACTTAACTTCTTTTCTGATTCTAATTCTATTAGTTCTTCTTCTTGTTCCTCTTCTGGTCTTTCTTGCAGTTCCTCTCCTTCTATCTCTACTTCTTCTTGAAACTCCTCTTGTCCCTTTCTTTCTCTATCACAGTCATGAATTATATCCTCTTTCATCTTTAAATTTTCCAATATCGTTCTAAGCTTTTTTTGCAATTCATATGCTTGTGTTGGTGTTGTTACCTTATATCTTCCTAACTTATAAGTAAAGGACACCCCTTCAGTCTTTTCCCATTTGTATCTTATTTGATGTCGTTGTAATAGTTGAGTCGAACTTCTGTATTCTTGCCTTTGTTTAAATACTTGATATGGAACATCTTTAAATAGTTTTACTTCTTTTCCTTCCACCATTAATTGTTTATCATAATTCTTCTGCAAAATTTTATCTCTCACCCAAGTTCTTGTAAAAGAAACAATAATGTCCCTTGGTAAATTCTTTTTTTTTTTTTTTGTTATTCTTGACTCCAGCCTGAAAATTCTGTCAATTTCTGTTTCCATCTTCTCTTCAGTCATTTCCATATAACCTGCTAGTTCTGAAATTATTCTTTGATATAAATTCTCCCCCGACTTCTCTAAAATTCCTCTAATTTTAATAAATTTGTCTTGATATCTCATTTCATACTTCTCCAATTCATTCTCACTTTTTTTTTGCATGTCTTTCATGGTCTTTCCTTCTACTTCGCATTGTTTTGTCTTCTCCTCCAACACTGTTATGACTGTTTTTATTGATTTCATTTCTGTATTTATTTTTTCAATCTTCTTATTAAAGCCTTCCAATTCTTTTTTAATATCCATCTTAATTTCAGCCCTCATTTCTTTTAATTCTTGTCTTATTTCATGTTTGAAATTTCTTATTTCTTCTAATATCTGTTGAACCACTTCTGGAAAAGGTACCAGTTGCTCCATGGGTTGTCTTTGATCCACTGTTAACTGTGAATGTACCTGTGAAGTTGCCTTCTTTCTTGTAGTCATTTCTTCACCCTTATCCTTTAACACTTCTTAACAATTAATAGTTAACCTTTAAACTTTCAAACTCAATATAAGATCAAAAATATCTCTATCAATCTCATTTTACACTTTATCTTATAGTTATTATTAATAATATTTTCCTTGGTATCTACTATTTGCCCACTGGATAACTCTCATTAGGATCTATTATTCACTTTTTATTCTATGTCTCTTCTAATCTAATAACAATGTTATTAGATTATTAGATTAACAATATTTTCCCCCTTCTCCTTCCAAATCAATTTATCTCAATGTAGTACAATCTCTATTTAAATGTTCTATTATAACTACTTATCCAGTTATATCATACTGCTTACTGCTTACCACTACTTTACCAATTATACTTATTAACACAATATTTACTTATAAATAAACTGACTCTCCTTTTCAAGTTCTTTTTTAAACAATTTGTTGTTATTCTGTGCCTTCAAGTCAGCTTCAACTTATGGTGACCACTTCATGGGGTTTTCTGGGCAAGATTTATTCAGACAAACTTTGCCATGGCCTTCCTCATAGGAACAAAGACTATTTCTTGCCCAAGGGCTCCCAGTGCATTTCCATGGCTGAGCGGGAATTTAAACCTTGTTCTCCTGTAATTCTTATCTAGCACTCAAACCATTGTACACCGACTGTTCTTTTTAAGAATGCAGCTGTTGTTGTTATTTTAGTAAAAGTAGTTGAAGTCATATTAATTTTTAAAATAAAGGTTAAAATAAGCTGTAGTAAATA
>CAOLHI010003438.1:0-177712 GCA_948474755.1 Ctenosaura bakeri
TAGGAGGACCAGCTCTGCTGCTGGCTGCTCACCAACAGGAGATGTAACACAGTGCTGCTCCAGCCATTCCTTGCTTTCTACTACTGCTCTGCTGTACTTCAACAGTCTGTTAATTTCCTCACCTTATTAAGCTCCAGAAAAGTATAGCTGGCTGTGTTACACTAAAATATATATTTGTCTTGGTTTTCTTATTGATATCATCGGTGTGAATTGTGCAATATCAGTTTAGCTGTGGGTTGGTTTATTATTCCATCAGGTTGATTTGCCAGTTAGAAAGTCTTCTAGCAAGATGGTCCATGTGACAGGTAATTAAATGCTGTACCACTCCTGTTTTAACATGGGCCATTTCCGCACTAGACTGTTATAGCGCTATTATTCCACTTGCAACATCCTATGGATTCCTGGGGTTTGCAGTTTAGGGAGGGGCCGGCTGGCCCTTCCCAAAACTGCAAACCCCAGGATTCCATAGGATGTTGCAAGTGGAATAATACCGCTACAACTGTCTAGTGCGGAATTGGCCGTGGATAGGAATGCTGCGTGTGTATGGGCCTTTGCACTATGGTAAGGAGAGTATGACCCACAGACTGCATACCGTCTCCAAGCCTGTTTTTAGAACTACTTGGGGGATCCAACACCACTACATTTTTTTGCAAAGGCCTCATTTTAAAACCAAAATTGCGTCTCTCCAAATTCCTCCAGGTTTTAGGGCCTTTTTGGATTGTCTTAAGCCTAGGAGAGGCCTCCCCCCACCCCGAAGAAAACCAAAGCATGTCCTGAGACAAGAAAAGTTCTGCTTGTTTTGAACTGCTCTCACTGATCTGTTTTCAACCACAGGCTTCTTTCTGACTTAGCAATTCAAAGTGGCTTCTGTTTGCCTTTGCTCTGGTAGGAAACCAGAACTTGCATTTTTAGCTAGCCTCAGTTTCCCATTTGTCAGCATTTATTGGGTTGACCTGAGAGATAGACAAATGGAATATCCCTACCATATACCCCCAACATTTCACAGATGAAATTTTGGAAACATATGTAAATTTAAGTGATATGGCCAAGCAATCCAAAAGCTTTTGGGTGTTTTTACTTGCTAGCAGGCGGTGCAGGGTGAGAGTGCTCAGTTCTTGCAGAGCATCTTCTTTTAAAGCAAAAGACCTCTGAAATTTTTCTCCACCCATTCTGCAAGTTTTTTATCTTTACAGAATCCTATTGGTGCTGGAATGACAAAATGGAATACTAAATGAATGAAAATAGAACTCTGGATTACCACACTGGCATATGTTTGGATTAGATGACCCTTAGGGAACCTTCCAGTTGTACAACTATGTGGTCATCATAAACCAGTTGCAGACTGTCTGCTTAATCTTGTTATTGTTGTGTGCTGTCAAGTTCTTTCTGACTCATGGGAACCCTAAGATGAATTTATCATGGAGTTTTCTGGGGCTGAGAGTGTGTGATGCACCCAAGGTCACCCAGTGAGTTTCCATGGCCAAGCGAGAAATCGAAACCTGGACTCCAGAGTTTAGTCCCACACTCAAACCACTACACTATGCTGGATTATTGTTAGGGTAAAATTAAATGTCAGGAAAAATAATCACCACCATAAGCTCCAGGAGATAAATAGAATAAAATTTGTTAAAATACACGCAGTTACAGGGGTAAGGACCATCATAAAGAAACTGATGCATTTCCAGCAGCCTTGTAGGAAGTGTTTGTTAGACTATAGTTCCATAAACACTTAGAAGACACATTAAAGATACAAGGGCTTACTTTTCTCCTCACATCTGTCGTAGGCCATTTCTGCACTAGACTGTTATAACACTATCATTCCATTTTCAACATCCTATGGAATCCTGGGGTTTGCAGCTTAGGGAGGAGACTCTGAGGCCCCTCCCTAAACTGCAAACCTCAGGATTCCATAGGATGTTGAAAATGGAATGACAGCACTATAACAGTCTAGTGCAGAAATGGCCTTACTCTCAAGACTAACAAACAAGTTTGCCCCACTTACTCTCAGATCCCCAGGCACATTCTTACCTCTTCTGTCTCATCTTCAGATGCACAAGAATACTTTCTTCACTTTTCTCTTGGGATGTCTTACTCTCTCACACACAAAAAATCCCCACCTCCTTCTCTCTTGTACGCAGAGATAGACAAACACTAGATTTATAACCCACTAAATCACATGCATGTAGGGACGTGCACAGAGATGCACAAAAACGCACCACTCACCATCTCCACCTGGCCTCTCATGGCTCCTCAAGTGAGCATAGCTGGCTCTCTACCATTTCTCTAAGCCAGCATGTTTGTATTACCTCCTCCCCTAACAGCTCCAAGCTCCCACTGTCCTAAAATTCAATCCAAGGCCCATGCCATACGGGGGGGGGGAATAAGAACAAACAAACAAACAAAAAACCAGTGCTTTGCCTTTTTTAAAACAAATTCATGTTGGGGTGGGGAATGTGAACTATAGTTGAAATCCACTGGCTCCTGCACAGTCTTCTGGCAAAAAAAGAAGGGACCATTGCTGGGTATTCACTCACGCCACATGGATTTCTTGGTCTCAGTGCCCACTCCCACAAGCCACTCCAAAAAGCTGTGGACCCTTTAGAACAAAGTATGGTGTGGCATTGCAGGTGCAGAGAAGCAAGACCCTCATATAAATTCAGCACGGCTGCTTTGTGCTTGTGACTACATGGTATTACATAATAAAAACCAGTTATGGATCTGTAAGTATACAATGCAGGATGCCAATCAATGTATCTTCTTTTTTTAAAAAAATGTGT
The DNA here is from genome assembly GCA_948474755.1 of Ctenosaura bakeri. Classification (NCBI taxonomy): domain Eukaryota; kingdom Metazoa; phylum Chordata; class Lepidosauria; order Squamata; family Iguanidae; genus Ctenosaura; species Ctenosaura bakeri. The sequence continues at coordinate 2,778 of CAOLHI010003438.1, forward strand.
TAAATTAAAACAAGAGTGTGAGGGGAACATGCTTGTCACAGCCTGAGTATTAATATAAGCCTCAAATGTGACTCTTGTCAAATGGTTCTGAAAATGTTATTGTACTTCCTTTCCTCTCACACACATGTGCAGCCTTAAATAAAGCAGAGCCAATTTAAAATACACTCTTCCCCACCAAACCCTTACCAAATGTAAACAAAAGATTAAACCGAAAAGGTCCAGATGTGCACAGTATCAATTGCTGGATTACTTTTTTTTACTGAAACGGAAACCTTATGCTTTTAAAATAAGCCACATCACTGAGAAAAACAAACCAAGATCTTAGCAATTTTTTTAAAATGAGGAAAGGGATCACATACACAAAGAAAGTGGTCACCCTTTGGATAATAAGGCACTATTCTATAGCAGAGTTGGGTTGACTTCAGTCTTATGTAGTTTATTTTAACAGGATAATCACCAAATAAAGTGCAGACATGTAGACCACAATATGAAGCAAAATTCAAATTCTGATGTAACCTGGCTGAAAAAGTAATATGTAGCTGAAATATCTACTTATAATTTTCAGTCAGTGAAAAATCTCTGGATGGAAGGCAAGAGAAGGAAGAACTCATGTGGGAACCAGACCATTCGTTTAAAGATAAAATGGCCTTCTGCACAAGAAACCATCTCTCAGTATGTTTTACCATTAATGGATGAAGAAGTTAGTGCAGCAACACTAAAAATTGAAATTATACAGTGTACAGAAAAAATGTATTGCAAAGAAATAAATAAAAACAATTATTTTAGATATAAAACCAATTATTTAAGGGAATTAAAAAAAAACTCTTTAAGGTTCTTGAATGGAGTCTGACAGCAGACTGAAGTCAGCAGTTTATTTAACAACATAATCCCAGGTGGACCCAGAACTCCACCCTGTACAAGCAATTAAACCAACTTTATATAATTTTTTTTCAAAAACCTACAGTGGCAGCAACTGAGCAACAAAAGGCTATGATATAAATACATACAAACTCACCGATAAAAAGCAGATACTATATTTCAGAGGAAGGAACTGGTAAAACTACCTCTGTGTACTTCCTGTCTAAGAAAACTGTGAAATTCAGGGAGTCACAATAAATTGACAGGCAAATTGAAGGCACACGTACACATACTGGTCCCGAGCTATGTACATCAAACTTGTTTTTTGTATCTTATGTTCATGTTGGTCTAAGTGCTCTCATGTCAGCAGAATATGTCAATATGTTTTGGAACCTGGCTCAGAACATTTTTTACATGTTTAACTTAACTTGAAATCACTGGAAACCTACAATGTTATTTTATGTTTAAGAAAACTGCTTTCTTCAACGTGGTTCCATCTCATTTAGGTGTTGTGGCCACTTGTAGGCTTTTCTCCTTCAAAGGGCAGTGAGAAAATACATACATACATACATACATACATACATACATACATACATGTTCCAAATTTCAACTGACTGAGAGGAAATCTGAGCAGAGAAGAAGCTGGCACAACTTCATTGTGCCTAGGCCCAGATGCTGGTGAAGGGCCCTCCTTCCATCCCAGTTGCCAGTTCCCTGGCCTTGGAGGGAGAGAAGAACCAACAGTATCTGCTGGACTTAATCCCCTTCCCCACTGCCATTCTTTTTTCCTTGTGTGTCATGTCATTTAGGTTGTAAGCCTGAATGTAGGGAACTGTCAAATTAACAATTTGCAAGCCATTCTGAAAGCCTTTGTGGCTGAAGAATGGGGGGTAAATATTCTCATACCATGCTGTAATAGGGTCACCAATTGCTACAATGGATGTGTTGACCTCAGCCTTAATACTGTGAGTCTACTACTATAGAATATTTACATAACATGGATGTTTCCTAAAAGACACTCATGATCTCTTAGCTACGGGATTGTTCATTTGTGTAAAGTGGTTCTATCCATTCTTGATTAAGAATGTAAGAATTATCATGCTGGATCGTGACAGAGCTCTCCTTCATCAGCAGCACATGGGCTTTAATTCTCTGCCCATCAGGAGATGTGCTAAGAAGCAATATTTGGGAGTAGGCAGGGAAGGCAATGAACCTAGTCAGAGAAAGAGACACACCATTTCCACGCGACAACACTTTCCCACGTCGTCCCATTGCAATCCTGGCAGTAGTGTTGCCAGGAACGGAACATGATAGAAACACTCCCCTCTGCACCCGACTGGCTCCCTGCAGAAGGGAGTGCAAGGGACATATGTCTGCCTTCCACAGCGGAGCTGGGCTCTTTCCCATGCTATGCTGGGGAAGGAAGTGCTGCCATCGTACTTTTTACCCTTCCACATGGCAGGTAAGTACAGGAGCGCTGCACCATTGTCAGTGTTTAACAGATTTAACCTGTTAAGCGAACATCCTGCAATCGTGACACATGGGGACTCGATGGCAGCAGGACCACAATGATGTTTTGCAGAAGCATGGCCCATGGACTGCTGCCATCCTGGCCCCATAGTGAGACTGTGACACCACGTGGAAATGGCCATAGAATGGTTTAGCTGGTTGCCAAGAAAGAACCTGGGGGTGTTGCAATGAAGTGCATTGTTTGAAGATGGGGGAACAAGAAAAGAAGGGCTGATCTTCAAGAGAATAATTCCTGCTTGGGGCGACCTGGCTTTCTCCTTGTTCAGATTGTATATTTGTAGATAAAGAGACTCTGCCTCAGTACTCTCCTCTGAGAAAGTGATGGTCAAAAGGCTGAAATTTCCCATTTCTTCGGAAAGCAACAAGTCTGAAACTTCATTTAAAGAAGAAGGCAGTGGATGAAGAGCTGGATATGTCAGTTGGGTATCACCTTTTCATTTTGATAACCTTTCTTTAGTGCTGGTGAACTGAACATGTGCAGAACACTGGGTCCAATTCCTACAGAACATAAATAAAAATGAAAAAGGCCATTTCCTCTAGTGCAATGAGTAGGAATGCTATCTGGCTCCTAAACATCTGTGTATTCATATTGCGCAAGGCAGTGTCTAATCCAATCCAGAAAGTGGTTTCTTTTTCAGAATGTGAGCTTTCTGGCTCCTCCACTCCCACCCCTGTTTATGTCATCTTGGTTGCAATGCTAAGTTTCCTACCAGATTGCAAACAATTAGTTGTGTGAGCCAGGGGTCCATCCAGGGGGCGAGGTGGAAAGAATAAAGCAGAGCTCTCGTTCTGGTGCTCATGACATGGAAAGGCTGGAGAAATGATGAATCACAAGCAGTGGCTGGCTCCGTTTTGGGTTGTGTTACTGTAGTTCCTAGCTCAGACTTGTGGGATATTAGATATCATTTCGATATCAATAATGTGGTCTACTATACCCCTCTGTCCTCCACGTGCTTGCGAGGCCCCCGGACAAGCTCGCATACAGGCACAACCACTAATCGCTGTAATATTCCACACAAATACAGGCAGGCCAGAAATAGCTGACCCGCTGCTTCAGGAGACCTCAAGGCAAGTACCACATTATGTATAGAATCATAGAATCATAGAAATGTAGAGTTGGAAGAGACCACACAGGCCATCCAGTCCAAAGAACTCCCTGCCCGGAGCAGGCAGCTTGACTAACCAAATACTCATCTGTCAAGCACTCCGTATTTGCATACTGGCTACTCTATTGACAATTCGGTCTTAACTCAATCATGTAAAATTCTGACCTTTCGGAGGCTTTGCCTCCAGCCCAAAACTCATTGTTGTCCCCAAGTACGGACTAGCCTATGGCCACATTTTCCCCTATAAGAACTCCTGACTTTGAGCACTTCCTCGGATTGCTCCTGGCTTCCATCCCGCCTTGCTGCTGCTTCATTTGGTGAGCCTTCCCCTCAGCCCCACGTGCTGAGAAATGCCATTTCCATGAACAACTTCTTCAGACTACCTGGGCTTCAGGACAGGTGTAGTATTCCCATACCAAAACCTCCTCTAAAAATCCCTCTATCCAACTCCAACTTTTATTTCTATAGTTCTCTGTGTGAGTGTGTTGCATACACTTGATTGGCTGTATTTTAATAAAAACAACAATTATCATTTTACTTCTGTTTGCTCCTTGACTTGGCCTGACCCCGTAGACACTGGGTAAAAGATCTCGCTACGTTGCCCTGCCTCTCATATTGCTAGCTTGTGCTCTTTTGACTAATTCCCACCTTTGTAATTTGGAGTGCACGTAGGTGTCCCTCACGGGACCCCCAGAAATCAGGATAACAGAGGTTGCTTACAATAAGGGAGAGATAGACGTGATGAAGCCACAAATTGCAGGAGCATGAGTCCTACTTGCTTCAAGCAACCACCTCCGTGCAATTTATGTCATTTCTAGCTGGCAAAACAGCCTGAGCCCTGCTTCACATTTCCCTTGGAAGAGGTGTTAGGCAACAGGTATAGGACAGAGCAGGTCAAGAAAGGAGCCACTAAGAGATCAGGTACATGTTTAATGAGAAGTATCAAGGAAGCTGTCGGAGAAAAAAACATTTCCTTCAGAAAATAGAATTCTTGTCGAAACAAGGAGAACCAAAAGAAACACTGCCTTAGACAAAGAGAATGGAAGCAGACATTTAGTTATTTAAAAAATAATAATCTGAGAACAAAAACAACAACAAATCCTTAAATACATTAGAATCTGACTTGGAAAGCTATTGGATGACAAAGAGTTTGCTGACAATTAGCTGTGGTAAAGGAAAGTAAGGCAACTAAGTTTGCATTTTCTTCAGACATAAGGGAGATTCCTATGTCTTTACTAGTAAATCAGATGTCAGCATTGCACAAAAAGCCTCTACACATAGAGGAGTCTCTCCAGAAACTGAGGGGAACGATGGAAATGCATGAGGACAGGGTGGGCTATCATGCTTCCCATCCTCACAAGTTTATTTCATAACAACAGAATCAAACTTCCTGTATCACTGGGATCCTGGGGTCATCCAATAATCCTGGATGAGGTCAGGTTCGGGGCAGACAGGAGCACTTCTTCACCTGAACTTGGAAAAGTTACCACAAATTCTGTACAAATTGGCAACATTGTTATTTTCCTCCATAAAACAAGTAATGTGTACTCATTACTTTTTCTCATTACTTTTCTTAGGCTAAAATGTAACCTTGGAGCATTTTGAAGGGTTTCCCCCCTCCCAGTTTTTAGGCTAGTGTCTTATTTTTTAAGCCTTGTTCTTTTTTAAAAGGAACGAAATGCACCAAGCAATATAATCAGAAATATAACATGTCACTAAAATATATTTTGTAACTATTACATTTAATACACTTAGCAGAAAAAGTATTAAGTCATCTGGGCAATGGGAAGAGGCTTTGCAATGAGTTAAGTAATAAATTCCTTTTAAACTGTAACTTTTGAAGCTCAGGGGGGAAATAGTGTATAGCTTTGCTGGATCAGGCCTGATTGAATATTGTACTAGAAATAAAATGCATTTCTTAAGATTATCTGAAATGTTCCAGATGCAAATCCTTCCTTGTTTATGATATTGATTGTGTGGTTATTGGAAGTGCCTTGATGGTGACTACACTCACAGTTTGGAAAAGTTTAATTGTTGGAGTGCAACTCCTAGGGCCGTTCTGCAGTACACTGTTATGGCACTATTATTCCACTTTCAACATCCTGTGGAATTCTGGGGTTTGTAGTTTCCTGAGGCCAAAGACCTCTCTGGCTGAGAATTCTAAATACCCCTCCCTAAACTGCAAACCTCAGGATTCCATAGGATGTTGAAAGTGAAATAATAGCTCTATAACAGTATAGTACAGAAAGGCCCCTAGAATCCTCTGGTTAACATGGCCAGGTTGCAGAAGGATGCTTTATGTCATGAGAGGTCCATGATAATTATAAATGAATGAATGAATGAATGAATGAATGAATGAATGAATGAATGAATGCTATAATGTGCCATTGCAAGGTTATTACCAGTACAGAACATTTGTTCATCCAATCTGGAAGTCTCAACCTCTACAAATTTTTCTAAGAAATCTTTACATGGAAGTTGCCTCTGCAGAAGCTGTAGAAGTTATTTTAGGGGAAATAGCTATCTCATTCTGTTTCATAAAGCTCAGAAACATTCTTAAGGCACAAGATAGTCTGCATTTCTCTGCCATCATATATTTCTTTACTTGTGCTGAACTTGTAGGCCCTTTCTGCAGCTTACCTCCATCCAGTGCAGTCACGTGGGGATCATGCGAGCAGCCTCTTTTGTGAGGCACTGGAGTCTCCTCTGCTCCTGCTCCACAGCAGTTGCCTGCTGGCCGGCAAGCAACATGAAAGCTCTGCCTCTTCCTTCCACAGCACAGCCAGGTATTTTCCCAGGCTGTGCTGGGGGAGGAAGCATGAGGGCCACAGCTCCGGAGGCTCCACATGGATGGTAAGTGTGTGTGGGGCCCTGGAGCAATGTGTGATCGTGCATCATTTTTGGCCAAAAGCCAAAAATGAAATATTGCGTGATTGGCACCTGCTGGCCCCGACAGCATCGCATGATTGTGAGGACATCCATGTGAAATGCTCCTTGCAATCGTGCAATGCTCCGGAGGCCCTTTCGCATGACTAATGCTGTGCGAAAAGGGCCATAGGCATAGCCTGTGGGCACAAAATAAGAGCACTATCCCTAAATAAGAATTCTACCCCCAATGAAATTTTCCTTCAACTCCCATATTGCTATCATTACAATAACTTAAAACATCAAGTGAGCATTTAGAAATAGAGTGTAAGCGTCCAAAGAAAAGGGCAGACAAAGGTACAAGGGAAGGTAAACACAACAAATAAAAGAGTTCTTGGTGTGACCAATTTTCAATGTATCACTCTCTGCAATGCTAGAAATGTGGGGACTAAGTAAAAATTCATGGGGGGCAGAATTCTTACGGGGGGAATCAATGTCCTCATTTTGCCCACCTCCCAGTAACAACCCCTTCAGCTGAACTCCTACTGCAGCAGAAGAGGGACCTCAAGGCTGGGTCCCAAGCTGCTCAATTGCTTTCTATTCCCCCTCTACTTCCCGCAGCTATTCTGCCAAATGAAAGGTCAACAGCACTCCTTCTTTTGCATACTGTACAAAATTGCCACTCTGATCTCCACCAAACTGAAGTTTCAACATTTCAGTATCAAGAGATAGTAAAAATTCCATCCCTTCAACATTACGCAGGCTGAAAAGATGAATATTTGCATAACCAACAGTGGTATCCAAAGACATGGCACTTCCTGTGGTGAAGTAGCAGATACTACCACCACCACTACAGATACAATGACCAAGTTAAGAAGCAAAGGTCCCCAAAGCTGGCCAAGTTATTTTGGTATGTGAGGCCTAAAATCCCTTAAACACTTCTTCCCATCTGCTGGGGAAAAAAATACAATAACAAATGGGATAAGTAAGGGTTTCCTTCATGATACCCAAAGTCTGTTGCTCTGAGGCAGCTGTTTCACCCTGCCTAATGAGGATAGTCTGACACCCTCCAACATTTCACAGATAAAAACTGATACATGTGGCTGAACAACATCTGAGGGTGGTCAAGATGGTAAAAATTATTGCTGGGGAATAAAAGACAAGCGATTAAAGGTTGCAGAGGCTTGCTTTTGCCTGAGTCTACAGGGAAGAGCAAGACTCCATTCGCTCCTTTCCTCTTTTGCCTGGTGAATTAATTGAACTCAGTTTGTACCAATGCAAGTCAGCCAAAAAAAAAGTGTGTGGGGGGAGGGGGTAAAATGGAAGAAAGAAAGAAAATCTAGGACAATACTGTCCCTGCCAAATCAGGGTAAGCAATTCTAGGGACCAGCAGGGGAGTTGGATATTACAAAGAACATGGCAAGGAAGAGACCAACTTGCTACCATTTATAGGTCAAGTGAAGGTGTAACTGCTGCAATGTGTAGTTTCCTCTCTCCTTGCCAGTCTTTTCCCCCTTGGGATCACACCAGGATGAAGCCAACTGTTGCAGTGCTGCTGAGTATAGTATATGTAGGAATTCTTGTTACCGTACCTGAAGTGGCAGGAGGGGTCAGATTTTCTAAATATTCCTTTGGTGCTACTACTGTTGAGCTTAACCTGTAGGGGGCTATTGCTGAAGAACCTCATAAGGGCTATTTCCATACGAGTCTGTTATAGCGTGATGATTCCACTTCCAACCTCCTATGGAATCCTGGGGTTTGCAGTTTTGAGAGGAACCGGTGGGCCCCTCCCGAAACTGCAAACCCCAGGATTCCTATTGCGCTATAACAGACTCGTGTGGAAATGGCCAAGGTTTGGTGAGTTGTCGCTCATGGTGAGGGCAGCAGCGGTAGCAATTTCCCAGCCTCACTCTGCTGTGAAAGCCTCTTCACTTCATGAGATTCAGGCACCTATGGGATGCAAAGTATGGTAGGGCACCAGTCTGTTCCTGAAGCTGTTCAGGAACAAAAGATAACTGTGCTTCTTCAAAAAGAGAACTGTTGTGATCCTAGCAATTATCAGTAAGCCTGCTTTCTATAACTGGGAAAATTTATACTAGGTTTTTATTTAATGATCTTTTACAATAGATAAGAGTAAGAAATTCTTGAAGATGAAAAATGAGCTTCATATCAGGCCTTTCCAGTGTAGATTGTCATGCATCTCTTACAGAAAGGTATTCTGAACCAAAGCTGGGATAGGCCTTTTTTTGGGTTTTTTGTATTTGTATTTTATTTTATTTATTTATTTTTTGTGCCATTCTGAGGAATTGGTTGTGTGTAAAGTTGGAAGCTCTAGCTAATAACAGTTTTTGGGTTTTTTAGCCTTTGTACAGTTGGATTGAAAAATAGGTTCACTGTAGACTAGTGAGACACCCATTTTATTTCATTTTGCCTCTGGAAGGAGTACATTGAGATATGTGTTAGATCTGTTCTTGTTTAGTCTTTTAAAAGCAGTGCTGAGCAAAGTGAAGGTTGTGAGCCATAAGCACTTTCTACTGTCCCCCTGCTTTTTTTGTGAATTCCCAGGAAAAAATGAATTAATGATCTCCTACCAAAAATTGGCAGCAAACCATTAATGCAAGTGACTAACTTAACACAGTGCATTTGACTAACCTAATCAATTATGTTCTCAATTACCATTGTAAATGCTAACTTCACAGTGCAATTGATAACCATAGGCAATTATGTTGTCAGTTATTAACCAAGCAGAAGCATTTGATCCATGGATGTTTTGCTGGTCGATGGGAATAGGAAGCCTCTAAGTAACTACTTTTGCTGTTTCTGCTGTTGTCTGTGCTGTCAAGTTCATAGGGTCCCATGTTGATTTAAAATTCAATATACGCTTTAGTGAAATGAAATTAGTCCATAATGAATTAGGCCATTTTTGCACTAGACTGTTAAAGCAGCTGGCCCCTCCCAAAACTGCAAACCACAGGATTCCATAGGATGTTGCAAGCGCTATAACAGTCTAGTGAGGAAATGGCCTCCCCCCCTCTCTCTCTGGTGTAATTAGTACTTGGAAAGGAAACCAGCATGGTCTTAGTTCCACAAAGATATAATACATTAATATAAATTAATTCTTTCAAATAACGGCTGACATCCTGTTAGTCTCTTGTTTCTGTGCGAGCTCCCTTACGCTTTGTACTTCCTTGGCTAATGTGTAACATCTATAATCAGTTGATGGTTATGAAAGCAAAGTTAAGCACATGGCATCACTGTATATTGTGATGCGTTCTGCATTGATTGCACAGTTGCACATTTGGTTGCACAACATCACAATTCTGTACTGAGGTAGCATAGCACATCTGATGTGCAACTTCATGAGCATAAAGTTACATTGCATGTCTTTAATGTAGGATCTTGGCCAGCAGTAAATAAATAGTGAGTTGAGCAGGATTTCATTTTTTAACTCTTGGTTTCCTCTGAGGTTAGGTTTCAGAACTTCCCAGGAATACCAAAATCTATGTACACTAAAGTCCCATTGCATACAATGGCATAGTAAAATGGTCTCCCATATATAAAATGGTGAACAATTCAAACAAGTGCCAGAGAGAGCCTTAGGATCTGTTGTTACCCTGTTTTCTGGGGGTCCTGGGAGGGACACCTAAATGCGCTCCCGATTATATAAGTTGGGGAAATTATCCAAGAGCACAAGCTAGCAATACGATAGGCAGGGCAACGGAGTGAGATCTTTTACCCAATGTCTACGGGGTCAGGCCAAGTCAAGGAGCAAACAGAATTGAAATAATAATAATTGTGGTTTTTATTAAAATACAGTCAAACAGTGTATGCAGCACACCTACACAGATAACTATAGAAATAAAGGTTGGAGTGGGATAGAGGGATTTTTAAGAGGAGTTGTTGGTTTGGGTAATACAACACCTGTCCTGAAGCCCGGGTAGTCTGCAGATTGAGTTCGTAGGTATAAAGTCTCAGTACGTGGGACTGAGGGGAAGGCTCACCAAGCAAAGCAGCAGCAAGGCTGGATGGAAGTAGGGAGCAGTTCGAGCAATCCAAAGAAGTCCTCAAAGTCAGGGGTTTATATAGGGGAAAATGTGACCACAGGCTAGTCCGTACCTGGGGAAAACAATGAGTTTTGAGCTGGAGACAAAGCCTTCGAAAGGTCAGAATTTAGCATGATTGAGTTAAGTCCGAATTGACAATAGAGCAGACAGTATGTAAACGCAGAGTGCTTGACAGATGAGGATTTTCCTAATCAAGCTGCCTCCTCGGGGCAGGGAGTTCTTTGTAAGTAGTGTGCATACATAATAGAGTACTTGCCTTGAGGTCTCCTGAAGCGGTGGGTCAGCTATTTCTGGCCTGCCTGTGTTGTTTGGAATATTACAGCGATTAGCGGCCGTGCCTGTCTGCGAGCTTGTCCAGGGGACCTCGCAGCATGTGGAGAAGAATAGGTAAAGAAGGCCAAATTATTGATATCAAAGTGATATGTAATATCCTTCAAGTACGGGCTAGAAACTGCAGTAACATGTGAAATGGCAGGAGGCTACAGCAAGATATGCCTACACATCAGCATAGAGCTCAGTGCACAGCATAATCAGAGTTTGCTTTCTGGATTATTTTATGGTTGGTTGAATCTGTAAATGCAAAACCCATGGATACAGAGGGCCAACTATCCTAAATTCCTATTACAGTAAAATAAATATGACTGGAATCCTACATTACAGTTACAGATTTGTCACCTATGTTATAGGTCTGTAGTTATGGATCTGTAACTGCTCTGTATTCAGCTTTGCTGTGCATTCACAACTGTGGTCCTATTGCCACAATAATAAATGCCCCTCAAATCCTATATTAAACTCCTTGGGGTGCTTCTCCTCATCACACCATAGTCGGTGGATGGAAGGGGAATTGCTGCATCATTAAAGTACCCCATTCAACCATGCTGCAGACTTCTGTCGCATGGGGCAACTCTCTGCAGTTTCAGAAGGAATTTGAGAGTGGATTCCTTTAGTCATTTGTAGCTACATTTATATAGTTATGAATGCAGGGTAGGATCTCAGAGTTTATTTTTGTGTTTATCCAATTTTGTATCTTCTTGTTCATCTATATCTGTTTTTGACCATTTTACCTGTTCTGCTTAGCCATAACTGCTTTCCCTTAAGCTATCCTGTCTTTGGACTTGCAGCTTTCAAGTCCAAAATTACCCCGGCCCAGCAGAATTTGCCAACTTATGTTTTAAAGTACGATTTAATGCTTCCAGGCAAGACTTTTGTTGTGCAGTCTCTCTGCCTCATTCATGGATTTTTATGAATGCCCTGAGATCTGGCAACACTGACCACCCACATAGTACACAACAGGATTCTGGCTGCAGGGTGATGTTGCAAATCTCTATCTGAAAGGACCCATCACTTGTATTGACTCATATCCGTTGAAACTGAAGACTTTTATAACACAAACATATAGGGCTAAATCCAAGTATAAGTCCCACACAGAGCAGATTCAGTGAAACATCAGAACTTATATTAATGCTGATTTAATCAAGTTCTCATTGATTCAGTTGGTCTATTGTGGGTGAAACCAACAGTCACATTGTTCCTGAATATCTTAAGCAGTGGATTTGAATGGCATTGCCCAATTAATTTTTCTTCTGGACTAATGGTTCTCAAACTTTAGTCTTCTGGGTGTTTTGGACTTTGACTCCCAGAAGTCCCAGCCAGCTTATCCAACAGTCAGGAATTCTGGGAGCTGAAGTCCAAAACATCTGGAGAACTAAATTTGGGAATCACTGTCCTGAACACATTAGTAGTGAATATGTGGCTAATATGCCATCAGTAGTCCTGGATGAGCCAATGCCACTTAAATATATAAAAATAAACCCTCGTATAAAGCCTTACATAAGATATAGCTTTTATCATAGTGAAGGTAACACCAGCCTAAACTATAAAGATTTACAAGCATGATCCTCTGCAAGTTTACTCTCAAGTTCCATTGAATTCGGTAGGGCTTATACCCAAGTAATTAAGCTCTGCTTTATATCCTTGGATGGCAACATCCAATGTTATTTTTATTACAGAGATGGCACCCCGTGGTATTCAATCTCTACCCCCTTCCTTTTAAAACAGAGTTGCTTGTTTTGAAATTTAAACACAATTTTGCTACAAGGGTTTTAATAAGGGGCTTTAAAAGAATTCTTTGAAAGAAGAAGGATTTGATGTATAGCTATAAACATATTCCTTAATGAAGAATTTTTGGGTTTGGTAGCCTGGGAATAAGCCAGCTGTTCCTGAAGGAAGTTTATTGTGGAAGATTAATGGAGAGCCCTTAGCTGAAACAAATCACATGGCTGTTTATTGAAACTTCCAGCCAGAGAGAACAAAAGCCAACTCTTCTAAAAGAAGTGTAGTAGAGGGTGAAATCTAAATGTCTCCATGCAGATCCATTGGATCGCAGGAGGTTTCAGACACCTCTGGATCATGTCCTCCCCTCATTCTCATTCTAGGCAGAAGCTCTTTTTCCTTCCCTCAAATTATTTCAAGCCAAGAAAATCCCCTGCAAAACAATACCCCAGAAATCCTACACTTCTAATGAAAATTGCTTTTTGATTTATTACCTGTGGTTTGGTAAATTGGCTTCAGTAAGCTACAGGCAATTGCAAGTCAAAACCACGCTGGTTATATTAATGAAGGTAGCTCCCAAGTGCCTGATGGGACTCCTACAGACCACCATGAAAGTAGATGAGAAGAAAAGAATGCCAAATGAAACATTTGGGCCAGTCATCCAGAAAGATATATTGTTAAAATTTGTCCAAATCTCCAATTCATCAATGGAAGGGAAAAAAGGAAACTTTCAAAAATGTTTTCCTTCTCTACTCAAGCATCCATTAACTCCTGATGTACCTTCAATATCAGCTCCATAATAAAAATCAATAAAAATAGTTCAGATACCCTCCTCCCAGTCAAATTGTACTTGCAAGTACTGGTTATAGACCACAGCCCAAGTTTAACGGTACAATTCTAAGGCTGGCATCCTGATAGTGATGTATATAAGCATAAGTCCCTCTTATGAAGGTTAATATTCTCTTCCACCCTCTGCAACATCCAAAGCCCACCCAGGACTCACCATTGTCTTGCAATAACCTTACCCCTGTAGCCGTTCCATTTCTGGCAGAGAGTGGTAGGATGAGGGAAGCATTTGGCTATGTTCCTATAGTCGGACACAGAGCAATGACACCATCCTCTGAACAATCTGGAGGACCCCAGTGGATCTCAGTGGAAGATGTACCCAGTTTGTGTCTGGCTATGGGAACATAGTCAAACATTTCTCCAACCCCTCCCTACCCTCTGACTCTCCAGCATCAATGGAATGGCTATAAATGGTGGTCTATCACAACACAATGGTGAATCCTGGGAGTGGTAACAGGGAGCTATACCGGAGTCCCACCTGCAGGACTCTTATGTTATGCTTGACCATGCAGGATGTCAGCCATTACATGTTTACTCAGAAGTAAATTCTACTGTTTTCAGTGGGGTTTGCTCTCTGCGACATTTCAGATGATGATTTACAGTAAAATACTATGCATACTTGCTCAGAAGTTAAATTGTCTGGGCTCAGTGAGACTGATTCCTAAGTAAATATTCATAGGTCTCTATCCTTAAGCTGAGATCCAATAGCAGCCCTGATGAGCATAATCTTTGCTGTTTTACTTATAATGTTATTGGCAATGTGTGTGTTTTGGCCCTCTTCTCTCCCAGGTGTACAAGGGTAGCCAGAGACTTCAGTATGCAAATTTCCCCCCAGCCACAGATTGTAGGGGTACACTTGGGTGCCATCTGGCTACCTTTATGTTCTCAGGAATAAAGGAGGCACCATCACCTAGATAAATGCAGAGGCTGCTGTTCTTCTGCAGGTGAGTGAGAGAAGTTGGATAGTTCCTGGGTTGCACCCCTGTGGCCAGTGAAGGCCCTGGGAAAGAGCTGCTCCCAAGAAGCTTCAGCCATCCTTGTGTACCAGGTTCACTAGCACTTTGCAAGGAAACATTTCATACTATGTTTCACAATGCCTTGGAATGGAATCATGCTACTGACAGACATGAAGATAACAAGGAGTTGCATGGATATCTGTCTTATCTGGGAAATTGCACAAAGAGGTGTTTACTGCCTCTTTGTATAATATCCAAAGACATGCACCTTCAATCATCTTTCAAATCCTGGCCATTTTCTGGCTGGAGGGAGAGGAGGCAATCAGGCAGCACAGTACTGCAGCTGGGGGAAGAGAGCTGATGTTTCTCTCCCAGATCACCATTGAGTCATTGGAGATCTGGAGGGTGCTACCCCAGTTCTTGTCAGCAGGTGCTATCTGGTCACTTCCTCCCAGCCAGTAAACAGTCATGATGGCTTCTTTGGGGCTTGAAAACTAGTTTCAGGTGCTCCACATATGGAACATTATGCTCCATGTGCCCTAACATAAGATAAAAAAGATCTTTAAAAAAGACTTACATTTTTGCAGCTGGAGGTTAAGCATTCTGGTCTTAAGAGAGAATTGTTGGGATTTAAAAGTAAATACAACTATAAATGTGTTTTGTTAAAATTTATATGAAGTCAAATGCTCAAAATCAACCTAAGCCAAATAGGCAGCGTAATGTGGAGTTCTTCTGGTTTGTTTAGCCAATCACATTAGTGGGAGGAGCCAGGCAGGAAAAAATGAGCTGTATCCATCAAATGAGCTGTATGTTCTGAGAAAATGTTCAGACGTGTGGGGATGGACCACTCCCAGTACAGCTGTCTTATTTTAGCTAGATGGACCGAAAAACACAAGGATCATGTATCAAAAGGCTTTTCCTCTTGCTTGAACCACACTGCTGCCTTGTATACCCAGAGACAGCATCACCTCTTGGAGCTTTGAAGCCAGCTCTCATTTCTTCAGTATGACCCAATTCACACTGCAAGCTCAGAAGAGCTACCTGGAAATCCCATGTTCCTCCTGATTTAGGTACATGTTTGCAATCTTGAGGCCAATGATCTTTGTAAAACTCTCTGGATCTCAGAGAGTCATTCCTCACAGTACAAGAGAGAGTGATGTCACTGTTATGAGATGCTGACTTCCAGCACAGTGGTTTATTCCTCCAGTGAATAAGCTGGGAACATAAGACATTTTGCTGAAGCATTTTAGGTCCTCCAAAATACTACATGTATGATAGTGAGTCAATGTCTCTTCCTCAGCTCCTTCTCCTGTTTTCCTTTTTGTGTGTGTGTATGTGTGTGTGTGGGGGGGTGTTCCTCAAAGTGATTAGGATCTTCTCTTCTGGATTATTTTTTTTTCAAGTAAGAAAGCCTCTTCTAGAGAGCTCTAGTGCCTTCCAAAGTTCCAGGATGCTTCCATGTGGCTATGGCAATTAAAGTAGGATCAAAGTATTGTATTTGTAAAGTGTGAAAGAAACTTTGATCTTCCCATCATGGTTGTTTGCTCAGCTCAAGAATCAAATAGACACCAGAATCTGTGCCCAAAAGTTGGTAAGGACCAAGATAACCAATGCTAATGATGAATGTTCAAGTGACTACAGCCAGCCAGTTAGTCAACTTCTGGAAAGTGCTTTGTTAAGGTTGGAGATACCCCTGCATTTATACTAGAGTTGTTGCCTTATCTTTCTCCTGCCCCCACCCCGTTATAGACCAGTAGAAGGTGGTGGCTTCTGTGTCAGTGAACAGTGGTGAATCCACTCCATGTTTTAGTCTGAACTTTAAAGGAGCTATCCAAGTTGCCTATTTTGAACCTCTTCGGGAAGCATGGTTCAGCACTTTGGCTGGCTCCTTTCATGAATTCTTACTAAGACTCAGAGCACATTCAAAGTACTGGCATAAGATCTCTTTCACACCACTGAATGCATTTTACCATTTTGTCTTTAACATAAGGGTAACAATTTTTGCATGAAATTTCTCCATCATCTATTCCTTATGTCAGAAAAAGCTTTGCCTCCCAACTTTCAGTGGCACAGGAGCAAGGCCAGTTTTTTGGGGGGAGCAGGGGAATTAAGTGTAAACAAGGCTGTTTTTCTCCTTATAGCTTAATTCAGCAGGATACTCCTTTACACTAACAGGCTTTTCCATTAGGGCCTGAATTCTCTTGTTTTGTTTAAAGATGATGGCATCTCATTAAGCCATCAATTCACTCCCCCTTCTTTTCCCACAAATTTCCTCCTGATGTCTAGACTGATAGCTCAAGGAACATCAGCTTGTCTCATCTTGCTTGTCAGATAAGCAAAATAAAGGATTTAACCACATCACAAAATCAGATACAGGATCCCCTCCTTTTTAAATAAAAAGATCTTTACCCATTGGGGAAAGAAGAGGAGAGAGGAGAGGGAACCAGCCTAACCTCTTATAGAATTCTTCTCCATGGAAGGCTAGGTCGGCTCCCTCTCCAGGTCTCCTTTCCAAAACACCCTTTTTATTTAAGCAGCCAATTGATGGTTTATTGGTTGTGCTGAAGTGTGTTTTTGTGGGGGGTGAGTTGTTGTATTTTTACCCTTACTGTTATATTTTTAAAAAAACGATTTTACATTTTTTTTAAAAAAAAAACAGCTTTTTAATATGATAGCTTGTTGAATTGTGTTTTAACTTTTTTATTATCTTCTTTTTAGCTTTATTTAACCTTGCTGTAAGCTGCTTTGAGACCCATGCTGGTTGTAAAAAATGTAGGGTTACGTGTGGTATAGTGGTTTGAAAGTTGGACTGTGATTCTGGAGAGCAGGGTTTGATTCCTTGTTTGGCCATAGAAACCCACTGAATGACCTTGGATGTGTCACCCGCTCTCAGTCCCCAGAAAACCCTGTGATAGCTTCACTTTAGGGTTGCCATAATTCCAAGATGACTTAAAAGCATATATGAGCAACAATTTGCCTTCAGGTTACCTCTCAACTTATGGTGACCCCATGAATTAGATAGAGTTTTCTTAGGTAGGGCATTCTCAGAGGTGATTTTGCCAATTCCTTCCTCTGAAAAAATACCTCAGCACCTGGTGTTCCATGCTGGTTTCCTTTCCAAGTACTAATTACACCAGAGAGAGAGAGAGAAGGAGAGAGGCTATTTCTGCACTAGACTGTTATAGCGCTATTATTCCACTTGCAACATCCTATGGAATCCTGGAGTTTGCAGTCTCAGGAGGAGCTGGCTGGCCCCTCCCTAAACTGCAAACCCCAGGATTCCATAGGATGTTGCAAGTGGAATAATAGCGTTATAACAGTCTAGTGTGGAAGTGGCCAGAGAGAGAGAGAGACTGAGAGATGGAGGGTATAGCTATGGTGGAAAGGAAAAGAGCCTTTACCTCTCCAAATAAGAATACTGTCTCTTCAAGGAAATGTTCCTGTCTCCCCCAGATTTCTTGCAGTAACTTAAGACTTCAGCTGAGCATTTAGATATCAAGGTTGGGCATCCAAAGGAAATGGGCAGGCTAAGTTGCCAGGGGGATGCAAACAAAACAAACATAGGAATTCTTGCTGTGAATGATTTTCAGGGTCTCACTCTCTGCAGTGCCAGAAATTTGGGGATTGAAAAAACAAATTCATTGAGAGACACAATTCTTGGGGGGGGGCAATGCTTTACTTTGTGCTCACCATGGCTACAGTTATAGCGGGTTCTCATTCACAACCTGTTTCAACACTTTCCTGCTGCAAGCAGATCCACTTGAATCAAGCCGATGCCGTGAAATGCATTTTCAGTGCTCCACTGGGGCAACAGAAAATAGATGTGACAGTAAATGAAATCAAATGGGGGCCATACAAATTCCATTAGAGCAATTGGTCTGGCCCTGTATCATGTCATGTATTTACTTATTTACAGCACCTCCACTATGACAGTAATCGAAGAGCTTAAAATCAAGGTAATGAAACATCGCTGGAACCACACACAATTCTTCTTAGAAGGCATGAAAATGCTTTCTGGACCCATGAAACAAAACTATAGCATATGAAATTCACAGATGTTTTACACCACACCATTTGGTTGATGTTTCATCAGTCTTTTGAAAAGGATGTCTTATTATGCTGAAAAGCAGTTTCCCCATGTGTGGGAAAATAGCACTAGGAGTCTTCAGGAAAGTTCTCAATAAAGAAAGAATATCAGGACAAAGAAGGAAGCTGGCTCTTAACTTTAAACACAATACACTTAAAAACTGTGCGGTCTCTTCCAACTCTACATTTCTATGATTCTATAGTCATTCCCTCTTTCTTCAGAACTAGGGCTTGAAAACATTGCCTTGGGATGCGGGCTATAGTTTCCAGACAGCAGGGGGAGATATTTTTGTGTGTGTGTGTGTATGTGTGCGTATGTACATATTTATTTCAATTTATATCTCACTTTTCGTTCAGCATGAGACCCAAGTAAGATTCTTACTGGGAAATTCTAGGAGTTGTGTCCAAAAAAGTTAATTTTTCAGGCTTTGATCTGAATATATACAATGTTCAGGGTGAGCAACTTGCAACAACTCTTGAAGCCACATGTGGCCCTTGACTTAATTTCAAGTGTACTCTGCTAGTCAAGAGTTTTCTGTTGTATCCCAGTTAGAAAATTGTCTCTTCCTCTCCTGTCAGGGACAGAAGTGAAGGAGCATCCAAAAAGAGAAACAGAGAGAGAAAACCGAGCTACTTTGGACTATGGCTTAGCCATCCACTAGCTTCAGCCCTGAGGGAATATGGCGCTTGTGAGAAGAAATGTTCCCCACTCCTGATGCAGACACTAAGTAGCCTTCCTCAGCCTGGTGTCCTCTAAATGTGAGGTTCTAAAATTCTCTTCCTCCCCATCCAACAGGGGTTACTATTCCTACAATGCATAAAACACATCACAGTCAGAGCGCACCCTACAATTAAGTAGAACAAACCAATCCATCTTGGGTGGAAAATGCTAAAGTCTGCCATATACTCCCCTTTTCGTATTTATAATACCACTAGACTCTATGGTTGCGTATGCACAGGACTCTGGGAGTGCAGTGTTCTAATCCTTGCTCAGCCATGGAAACTTCTAGGTAACTCTGGACAAGTAACATTCCCTTGGCCTAAATGGAAGGCCATGGCAAAATTCCTCTGAATAAATCTTGCCAAGAATAGGATAGGGTTGACTTGAAGGCACATAACAACAACAAATGTATGGATGCCTTCTTATAGGGCATGGAGACTGATGGAAAACTTGACCCTTATGAAAAATTATTTGCATATTCTTCTTCTTTGATGAGTAATATTCTGGTCCAAGATAAAAATGAGGGATACCCTTGCATGGAAGGAGAACATCCTATTGTGACAGATACCCCATCCCAATAGACAACCAATGTCCAGAATTTGGTGAAAGTTACACAGTCACATGTAAATTAGGACAATGCCAGAACATACTTAATAAAAATAAGGGGTGGAAGGGGGAAAAAGAGGCTCTTTTGACCTCAGGACTTCTCCTATGCCCTGACCCCTGCTTTCTGGACTGAAGCATGGTAACACAACTGTCTTTTTTGAAATTACATGAGTTTTCTTGTTTTCCAGACATGCACCACTGAAGGCTGGTTGTCAAATGATGAGATTCTCAGCATTCACCAATGTCTCTATGAGTTTGGGGACAATCAAAAAATGTGTCTGTTACTGACATTGACCATTGAATAGTCATAGCCTCACTCCACAAAGCAAATGAACAAACAGCAAAAAGGTCTCACTGGATCTCTGTTTAGGATGATTTCCAGTCACTTTGTGTAGTTTCTTGCCCCTTGGGAGTGCAGTGACCACCCAAATGGATGCTGATAAGACCTTTATCCCATACTTCTCATGCATACCTCTTTTGTATATATTCACTTCTATGTATACATTGACTGCCTGTGTAGATTTATTTCCAGCGTTCCTCTCTCCTCTTGCTTACCTCAACTCAAGTCATAAGGCAAGGGAGCAGCGCCCAGGCATAGCTGACCTGCAGCCATGTCAGCAGCGCTGTCTCCTGGCGTATCCCTGCTATCTGAAACAACTGGTACCAAGCGTCACTACATAAACAATTGGGGCAAAGGAGAAGGTGGTGGGCTGAGGTTAAATATCTCCTTTCCTTTACGAGACCACCTACAAAATGTTGCAAAGGCTCTGCAACAAAAATAATCTGTCACAGTTTCCAGTGTTGGGGAAAACGTAAACAAGTGCGCCGTTAAAAAGAACATCTGGGAGGACGTCAGGGACTTGCTCAGTTGTTTTCTCAAGCTGCTTTATAAGCAAGAGTATCCCTGCTGAGCTTCCTGTCTTTTCTGTCTTCTCTGGCTTGAGTGTGTTTATCAAGAGCTGATGCAAACCTATATCAATGGCTCTAGAAGCCATGCTCTGTGTATTATTAATCTGAAAATGAAAGACACCCGACAGCTGATTTCAGTTTGATGCGCACAAACATATGTGCAATCACATACGTCATTGCTTTCACAATTCCCAGTGGGCTCTGCACAAAAATTTTCATGGTTTTGATGTTGATTGGGTTGTGTTCCTGTGGTTGCCAAAAGAAAGAGCATTAGCATCACAGTTTGTAATACACAAGGAAGGACAGATAGAAGAAGCCCACAGTCAGAAAGGGGGATTTAAGGGCTAAACTACACTCTATGTTAAATATGTAGAATGTAGGTGGGGATACGAAAGCATTACAGTCTTCTTAAAAGAAATAGAAATTGATTTAAACAAAGAGGAAATTACAGTAGCAAGCACGTAATGTAGCAATGGGGTAACTCCAGAATGATAAAATAGCTTACAGAACCAAGTTTGTACAATCAAGAAAAGGTTCCCCAAAAATATCTGCAAATCTCCATAAGAATACAGAGAAAAAAAGTATGTTTGTTTTCACAATGTATCATTTAAGGTCACTTTCTTTTTTCCACTGAAATAAATGCCTGCAACCCTATTTTAGATTGGTTCCATTGTGTTCAAGTGGGGAAAAGTTAATCCTTCTACCTCCTCCAGCTGATTTAATTTCAAAATTTCCTAATCGTTTAAAAAGAGAGAGCTGGAAGCTTCCATTGTACTTAAAAAAAAAACACCTGTCCCATAAGGTGGGATATATTTTAAATTAAAAACTGGCAAGGAAGAACTGAAACTTCCCATACTCGTGCACAATGGTCGCAATTCAAATTGGGACCATACATGTTCATGTGAATGTGAAAAAAATTAAGTATTTAAAGTAAGTTTTCAGATTAGCTCTTACATTTGCAGAGCTGTTGGGTAATCAAGAAGAGACAGTGTGAAGGATCAAGTTGCTGCTTGTTCTCCAGGGGGCTAGCTAGAAAATAATGAATTCAGCGAGAACCTTAAACATCACTGAATACAAGCTTTTGCAGACTATTAGATCACAAGGTATCATGGATTAGAATTCACTTCATCTGATGAGGTGGATTCTAGTTCATGAACATTGAAAGCCATAATCAATTTGTCAGTCTTTAAGGTGCAAAAGGTTTTTGTTGTTTGTGGTACTTAATGGCTCACAGAGTCATTTTAAAAATATGCAAGACAGCCAGCATGATTGCTGAGACAGCTCTGAGTCCTAGCGAATAGCTGCAGTTACCACATAATGACTCATCTGTGTATAAGAGCCCTTCAACATACTGTTACCCTGTTTACTGGGGGTCCCGGGAGGGACACCTGAATGCACTCACAATTAAACAAGTTGGGGAAATTAGTCAAAGAGCACAAGTTAGCAATGCGAGAGGCAGGGCAATGCAGTGGAATCTTTTACCCAATGTCTTTGGGGTCAGGCCAAGCCAAGGAGCACACCAAGTTATAAGAATAATTGAGATTTTTATTAAATACAGACACACAGTGTATGCAGCACACAATCACACAAGTAACTAAGGAAAATAAAGGTTGGAGTGGTATAGAGGGATTTTTCAGAGGGATAGTTGATTTGAGTGATACGAAACCTGTCCTGAAACCTGGAAGAATAGAGAGCAATGCTGGGGTTCGATATGGCTCAGCACATGGGGCTGAGGGGAAGCTTGCCGAGCAAAGCAGCAGCAAGGCGGTCTGGAACTCGGGAGCGATCTAAGGAAGGTCTTAGAATCAGGGGTTTTTATAGGGAGAAATGTACCTGCAGGCTATTTCGTACTTAGGGAAAACAATGAGTTTCGGGCATGGGACAAAGCTTTGGAAAGGTCAGAATTTAACATGATTGAGTTAGGTCCTAATTGACAAAGAGGTGGCCAGTATGCAAATGCTCAGTGCTTGGCAGTTGAGTATTCAGCTTGCCAAGTTACCTGCTTGGGGCAGGGAGTTCTTTGTAAGCAGCGTGCATACATAATGAGGGCGTTTGCAGAGAGAGATCTCCTAAAGCAAGGATCTGGCTATTTCTGGCCTGCCTGTATTGTGTTGGGATATTGCAGCGTTTGATGGCCGAGCCTAGTTCTGTACTTGTCCAGGGGCTTCTCAAACATGTGAAGAAGGATGGTGGAAGAAAGCCAAATTATTGATATCAAAATGATATCTTTATGCTATCTCCAAGGACGCCTAACCTGCAGTAACAATACCACCCATAAACTTTCAATGTATTGACAATTTGCAAGAGGAGAGGG
The DNA here is from genome assembly GCA_948474755.1 of Ctenosaura bakeri. Taxonomy (NCBI): domain Eukaryota; kingdom Metazoa; phylum Chordata; class Lepidosauria; order Squamata; family Iguanidae; genus Ctenosaura; species Ctenosaura bakeri. The sequence goes on from CAOLHI010003438.1 coordinate 25,691, forward strand.
AAGACCTACACTCAAGGATAACACCATGCAGTTTCAGTCTTATTTATCCTACTCTATCTTCTGAGTTCTGAGGCTATAAAACCATATTTAGGATGAGGTTTTGGGTATGGGGTGATCCAGAGGGGGCAAATGTGTTGGAAAGTTATGGGATTTATTGCTATAGTTCTCAGATTGTCTTTTATTTAAAAAAATCCAAATTATATTTCTGTTGCCCTAGTCTACTTACTCTCTGGCAATTCTCAGCACTAGCTGCAACATTGTATTCCCACTCTCAAGGCAACTGCTTTTTAATTCGAAGGCAATATGTTCCTTTTTATTTTACTACTTTATCTTTTTTTTTTAACTTTTTATGGTTATAGTGCAGTAGTGAAAGGGCACTTTTGCAGTAGAGTTCCTTTAAAAAAATCAACAAAATTCAAAAATTGTCAGTTAAACCATAGAGCCACCTCAGCAAATCATGCCCCATTTAAAAAAAACACAAAAACAAGAAGAGCTCTACTGCAGATCCAATAAATCATTGCAAACGGTTCACAAAAAGAATAAGACAAATGGAAGCAGAAGCAACAACCAGCAGAAAGTGGCAAGACCCAATGAGCTATTTTGAAAGAATTCATACTTTTTAAGACCAGTCTGGAAGAGTCCAGAGTCAGGATGTTCAGTACCACACTCAGGGCCCAGGATCCTATTGGTGTACTATGCTGGCATCACTGTGCTGGCATAGGCAGTGGTCACAAAAGAGTCCAAGGGCAATAACATTGGAGAAATGGTTTGCTCAGAGCCTGTTGATTTTGACTGCCTTCCCATGTCACCACTATGCAGCCCTGAGAGAAAGGGCTGCTGTTACCCCACTGGTATAACCTATCCTGGGGTCCACAATCTTTAATATTAAAAGTGATTCAACATGCCAGAGAGGTTGCCCGGATGAGCATGTAGGCAGCAACGGTCGAACGATTGAAAACCACGTCAGGCCAGTAAAACCCTCAGTCACGTAGCCCTAGGAGACCTCAAGCTGTGCAAACCCATGGTAAACAAAGGGTCCTTAGCCACTGAGGAGCCAACTTGAGGGGATTAGCGTGTTTTCCCCAAGTTGAGCACCAATATCAGAAAAATCATATCAGGCAAGGACCATCTACATAAATTCACACCACAATCCCATGCAACCAACGCTCCTGGCAACACCTCATAATCCCATCATGCAAAAGGAGTTGCCCATTTGGAGTTTCTCTTCCATTGCAACACCTATTGTTCTCCCTGGGAGAGGATTTGCCCTCAAGGTACGTTTTCCCCTACAAACAGTCCTAGTTTTTGAGAGTTCCTTTGAATAACTCCCGGTCACACCAGCAGACTGTTTCTTTGTCAGTCGAGTAATCCCCTCAGCCCTTTCTGTGCTGAACTCTACTTCGTTCGCTGTTTTCTCAGACCAAGGACTTCATGAAAAGGTGTGGTATCACCCCATCTACAATCCCTTTACTACTTCCCCTATTCAGTTCCCACTCTTTTGCTTCTTAGTAAGTCTTGAGTGAGTGTGTGAGTGATTGCGTTGATGCGTGAGATTTTCATTCAATAAAATCCTTTATTAAACATCTTTGGTTTTTGGCTTGGCCTGGCCCCATAAAAACTGGGTAAAAAGACCCCACTAGGTTACCCTGCCTCTTGCATTTCTATTGTTTGTGGAGCACGTTAAGGCGTCCCCTAAGCGACCCCAGAAATCACTGCCACCCGCACAGCGCACCAACAGATTCCACACAGAGAGACATGCAATATTGTTAGGTGAGCTTGGGCCATCCATTGCATACTCAAGGGCTATCTAAATTGGACCACCATATAAGAGTTACATAATAATCCCAGTTTTATATTCACCTTAAGAGCAATGTAATAATCCCAGTTTTATATTCACCTTAAGAGCAATGTATTGAGTAAGCATTCCAGATGTGCAAAAATGAAGGGTATTCTGTCCCTCTTGTTTTCAAAGAGGTTTGGTTTTATCAGAAGAAAAAAAAACTAGAGAAAATCTCTATATTCTTCTTTTCTAGCTAGCAAGAACAACAGAGCAGATGGCTCGTACTGCTGCTGGCTACAACACCGGAGGAGATTACGTTGAAGTTTTAGAGCAAAGTCAAGCTCTCTGCTCTTGCTTATACCACCTCTCTTCTGCTGTTAACTGTCTGTTGGTAAGGAGCCATTGCAGACCCAGAGGTTTTGATGTGTAGCTGTTCACACATGTCTTTGCTGAGACCAAACCATGGCAGCCAATAACATGATATTTAGGCTAACACAGAGACTGAGGGAATTCATCCACCAAAGCAAACTTGAATTTGCCCTTCATAGAGATAGAATTAATATGGGAAGTAGACTATATAAGTGCTTTTCATGATTTCTCCTGGTGTCACCTTTTCCTTGCAGCCCTCTTAGAGGGACGGCTCTACTGTTAACTACAGTTAGGCACCAGAGCTGTCTTGTTACGATTTGGCTTGCTATTTAATTGGTTCTTAATATATCTTTACTATCAGGTATGGGAAGAAGTCATTGTGGGAAGTTCTGACTCATGTCAAAGATAACTTGAACAGATTTGAATACAACACATTTTGACTTGTGTGGGTCACATGCTGTTGTTGTATGCCTTCAGGTTGTTTCTGACTTATGGTGGCTCTAAGACAAACTTATTATGGGGTCTTCTGGGGCTGAGAGTATGTGACATGCCCAAGGTCACATAGTGGGTTTCTGTGTGTGAGTAGGAAATTGAACCCTGGTCTCCAGAGTCATAGTCTACCACTCAGACCACTACCCCCACAGTGGCTTTTGGGGATCACATACAAGTGTTCATTTTCGACTCAGCTTCAGGCAACAAGATTTCTTGGGCTAGCTCTGATCTCTTTAAGCTGTGGCACTGAACCAGAGATAGTAGGAAAGACCCCAACAAAGTGGAGCCAGCCAAGGAATTCTTAGGACTGTTGCTGTTTGGGAGTATGCCATCTATACAGATACCATTTGGATATGCACTGTACAGACTGCAGTAGTTTCTGTGTCTGATCTGTAGTCATCAGTTACACTGAACTTTGTTTGCATAGAATAATACAGCTGAAAGGGGCCCCACTGACCACCGAGTCCAAACCCCTGCTCAGTGCAGGAACTCCAGCTAGAACATCTGCAGCAGGCCCAGCATCTTTTTGAAGATATCCAGTGAAAGAGACCCCACCACCTCACTAGGTAGTTAGTTGTATTGTTGAACCACTCTTACCATCAAAAAGTTCCTTCTAATGTTCATTTGAAATCTATTCTCCCATAACTTCAAACCATTAGACCTGATCCAGTCCTCTGATTTTGTATTCAAGAGCAAGGATGAGCACTTTTTTGAATCATTCATCACATATTCCTTCTAATAGTGGAAATAGGAACTAGCACCATTTTGAAACACAAGTAACAGTGGGACATTGTTGCAGCAGAAGAGTAGAACACATTCCCACCTGATCTATTCCTAAACAGGGTGTAGTACCAGGCCTCCTCGAGACTTCATTTGATACAGAACATTGGTGTTAAGTGATGCACCCAATGGTATACAGCATTCCATCTCTTTTGTTTAGGGAATCCAACATCGTTTCACAGCCACTGGTAGGACTGGGTACTTAAGCAACTAATTCTACCTGCACCGTCCCTGGCCAGCAAACCAATTGTCCATGGCTAGCTATAGGGAGCCCCTGGCCTGGGGAGTATCCTTTCCCAAATGAGGCTGATGAAAGATGGATTCCTGAAAGTTATATATAGTACAGAAATTAAATTCTCAAGCGAGTTCATTCCACCAGTCCATAACCAATCTTCATATTTTTTCCCCTAGCCTCAGATTGCAAAGATAAAGCTAAAAGTATCTAGCAAACACAGAATGCAGACCAACTCTTTATGCCATTGGGCAGCTGTTAACTTCTGGCCATGATGCTAACATGATGCTAAATCCCACCTGCCTGGTGGCAGAAGCCAAACTCCCTAGACTATTTCACTCCTCCTCCCCACATTTTATGGGATGTGAGCACTATTGTAAGTAAAACAAGGAAATATAGTACTACTCTTTACTGAAATAAAATATCTCTGTGTTTACCCTTTAGAAATGGGCATGAAGGGGGACAGCAGAGGGCTTGTATTTTGTCATAATAGTGATGTAATAATTGTTCTTGTCCAATAGGTGCATGTTACAGCTGCACACCTGTATTCACTCAAGAAGCAGTTGTCAAACTTTAATGGCTACTTCCTGAGACATTCTGGGGTAGACAGGAAGAGTTTTCCAGAGGCAGAAGTGCAGCCGACAATGTATATACAAAGGAGATGCAACAAACAAACAAGAGCATTTCCTCATGTCCTGGAATTGTCTTGACCCCAGCTCAGCAGAAGATTAGGGATGCTCAGGCCCTTTCAAAGCACAGTTTATCTAAGCAGTTCTTAATTGTATTATTTCATGAAATTGTTTTATTTCTAAGTTTCAGTTTTAAAATGTTGTTGCTTGTCCCAAGATGGCAGTTAGAACAGAGTAGGATTTAAAATAAACGGTATATTTTCAGCAGAAGCGGACATGGGTGTTGGACTAGGACTCCAAGAGATCAGAGTTCAGATCCCATCACAGCCATGGAAACCCAGTGAGTAACCAGGTCACACCCTCTCAGCCTCAGAAGAAGGCAATGGCAAACTACCTCTAAACAAGAAAACCCCATGATAGGGTCACTTTAGAGTCACTGTAAATCAGAAAATGACTAGATGGCACAGAGCAGCAACTGCAAAAATTTTCAGCAGTAACTATAACTGGATACCCTTCAAAGTCAGCATAAGACATTTTGCAGCTTGTGTGGGAAAGAGAAGATGGTGCCCCCTTCTCAGTCTACATACAAACGCTGATTGAATTGGCAGCTCAGTCTTCAACTTGTGTTGCCTGACCCCCTTGCCAACTAGAGAACCATTGCCATTCTAAAATCACCAAGTGGATTACCCATGGTATCTGGAGCAGACAGATGTCTTTGCAAGTTGTCTGAGAGAGTCTTGCTTGATTAACATTGATGCATGGTTATGCTTACAAACTTTAAAGTTTTTTTTTAAAAAAAATCTGAGGAAATAGTATTGTGATGAGCTGGCACAGAGCTGATATATAAATCATAATTCTTGACTGAACTAACACTCCTTGGGTGGCATCCACCCACCCACTACATTTTCTCATATTTTAGCTTTACCATTTATTGTGGGGCCACAGGCTGCTCCAAGGGCTACAGTGTGCTGTGATCTATAAATGCGTTTTGAGACTCTCAGATAAAAATTGTTACAGAGTCATCATTCTGGGACCAACCCTATCTGAAGACCGTTTACACACTGCTGGCCAAATTTAAATTAATTCCTTGTTATTGTTCTTATAATTCCTCCCACATGTTGAAGGTTTTGTAAAATGCAGCCATTCAAACTGTATTTGAATCTGGCTTTGCTCCCATAAAGGAGTGATGTTTGCACAGCTGACTTCATAGCTCATTCAAAACAATCAAAACTGTATTTAAAATATTCTGTGGCATTAGTTCTGATTTACAGTTTCAGTGATCAGGGCTTTTTTTCCAGGAATCACTATGGTTTGTGATTTTTACAAAATGCTGGATGCACTCCCTAAATTGATAGAAATAGCTACCTACCTCAGAAAAAGGGGTCTGTGTAGCTTGCATAGGCCTATGTTAACAGAAGCTGCCTCAAAGATATTATCTTACCCATGTTCCATCTACAGAGCCTACCTAGATTATTGCATTCTTACAGATGTGGTTGCTAATCTGTGGCACAGCAAAATGCAGAACACAATTTTGTGTCATGGCACCCAAACTGGCACTATCATATCCCCCTTTCTCTTTTTCCTGTGATACTACCTAATATGTTGTCATTACACCCTTTATTTGCCCACACACAGTTCATGGGCTGCTGCTCTAAACCTTTTCAGATCAGTGTATCACACTCTTGTGCAATTCCATGCAAGAAAGAACAAAATGTTTGCCCTCTTATAAGAAGAGAGTAACAGAAACAATTTCATGGCTGAAGAAAAAATTAGAAGGCTGTTTTAAAAATTGCCATATGGACTAAAATCAGGCAAGAGTTCAGAGGTGGGTAAGTGTAGTTGTTGTTTTGTGTCTTCAAGTCATTTTGGACTTATGGCAAACCTATCATGAGGTTTTCTTGGCAAGTTTTGTTCAAAGGGGGGGGGTTGCCTTTGCCTCTAAGGCTGAGAGAGTGTGACTTTCCAAAGAACATGCACTAGGTTGCCATGGCTGAGTGGAGAGCTGAAACCTAGTTTCCAAAGTCATAGTCCAGTGCTCAAACCACTACACCATGCTGGCTCTGATAAAGGTAGGATGATGGGGGAAAGAACCTTTGTATATGGAGTGTCCATAGGCTGGGCATATGGGTTACCATTTTGTATGTTCTATATCAAATATTTCTACTGAAGTCTTACATACTCCTATTCTAGATTAATCATGCGATAGCGCGATTGGAGCGTCACACAATTCTGAGGAGTGATCTGCACAACGCACTCACAATCGCGCAATGCTCCAGGGGCCGGCAGGGGCCGAGCGCACACCTTTTCATTTTCAGCTGGAAGCTGAAAATGGTGCACAATTGTGCATTGCTCCCGGGCCCCGCACACACCTACCTGGCATGCAGAGCCTCCGGAGCCATGCCAGTCGTACTTCCTGCCCCAGCGCAGCCTTCAGTACAAATGTTCACTCAGCTGTGAAGTTCACTGTGTGACTGTGGGCCAATTCTCTTGGACACAATAAGTGGTGTGTGTGTGTGTTTGTGTGTTAGAGCTGACAACAGCTCAATATGATTTATAAAAGTCTGTTGAAATATCCCAATGTGCACATTCTCCAAAACTAAGGCCATTTCCGCATTACACTATTATAGTGCTATTATTACATTTTCAACATCTGGTGGAATCCAGGGGTTTGCAGTTTAGAGAGGGGCCTTTAGAATTCTCAGCCAGAGAGCTCTTTGGCCTCAGTAAACTACAAATCCCAGAATTCCATAGGATGTTGAAAGTGGAATGATAGCCCTATAACAATGTAGGGCAGAAATGGCTTAACAGAGATTATGCATAATGCCTGGGCAATTGTACATAGTTTCATCAAGATAGGCACATTCCCCAAGGCCTACTGGAAAGTATGTATAATGAGTGGGAGATGCACACAATTGCTTCTACATGTGTACCTTTTCCCATGTGGTCTGCTGAATGTGAACAGTGGCCAGTTGCTATGTGCATTTACTGTTCCGCTCACAACATTACCTCAATGCGCACCACTAAGATTGATTTCCGTGTGAGGTGTGAGAGATTTAAGCTGATGCTTCATTTCTTCCCCTTTGAAATCACTGGGGCTTAGAGACCCTTTGGCCGGACCATGCCCATTAATCTTATCCGTGTATGCAGATATGGCAAGTGACATGGGATTTCTGTTTTATTCCATTCCTGATTGTGGCTCTGCTGTGGCCCTGGGATTTCGCCCTGTGCTGTTTCCAACATCTTGTCCTGGCAAAACGCACCTGGCAGTTGTTCAAGAAGAAAGTTGCGGCAGTCTCAAGAGCTATTGTTCGTTCATCATTGTAATGAATCCTTGTGGCCAGTTAACATATTGACCAATGCAGCTCAGCAGAGGAGAAATGTTGAGGCAATTAATCTGAAATGACATTCTCTAAATGAGTAATTCCTGCTTGTTCCTTCAGCATGAATACATCATTAGGAAATGAACATGTTGCAACACAGAGCCTTTTTTCCTTCTTTTGTTTTGTCAGGAGTCACAGCTGGCAAAACGGGACCTCAGCTTAGACAGCTTGGCGAGGCAAAGAAATAGAATTCCATCAAAAAGGGGGCCACTTTTACTTTTTAGTGAATCATATTTGTGGGCCAGTGGGTTTCACTCCTAGATCAATGACCAGCTGGAGCATCTCCTACCTCAAGGGACAACAATTTCTAATCAGGACGGGAGGCCGAGGGCTACGACGTAAAATGGAAATGGGAGAAACAAGAAGAAAAGGACTTAGGATCAATACTTTGCATAGAAATACAGCACCACTTCAAGCTGTAAAAGAGTGCTCTTTCTCTCCTCTCTTTCTCTCTCTCTCTCTCACACACACATGCACACACACCGACATACACACACCTACCTTTTAAAATGTGATCCAGAAAGTTATTATTTTGGATTCCATTCCCAGAATCCCACAACCAGCGTGCTGACTGGGAGATTCTGGAAGTTATAATCCAAAGAAGTCACTTTCCCAAACTCTGGGCTTTCAGGAAAGCTGGGTCAGCACTTCCAAACACAATCATCCTGCACTAAACCTAGTCCTGCTGACTTCCTTACACAGAAGTCCAGGTCATTCTGCTGCTTGTTCTGGAACATATGTGTTTAAGCCTTTAAGCAGCCCACTGTGTTGGGGGAGACTGGGAACTGCTTGTGTAAGGGAGTGCTGGATACCTCTTTAGGCAAGCATGTGCAAAATACAATTCCTGGTGTAACCCTCTGTGCTTCAACAGGGTTCTAGCTATTGCTCTTTGGCAACACGGCCAGCTGAGGGAACAAGGCCAGGGCGAGTAACAGCACTATACTGGCTGTGCAGTATGCACAGGTGCTCCCTCTCCACTCTGCATAGGGCTTGGAAGAGTTATTTTCTTGGACCACAATAGCTGTGCAGTTCTTGGACCTACAGCAGAGAAGTAACTTTTCCAAGCCTGAGATATGCACAGTTGGAACAGAGAGTCCATGTAGACCACACTCCAGATTTATCTCTTAGCAAAGTGATTTTCTTTTAAAATTCACTCAGCTTTATGTGTTGTTCTCCTGATATTACCAGTTATATATTGCTTTTTAAAATTCTTTTTACTGAGAAATTTTGAATAAGCATAAAAAAGAATATAAATAACATAGATATGACACATTATAGACTAATCAATTAAATATATACAAAGAATCTAGCAATAATGGGCTAAATAAAGAGAAGTAGAAAGAAATATTAAGTGAATAAGCACTTAATACTGCATTTAAACAAACCAATATATACATACATGCACACACACACACACACATATACATATATATATACCTATACATACACACACACACACACACACATATATATATATATATATATATACGTGTGTGTGTGTGTGTGTGTGTATATATATATATATGTATTTATATGTATGGATGGATGGATGGATAGATAGATAGATAGATAGATAGATAGATAGATAGACAGACAGACAGACAGACAGACAGACAGACAGACAGATCTTCATACCCATATATATATCTTCATATCAGTCTTACCAGCTATATTTTGATATTACATACCCTCCAACATTTCAGAGATGAAAACCAGGACATGTATGGCCAAGCAACATTGGAGTGTGGTGAAAATGGCAAAAGTTATTAATGAGGAAGAACACACAAACCAGGAGAGGCTGCAGAAGTCTACTTTTGCCCGAGTCTACTGGGAAGAGCAAGGGTCTCCCCCACCTCTCCCCTCCAACCACCTGTTACCGCAGTTTCTAGCCGAGACTTGTGGGATATTAGATATCATTTTGATATCAATAATTTGGCCTTCTATACCCCTTTTTCCTCCACATGCTTGCGAGGCCCCTGGACAAGCTCGCATACAGGCACAGCCACTAATCGCTGTAATATTCCACACAAATACAGGCAGGCCAGAAATAGCCAACCCGCCACTTCAGGAGACCTCAAGGCAAGTACCATATTATGTATGCATGCTACTTACAAAGAACTCCCTGCCCCGAGCAGGCAGCTTGACTAACCAAGTACTCAACTGACAAGCACTCTATATTTGCATACTAACTACTCTATTGACAATTCGGTCTTAACTCAATCATGTAAAATACTGACCTTTTGGAGGCTTTGTCTCCAGCCCGAAACTCATTATTGTCCCCAAGTATGGACTAGCCTACGGCCACATTTTCCCCTATAAGAACCCCTGACTTTGAGCACTTCTTTGGATTGCTCGGATCGCTCTTGGCCTCCATCCCGCCTTGCTGTCGCTTCGTTCAGTGAGCCTTCCCCTCAGCTCCACGTGCTGAGAAACTCCATTTCCCCAAACTTCTTCTTCAGACTACCTGGGCTTCAGGACAGGTGTAGTATTCCCATACCAAAACCTCCTCTAAAAATCCCTCTATCCGGCTCCAACCTTTATTTCTATAGTTCTCTGTGTGAGTGTGTTGCATACACTTGTTTGGCTGTATTTTAATAAAAACAACAATTATTATTTTATTTCTGTTTGCTCCTTGACTCGGCCTTACTCCGTAGACATTGGGTAAAAGATCTCACTCCGTTGCCCTGCCTCTCGTATTGCTAGCTTGTGCTCTTTTGACTAATTCCCACCTTTGTAATTTGGAGCGCATTTAGGTGTCCCTCACGGGACCCCCAGAAATCAGGGTAATACACCTGAGTTAGTAAGCTGGGGGTGAAGTGGGGGAGGATAGGAAAGAGATTAGGGCATTTTGAAAGCAGCTGGAAAAGTGAGAAGACATAGGATTAATCAGGACTGTCCCCACCAGATCAGGACTGTTGGAAAGGTATGGCATTGCTGTTTTGTTATGTTTCATTTGTAAGCAGACTTACAGAGAAGGGCAAGACAAACATTCTTAAACAGTGTTATCAGATGTGTGAAAAGGTAGTTCAGCTACCCTTTTAAAATAAAGTCAGGAAATAAAACATAGCAGTAGCATGATGCTATGAATAGGGCAGCTTTAGACTTGTTGTGGGGGCCATGTTATTTCCAAGGTTCGAACCGGAGAGATCTGGATCTTCTTTTTGAAGCTGTGCAAGGAGCATATTGCTTGGAGGCCTGTATTTATATGAAACATAGATCTGTGGCACTTTTAAGGCTACTCATTTTAGCATGAGTGTTCATGAATTAAAATCTACTTCCTTACTGGCATGGAGTATAATCTTACCTAGCTGGCTGTTGGTTCTCTCACAGCAGTTTTGTTTATGGTCAGTGTTAATATAAATTCTCACTTTCTGCATCTAATTTCACTTTGCTCCTACCCTTGGCCAGGTCCCTGAACCTTTTAAGATTATGCTCTATGCATCTGAGAAGTAGATAAAAATTCACAAAAGATCATTCCAAAGCAAAACAAAACAATAGGTTGTCTTAAAGATACCACAGCACTCTCTGTTACTTGTCTGGCATACGCAAACGCAAACATGAGTCCCCTTTGAAAAATATTTCTGATACTACATGCAGCTTCCTGTCACCCCCAATGCTAGTGTGGTCTTTTCAGGAGACTTGCTGGAAGGGAGCATGATAAACAAAGAAAATCTGTTCATTCTTTTGCTCTGGCAAATTGGAAATAGCAATGAGGATTAACACGTGTGCAGGGTTTTCCAACTTTTGACCTCAAGTTGATTTGAGAGGGAAAACCACAAACACACAGTGCTCAAAACAGCTGTATCAGAATGACTCACGCCATAGGAAAAGGGGATTTCTGGAAAGCAAATGACACAACCTAATTGAGCACCATTTTTACAACACCCAATTAAACAATAAATAGCTTGGATAAGAGAAGGGAAACACACAGGTAGGACATTATGGAGATTAGGCTGTGGGGCTCCTATGAGCAGCCAAAGGTCTCCTGCAATTTGGCAATTGCCTCAATGGCAGTGAAGTACAGCACTAGTTCAAAATGTACCATTCATCTGGTTAATAGCAATTCTTCTCTCTAGTCCCAACTAGAGAAGATTCATTGAATCAATGAAATCTGACTTACCAGCTCTTGCCCATGGAATCAATGGGTGTACTCTGAGTGGGATCAAAACTGGATTTAGGCCAGTTTCTTCCCAAATTATAATTTCACTGCATAATAAATGCATAATTGTTTCTTTGTGGTTCTGTTAACCTGTGTTCTGGGGGTCCCAGGAGGGACGCCCAAATAACCAAATAAAAACACAAGATGGGGAAATTAACTCGAGCACTCTCTTAAGCTAACGAGAGGCAGGGTAACTTTAGCTGGGATCTTGCAACCCTATGTATACAGCGTCAGATCAGAAGAGCAGTCAGACAGTTTTTAAAGTAATAAAAATGATACCTTTATTAAAGGACAAGCAACGGAAAAAGACACCACAAGCACACAGCTAACTAGAAATTAGAAATAAGAGTTTTTGGGGGAAATGGGTGATACGACACCTTTTCTCGTAGTCCTGGAGAAAAATGGAGGATTGCAGGGAGGAAAGCTCAGCGCGGTTCGCTAAGGGGGCGACTCACTGGACAAACTGACAGCAAGGCAGGATAGCAGTCCAGAGTGTTCCAAGGTGGGCTCTGAATTGGGGACTTTTTATAGGGTGGATTGTGCCTACAGGCCATGCCATGCTCGGTGAGAACAAAGGAACTTTGGAGCGGGACAAAAGCGTTGGAAAAGGTCAGGTTTTACATGAGTAGCTTAGTGCTGGATAACAATAGTGTAGCCAGTATGCAAATGGATCAGCATAAAGAAAGTGCTGGCTCTCGACCGTGCGTCTTTGTGTAGAGTCGCGCTTAAGCAAAGTGTGTCTGCAAGAAATGGTCCCTGAAGCAACGGAGAGGCATTAATCTGCCTGCCTAAGTGGGGATTGGAATGTCCAACCATTACCAGCTGCGCCTGTTTACGTGCTTGTCCAGTGGCCCTTGCAAACATGTGCAGCAGGGTGGCAGAGAAAGGTCAAGTAAAGGCCAAATATGTTTGATATCAAGAGATATCTAGTGCTATCACCAGGCATGTCAGAACCGTGGTAACAGTTCTAGAAGTCAGCTGGAGCAGGAACACTTATGAAAAATGATGTCTCACCCCTGCCATAGTAATTCTTGAGAACCATATTGCAGTTATGTAACTACTGAGGTCAGTATGTGGGATGAAAATCAAGCGCAGTTTGGGATTATGCCTGATTCTTTGATGGTACCATGGAATTTGATGTCGTTGCTTTTGCATGATTTAGCATTGTAATGTTACATGCTTTTATTTGGCTTTTTAAATAGGGGATACCTATAGAGCTGCTTCAAGCTACAAAGACAGAATCTACCCTAGTTCTAACTCAAATCTGTCAACTAAAATGGAAAACAAAGCAATGGTCCACAGAATGAAATTGTTCAATATACATTACAATCCCCAAGAAAGGGGACACCAGGGATTGCAGTAACCATTGCACCATTGCATTAATCTCCCATGTGAGCAAATTAAAGCTCGAAATTCTATAAGACTTTCACCATATATGGAATGAGAAATGCCGCATGTCCAGACTAGATTCAGTAAGAGGCACTAGGGATTATATTGCAAACAAATGTTGGATAATGAACACACCAAAGAATTTCAGAAGAAAATCAGCCTATGCTTTATCGATCAAAGGCCTTGAATATGTACAGCATGAAAAATTATGGATTTTTCTCAAAGAAATAGGTGTGACACATTTGATTGTCTTGAAAACTTAGGATAAGAGGCTACAGTCAAGATAGGATATAAAGAAACAGAATGGTTATCAATTGGCAAGAGGGTTAGGGGAGAATGCATTTTATGCATCTGTTTAACTTGCATATTGAGCATATATGTAAAACAGGATTAAACTTGGAGGAAAGAAGCATGAGAAATGGTGAAAGGAACACCAGCAATTTAAGACATGCAGATGCCATCATACTACTAGCAGAAAATAGCAAAAATTTGGAATGATTACAAAGAAAATCAAGAAAGAAAGTGCAAAGGCAGGTTTACAGCTGAACATAATGAAAACAAAAATAATGACCACAGCTGATTTACATAACTTTAAATTAGATGATGAAGACATTGAAATACTTCAGGATTGTCATACCCTGGCTTAGTCATTAATCAGAATGGAAACTGCTGTCAGGATATATCATTGAATACAAAAGTTAGGATGGTCCATGCCATAGTATTTCCAATTTCTATGTATGATTGTGAAAGCTAGACAGTGGAGAAAGCTGATAGGAAGAAAATCAACTCCTTTGAAATGTGGTTATGGAGAAGAGTTCTATAGAGACTGTAGACTGCTAAAAAAAACAGATAAATATGTCCTAGAGCCAATCTAATCAAGTCCAAACTTTCCCTAAAAGCCAAGATGACTAAATTGTGACTCTCATACTTTGGACATATCATGAGAAAACATGGCTCAAATAGAAAAGACAATAAAGCATGGTAAAGTAGAAGGATATAGGAACAGAGGAAGGCCACGTTACAGACTGATAGCCTCAATCAAGGAAGCCATGTCCCTGAGTCTGCAAGACCTGAGCAGAACAATTGATGATAGAGTGACTTAGATGTCTCGCATTCATAGACTTGCCATAGGCAAAGTCAACTTGACAGCAGTTAACAACAACAAAATCTCTTTGTATCCACACACCCACTCTTTAGAGCAGCTTCTTCTACCTGTTCCCAAGTGCTGGACTACAACTCCTATCATTCCCACATACATGGCTAATGTTCAAGGATGCTGGGAGTTGTAGTTCAGCAACATCTGGGGACCCACAGTCAGGAAAGGATGCATTGTAGGAGGGTTAAAACTGGAAATTTATAAAACTTTCTATCTTCAAAGGAGACAGCAATGTAGAAATAACATTTGTAGATGAGGATCTGGTTTACGGTTGCAAGACTGTCTCTGACATGCGCATTCAAATTAGTGAACAGATCCATCTTACATGTGTACACCACTGACTTCCATGTCAGTGGGGTGGTAAATCTGTCCCATGTTTTAAACTGAATTGTTAAAGGAACTGTACAAAGTGCTGAACACTATTCACCAAATTGGTTCAGCACTTTGGACAGTTCTTTTAAAGTTCAGACTAAAATACAGAGCATATCTGCCACTCTACTAACATGGAAACCATCATCTGCCAGTGGTGTACAAACTGTAGGGTACCCAGCTCCATACAGAGAACCTATTCATGTACAATTTACACACATTTAAAAGCTGTTCAGATCACCCACCTAGGCGTGGACAGGTCAAGAGACAGCCCAGTTCTGTGATCCACCGTCTCTCTCATCACTGATTCTTGTTGCACATTTACAAACTTGGCCAGTCTCCTGTGGTGGCACTGTGTGTGTGTATGTTCTTCAAGTCATCTGTTGACTTATGAATTCCATAGGATTTTCTTAAGCAAAGAATACTTAGAGGAGGTTCTGCCTGTTCCTTGCTCTGAAATATAGCCTACAGTACCTGGTATTCATGGGTGATCTCCCATCCAAGTACTAGCCAGGGCCAACCCTGCTTAGCTTCCAAGATCAGACAGGTTCTACTGGCACTGCAGTGGAAGGAATGCTGGTATACAAGCAAGTATCTTTTTCTGCAGGGCTGCACAAGCCTTATAGTTCTGGTGTAAAAGCTTTCTCAAGCAACTCTTGTGTGGTCCTTAGTGGTAGGGATCAGCTGTTGAGTGACAGAAGACTGCACAGCTATACTGCTCATTGCAGACTCAATCAGTTGCACAATGATATGACCCAGCACTGCGCTTCTCATGTAAATTTATCTTTTGCTGTTATTGCTATGTCCCTTCAAGTTGACTGTGATTTATGATGACAGTGCTACTTATGATGGCACTGTTTTCTTGGCAAGATTCATTAAGAGGGGGTTTGCAATTGCCTTCCCCCAAGGATGAGAGAGTATGACATACCCAAGATCAGCTTGTGGGTTTCCATAGCTTAGCTGAGACCATTTCAGCACCTTACCTCCTTCTAGTGATGTTCTGTCACAATCCTGGCAGCGCCTTTGCCAGGATGGGAGTGTATACCCAATGCTCTCCTCCGCACCTGACTGGCTGCCTGTGGATGGGAGCACAAACAACACACACCTTCCTTCTGCAGTGCAGCTGCCCTCTTTCCTGACCCCTTTTCCTGTGCTGCATTGGGGAAGGAAGAGCTTAGATTGCACTTCCACCCGTTCTGCATGGCCACCAGCAACGGGAGCATCATATAATCACAAGCCATTAACATATTTTTTTCGTTAATGGAATAGTTTGTGACTGTGATGGCTGGGGACATGGCAGCGGGACCAACTTGCAGACTGTTGCCAATGCATCCCCATCACAGGACTATCACGCCATGCAGAAGTGACCTGAGATTTGACCCCCTAGTCTCCCAGGTTCTCCCTCCCACACAGAAACTGCCACAATATATTGACTTATTAAGCCTACTAGCACTTGATTTTATGTGTGGGCATTGCCCTTGTGCTTTGATAAGGACTGGCACTTGTTATAAGATTTCATAGGACAAAACAGTAATGAAAGCAGAGGTGAACAATAGGTGGCCCTTGAGATGATGGTGGTCTGGGATTTGCATCAGCCCTAGCCAGCATAGTCAAAGATGAGGAATGCTGAGAGTCCAGCAATATCTGGAAGGATGTACTATTCCAACTCTTGAACAAAAGAATCAGTAGAAGTCAAATTTTCCCCCAAGCAAAGTCCCATACTTAGATGGCAAAAGGTACGAAGCTGTGGAAAGACACTTTTTGCACTACAGCTCCCAGAATCTTCCAGTCACTAGCCATGTTGAGCAAAGGATTCTGGGAGTTGCAGTCCAAGAAACACACACACACTAAAGACATCTTTGTACCCTGCTAGGAAATATCTACTGTGTTTCTTTTTTATAGGAATATCACAGCAACATCTGCCAGTATTCAAACAGCATCTTAAATTTTACAGGCATTTCATGTCCCAAACAGATATTAAATCCACAATAGCCATGTGTCTTCCTGGCAGCTTTTCATTTAAGAGATACAACTGTTCCTTTGTAGAAGGTTTTGGGTGTTGTTTTCTCTGATTGTATGGTAATGTGTGTAAATGCGTTAGCCAAATAAAAAGCAACTATGTTTGCTTTTCACAGAGAATGGCTCTAGATGTGTCACACAGCAGAGACAAAGTAGCATTTGTATTCTTGGATCTGTTTGTAGATTAATCTAATTAAAGATAGAAAAGCTGGAGTTCTGCAGTGGTGCTTAATCTGGAGTGAATAGTTTCCCCGACTGTGGTGTGCTTAGTCTCACAAAAGCTAATCAGCCATCCCTTTGGATATCAGCAGATGAGAGTTTTAGTAAACCTGATAGTCACACAGAATAAAAGTCATGTCTTTGTTGAAGTAAGGAGTGCTAGACATGGCCATTTTGGTTACACAGAACTCTTCTTAAGAAATATGTATTAGAACAAAAATTGGGACAGGTACTCCACAAGAGAGGGTGAGTTATGCAAGCAGCGTTCAATGCCAAAAAAATTCCTTTTCTATACCACAATTTCTTTATAGATTCATGATTGAGTAAACCTGCGATCAGGCAGGTGTATGCTTTTTTGCTGATTGTCATTTGTGAGCATTGCTGATAACAGAAATGTTGTCTCATATGCCATGCATTAGGGATGGCTCACACACACACTTTGCCCTAGGGCAACATTCGGAATTGTTTATTTAAAATAAATAAGTTTAAGTTGAAACCTTCACCAGTTTTGTACTACTAAGAGGGAAAAGCAGTTGAGCACAATGTTCAACGGCTAAGCTTGGTAAAAGTATTCTTTTGGAAATAGTTGCCAGAATCCTGGAAACTGTAGCGC
This sequence comes from Ctenosaura bakeri, assembly GCA_948474755.1. Lineage (NCBI taxonomy): Eukaryota > Metazoa > Chordata > Lepidosauria > Squamata > Iguanidae > Ctenosaura > Ctenosaura bakeri. The sequence goes on from CAOLHI010003438.1 coordinate 43,277, forward strand.
AGAAAAGTAATTTTTCCAAGCTCTGTTTAACAGTCAAGTGCCTCTCCATATTTTAAAGCAGATGATCTCTTGAGTGTGAGGGACTTTATTTGCTGCTCTCGTTTTTATCCGAAAGCAGTCGGCTGCTTTTGTTTCTCTGATGGTCCTTCACCTTGGACACAGTGAGGCACGACTTGATGAGCCCTCTCTCAAGCTCCTTCCCTGAGGCCTGTAATTGGAGACCAGAGGCTTTCTGAATCCAGACGGCTGCCTGGGCCTGGCTTGGCCAAACTGCACGTCGCCCATGTCAAGAGTTATTTGTGTAAAAGCAGCTGCCTGCAGTGATTTCGTGAGGAGAACAGAGTTCTCTCCCCCTCAGGTCAGATGAGTCACAAGAGCTACCATTATCTTGTGTCATTGGCCCCTCAGGAGTTTTGACACAGTTTCAGTGCCCTGGGAGTTTCTCACCTCAAATGTCTCCACTTTTGTAAGGGCTGGTACAATAAGATGTGAGAATTTGTCCTTTCTTTTATCAAGTACCTTCCCTTTCATCCAATCAAATGGGGATAACAGAAAGATTGTTATCGTGGCTGTCCAAGGAGTCAAGTCCAAGGAGTCAAAATTCAACATTAGAGCAGCATGCAAATGTTTCTTCATTTTAAAAAGATAAAAAAATTTTTTTAGCAGCAGTAAAAGATGGTTAGAGAGCCAGCATGGTGTAGTGTAGTGAGCGTTGGACAATGGGTTTGGAAACCAGGGTTTGAATCCCTGCTTTGTTATGACCTTGGCCAAGTTACACTCTCTCAGCCTCAGAGGAAGGCAAAGGCAAGCCCCTGCTGAAAAAATCCTGCCTAGAAAACTCCTAATAAGGTCACCCTAAGTCAGAAACAACTTGAAGGCACACAATAATATCAACAACAACAACAATGAAAACAAGAGACGGTTACTTAGCCATTGTTTAAGTACGCAAACCAGGGCATGTTATCTGACCCACACTAGGCTTGTCCACTTACAGTATATCAAAATAATAGTGGTCTATCATATAAGGTGGTTGTAATAGCTACTGAGACCCCACAAATGCATGAAATGCACTGTGTAACTACGTGCTGAATATTACTAACTTAAGTGAAATATAATTAAAATTAATCTAATTTCAATCAAAACCAGTCCATTTTTTTTGGAAAAAAACTTCAAGATAGTCATGCATTTATAGCGTTTTTTTTCTTCAAAAAAAGATGAAAAGCTATCACAGAACCATCTTCTGTTTGAAGGCATGCTCTGTTTGAAGTGTGGTCCAGTGCAAAATTGAGTGTTAAGAACATTCGGAGCCATCAAAGGCCAGAACAGAGGCCTTGATGTAACTTTTTTACAGTTAGCACCTGAGCAGCAAGTGCAGAAATTACTTGGATAAAACCTTGTCAGCTGTGGTGAGGTGTATTATATTTATACATAAATTGCAGATTTTGACATTTGCATCTAAACATTAAAATTAGTCCTTGCAAATTTTATGCAAATCTGCATCTACCTTTGTCCTATTTTAGAGTGATGCATCTCATGCTGTTAGCAATGAGTAGGTGGATACTCTAACTGTTGCTCAAGTCTTAAAGGTTGATTTCACACTATCCAATTATATAGTATTTTAATATCACTTTAACTGACACGGTTTCATCCTATGGAATCTTGGGATTTGAAGTTCTGTGAGGCAGTACAGTTCTCTGGCAGAGAATTCTTTATGCTTCATGAAACTAAACATCTTAGGATTTCCCAAGATGGAGACATGGCAGTTAAAACAGTATCAAAGTGCTATAATTATGCAGTGTAAAAAGACCATAATTTGGATCAGTTTATTAGATTTTCAGGACAGGGGTTCTAAACTGAAAATACATTGCATTGCATTGCTGTGTATGTAACACAAAATTTCTCTGAGCAATAGAGTCTTGGACATTCAGCTTTACATATTTCAGAAATGGGGGCTGGGAGGAGAGAAATGTAGCAAAATTACTCATTATTCCTCTTTTTGAGTTTCCTGTGTGATATCCAAAGGAGGTGTGAGGTTTCCAAAGGCTCTCTATGGCCTAGCTGTGAATTTGAATCTACAGATTTCCACATAAGGAGTGAGAGGGTAGCAAGTGAGACACAACTTTTTACATTTCATGCAGCCTTAAGGCTTGTCACTACAATTTATAGCTGTCACAAAAATTAACAACTTTGAAAACATTTTAGACAAAACTGCAGAAAGAGTAAAGATGAATACATTTATGCTGCAGTCAAAGCAATCTGTGAGACTATGGATGTTCTGTGAGTACTGTAGTCCTTTTGGTGTAAGGGATATTTGAATTGATCCTAGTTCAAATGGAGGTCCCAGATTCTAGTTAAATATGTTTTTTTTTTAATTAATTGAGGCACTACTGAGCCTAGCAGGTTAATTTCCCTCTCTTTTATAATGATGATTATATTGACTTGTAGTGTCCAATTTGAACTGTGGCTCTTTTTGGAAGAGGGCTTGGAAAATATGTTCTCATTTTTGCAAAACATAACCTCTCTTGAAATATGCATATAGCCAGATTCTGATTATTGGTAATCCACACTTCCCTAAATTGGTGGCCTGCAGATGTGTGTAACTAAAAGACCCATCACCCACAGGCATTGGACACACTCAGAAGGTACCAAGTTGGGAAAAGGTGTTTTTATTCCTATGTATCAATAAATTCTTCTATTTTTACAAGAGCTATTTAGCATTATTTTATTTTTATGCTGTTATATCCTCATTGAACTCAGAATGGCATATACTATCCTGACCTAAAAATCAGTATGCATCTCCACTATGGAATTAAACTGATCTACTCTTCAATCATTGTAAGAAAATGTGAGAAATAGTATTGTGCCTCACAAGTACTATAATTAATACAAGCAGAGGGTGAACAACAACCAGTTCCACACTACCACTACCACCCACATAGAGAGTCTAGCAGAGAAATAAAGCAGGCTTAGTCTTTATTGTAACAAATATAAGAAGGAGGGTTACTTAGAAATACTAAATGTTCTGTAACATCTCACGGTGAGAGGCTCTGTAAAAAACAAAGAACAAAGAAAAACTTTGACAAACAGCAGACTAACTCAGGCAGGAAGAAAGAAGGCAAGGTTAAGACCTAATGACACGAATACATACTATGTCCAAACTGTAGAGTGAAGTGCAAACCAGCAACCTGAGTATAGCCTTGCTAACCTCTAACAGTCAATGTTTTCAAAATGGTGTGAGAACTGCAAGTATAGAAAAAGAGGGGGGAGTATAATTTTCCAGCTCCAAATGGAGCTATGATAGTTAAAAGTGGGATCAAACCAATGTTAGCAGTATAGTGCAGGTACACTTTTAGTGTAGAACTGTTCTGGTAATGTATTAAAATTAGACCAAGGGCTCAGTGGACAAACATGGCCTAATCTACCTCTCTCAGCCCAAACTACCTCACAAAGTTGATATAGGTGTAAAATGGGTGGAGTGTGTACCAGCTTGAGCTGCTGGGAAGAAGGTGGAATTAAAAAAAAATGAATGACACATGGTAGGGAATTTAGCAAGGAATGAACCATCTCATGGTACTTCTAATTTATTACAGAAAATTAAGGCCACGTGTTCATTTTAAAAACTGTGAACCATAAAGAACTGGAGGTATTTTTTTTCCTTTATGGCACATGAAATAACCATTTTATCTCAGTGAGAGAGCTCCAGGCTGAATAAGACAGTAAAATTAAGATGCTGGACATGATCGAACATACTTGTGTTGGCAACTGCCTTTATTTGATGTATTGTTCTTAATATACTTTTCTTAATTTGACCAAAGATGACTACTGAACTACCAGGAGCCATGGAAGAAAGAATCTTCTATAGTTTCCTAAAGCCCAGCCTGCTTTCAGTCAAGTTTAGGAACAGGTGAGAGGAAAAACTCTTCTCTTTTCCCCCAATGTTTCCCTACTACTGCTATTGAGAGAATGAAAGGGAACTACATTTGGGGCTGGGAGCTGGGCTGGCAGTCTAGTAATAGCTTGGACTTTTCCAGATAGGGCAAATGTGCTGAGAGGTTGCAGTATTTGCTACTGTAGTCCTCAGGGGTTTTTTTTTTTTTTTGGTTTTTTTTTTTAAATATCCGGACAACATTTCTGTTTTAACAGACTCTTTTCCGGCAATTCCTGGTACTAGCCAAGAATTTTCTTCCCATCCTTGGTAGGTTTCTTTTTAATTTTGACACATATCAGAGCTATAAGGTGTCCCTGTTTCCCTTTCTGCCTTTCTTTTTTCTTACAAAAACTAGAGAGTTATAGTATATAATTATATGCACTATAACTTTAAATAATTTGAATAAGAAATCGGAGTCAAGAAATTTGCCCTTCAAGCTATAGGACCAGCTCAACAAATTACAGCCTAGTTTTTAAAAACCTTTGGAAGAGCCCTCATATACATTTTAAAAAATGCTATGAACAGCCCACAAAATGAATGGAGCAAGTGGATGCAGAGGCAACAACAGTTGGCGAAACGCTGCAAAACACAAGGAGCTGTATAATGAGAAGTCACACTTCTTGTCCTTTATTTCAGACACAGACTTTGTCCTAACAAAGTTGGAGGTAGTATCTGACCTATCCCAGGTCTATGAGCCAAAAGTGTGCATGTTTTCAGAGGGTTTGATTTCCTGCTCACTGCTTGGATGGGGGGGGATTCTTTTGGACTACAGTTCTCAGAATCTTTCAAATAGCAGCAAGAATCTAGAATGTGCCAGGACCTATGCTGGCTGAGGTGTTCTGGGAGCTGTAGTCTAAAAATGTAAAAATGTTACTCAGCCCTAGCTTCTGCCTTTTCTATGATATTGATTGCCTCTATAAAGAGTTAGAAGGCTCTGTTTCATGTGACATCTGTAGAGGGTGACCTTGCGTGAGGAATGTATAATTACTGGAAAATTATATTAAGAAGACACAGCTCTCTCAGCTAAGCTAACCTGGGGTCAAATATCAGATCTCTTTTTTTCCAGTGGCAGAGGTAAATTCAGTGGATCCTAAGTTGTACCATCACTTCTGTGGACGGAATGAAGCATACTGGGAAACAATTTACCTTACATTTCTCCATCCGGCATAAAAACTGAATAACAAAGTGAATTTATGGGAGTTATAGCAGCATCTCCTTGGTGGGAGGAGAGCTAGTATTTAGTATTTAATGAAGGATGAAGAGACTCATGAACTCCATTTCCCTTACTTCCTAAATGTATCTGTTTTGTTGTTTGTTTGTCAATGCTGCATCAACAGAAGCTGTTTAGTAACATTGAACTATATAAAGAAAAGGCTGAGCAATTGTAATGGATAGAAGTACATCTCAATTAACAAAGTAGATGTGTTCCTGAGCATTCCTTCTTTAACAGAAACTTTGGTACCAGAGGCAGAAATAACATGAAAAGAACAGGGATAGGTTCCTACACCACAAAAAGAAGAGCAATTCAATAAATTTCAGCAAACCTTTTATCCAAAGGAACAATATGCATATGTGAAATGGAAAAAAAAAATTCTGAATCTTCTAGTCACCACTTTAAAGCATCCAAAATGTTTCCAGGGAAGTTTTTTTTTTTTCCGTTCACCAGCTTCCACTTTTCTTACAACTTCCATTTCAGTGGTAAAACTTAAAAATCTATGCATTTTTAACAGCTAGTGAGGCAAGCTTATCTGGTCTCATCTTTTCTCTGTTTTGCTGTTATGTATGCTCAGCAAGGGATTTTGAAGTTAGTTGTTATTTAACTTGCCTATTCTAGCCAGGCAATAGCTACAATAGGATCAGAAAGGGCCGACTACCATTCATTCCCAGCTTAGGTTTCATTGCATTGCAAAAACACCATTGCAATCTGACGCTGAAAGTCTTATGTTGCTCCAGTGCCCCTTCACCGTCCTCTCAGTTTCAATGCTGCTGAAAAAAATATACAGCTAGACAGAGGAGAAGGAGAAAGACTGGGAGCTGGGTGGGCAGACAAAGACTTTGTAAAAAGGAACTTCACTGTTGGGGTGGTGTTAACTGAAGTATGCCTGTATATATCGTGCTTTCATTCTTTGAACTATATGCTTAAAATATTCCTAGGAGACATGTCCTTCAATGCTTTCAAGAGAAAACTGACATCTTCCAAATAATATGAAATAAGAAAGCTGACAAATTGCTTCTAGGGGACAAAAGGCACTTGTCACTTCCTTTTTAAAGGCCTAGATGTGAAATCTTGCTCTAGACTGGTAAAACGAGGAGATGGAATGTCTAAATTTGAAAGGTGCAACATGTAAGAGCACAAAGGCAATTTTGAAGTTATTTGAAACAGTGGAACTCAGAAACAGAACAAATGCATGGATGATATTGGTTCAGTCCCTGCCATCATATTATTAGGTAAGAGCTGAGAGCTGTCCAACAAATTCCAGATGTGCCTTGCAGATAATTTCCTGTTTCAAAAGGTAGAGGAAAAAACACCTTACCAGTCCAGAGGAGTTGGTCACTGGAATCAAAGTAGTTGGTACTTTAAGGGGAAGTGGCCAGGTAATGCTAGAATTCACAATTGTGGGACAGGCCAAAGAAGAATATAGTCAAACATGGATCCTGGATTTCAAGAAAGCTGATTTTCAAAAGTTCAAGGAAATACTAGGTGGAATCCCATGGCTAGATATACTAAAGAAAAAAGACACCCAGCAAGTGTGAGAGTTCTTAAAGAAGGAATTGCAAAGCACAATCACAAACAATCCCTTGGAAGACGAAAAATTAGAAACATCTAAAAAAAACCCATGTGACAGCACAGCAGACTGAAGGAGGAAGAAAAAAGATTATGCATAAAGAATGGAGTGTGTATAAAGAATGATAGGAAGAAAATCAACTAATTTGCAATGTGGTGCTGGAGGAGACATCTACAGATCCTCTGGAGTGCTAAAAAAGACAAATTAACAGGTCCTAGAGCAAATCAAGCCTGGACTCTGCCTAGAAGCCAGGATAACTAAATTGAGGCTGTTGTACTTTGGCCATAGAATAAGAAGACATGATTCACTAGAAAAGACAGTAACATTTGGTAAGGTAGAAGACAGTAAGAAAAGAGGAAGATTGCATTACAGATGGATAGGCCACTTCCACACTAGACTATTATAATGCTATTATTCCACTTTCAACATCCTATGAATCCTGAGGTTTGTGGTTTAGGGAGGAGAGCCTCACAGCGCTGGATAACAATAGTGTAGCCAGTATGCAAATAGCTCAGCATTGAGAGGGTGCTGGCTCAGGGCCGTGCGTCTTTGTGTAAAGTCGCGCTTAAGCAACGTGTGTCTGCAAGAAATGGTCCCTGAAGCAATGGAGTGGCATTAATCTGCCTGCCTAAGTGGGGATTGGAATGTCCAACCATTACCGGCCGCCCCTGTTTACGTGCTTGTCCGGTGGCCCTTGCAAACACGTGAAGCAGGGTGGCAGAGAAAGGTCAAGTGAAGGCCAAATAAGTTTGATATCAAGGCGATATCTAATGCTATCGCCGGGCATGTCAGAACTGTGGTAACTAAAGGTCCTTGGGATTATTGTTGATCATAAGCTATCCGTGTGATGCTGCAGTAAAGAAGGTGAATGCTGTTTTTGCCTACCTTAAGAAAACATAGTTTCTAAGTAAAGAGAAGTAGTAGTCCCAATATATTCTGCACTAGACAGGCCTCATCTAGAGTACTGCATTCAGTTCTTGGCAACTCATTTTAAGAAATAGATAGACCAGTTAGAGCAAGTTCAGAGTAGGGCAACAAAGATGATAAAAGGTATGGAGAACAAAGCATATGAGGAAAGTTTGAAAGAACTGGGCATGTTTAGGTTGGTGAAGAGAACGCTGAGTGGTGACATGATTGCAATCTTTGAATACTTTAAGGCAGAGCTCTCCAGACTTTTCATGTCGTTGACACACTTTTTAGACATGCATCATTTCTTGACACAGTAATTCAGCAATTCAATAAGTGGAGCCAGCCACTCCACCTGAGCCTGGCTCACCACTGATGCTGCCTTCACCAGGGTCTTCCTTGGCCCAGGGTGTCAGCAGGAGATGCAGCCTCTCCACCTGGGCCTGACCCACCACTTCCCTTGCCAAGGTCTTCCTTGGCCCAGGGTGGCAGTGGTGGTGGCGGTGAGAGAGGCAGCCCCTCCACCCATTACGTTCACACAACACGCCTACACACTGCAGGCGACACACTAACATGTTGCAACGCACAGTTTGGAAAGCTGTGCTTTAAGGAATGTCACAAGAGGTGACAGTCCTAAAAGCACAGGTCTGGGGCTGGTCTGTTTTCTGCTGCCCCAGAGGATAGAAACAGGTCTAATGGTTTTAAGTTATAGGAGAGTAGATTTCAACTGAACATTAAAAGGAACCTCTTGACAATCAGAGTGCTTTGGCAATGGAAGCAATTGCCAAGAGAAGTGATGGGCTCTCCTTCTCTGGACATCTCTGGAGGCTATATATCTAACTGCTAGAGATGCTTTAGCTGGAGATCCTGCACTGAGCAGAGGTTTGGACTCAGTGGCCCATGAGACCACTTCCAACACCATGATTCTATGAGAAAGACTCCTGCTTTGAAAGCTATTGCTGGCTAGGAGGGTCAGTGGGCACACCAGGAATTTTGAGTGTTATAAGACTTCCACAAAAAGGCTTACATGGAGGGAAAGGTGCTCAATCACCCAGTGTTTACTTTGATGGGCACTGCCATCACAAAGCATTATTTTCCCAGAAAGACACACTGGAGATGATACCTTCCCTTTCAGGGACATTAAAATTAAAGTAACTTGCTCAAGAACTTACATCTAAATCAGAGATTGGATCTTCTAAGCTCCCCCAACACAAGCTTTTTTAAAAAATTGTTTTCTACTTCAACAGATTCAGGAAGGATATTGACAAATGGGAATGTGTCCCAGAAAAGAGCGACCAAAATGGTAGAAAACCCAAAACCATCCCCTATGAAGAGTGACTCAGGGAGCTGGGTATGTTTAGCTTAGAGAAGAGAAGGGCCCTTTTTGCACGGGCTTTCTCTCGCGAAATAGCCCTGTGAGCCTTGCGGGAGGGGAAGCGTCGCTCTGCACGACGCACTCCCACTTCTGCTGCGCTCACGGGGCTGAAGCAGCGCGAGCGCGTGTTTTTTTATTTTCGACTTGAAGCGAAAATCACCCGCGCTCGCACAACGCTCCCAGCATCCACGCACACTTACCTGCTGTGCGGAACGTCGGGGAGGTGGCCGGGTCACGCTTCCTTCCCTCCGTGGGGCCTACAGCTCCCACAGGCCCCTGCGGAAGGAAGGGGTGGGGTGCTAGCGCAACGGACGCGCCAGCAGGAAGCACCTGCGGAAGGAACGAGGGGGGAAGCGGCAGCCTTCCGGAGGAGCCTTCTCGCGCGAGACGCCCTCCCCCCTCGCGCAAGAAGGCAAAGTGCGAAAAGGGCCAAGGTTAAGAAGCAACACGATAACTATGTTTAAATATTTGAAGGAATGTCATATGGAGGATGGAGGAAGCTTCTTTTCTGCTGTTCCAGAGACTAGAACACATAGAAATGGCTTCAAAACATCAGGAAAAGCGATTGCATCTAAACATTAGGAAGGCCTTCCTGACAGTAAGAACAGTTTGTTAGTGGAATACACTGCCTCAGAGTGTGGTGAAGTCTCCTTCTTTGGAGGCTTTTAAACAGAGGCTGGATGGCCGTCTGTTGGGAATGCTTTGATTGTACATTCCTGCATGGCAGGGAGTTGGACTTGATGGCTCTTGTGGTCTCTTCTAGCTCTATGATTCCAAGATTCTAAGATGCCCGTTTCACAGGTTTTTTAAAAAATTTGTTGTGAAAAGGTAAATAATTTGTCCAAGAATTTGAATACCAGGGAGAAGTGAGGCATAAGTCTCAGTTAGAATCCTTGGAACTGATACTTCTTTCTTTCATTCAGAATCACACCACGCTCCCAGACAGAATACAGCATCCACTGACTTGAGGAATTTATTTTTCCCCTCTTATATTGAATTAGTAATGTTGTGAGTGTCTGAAAAATAAAAATACAGATTCCCTTTTTTCAGACATATACCAGTAACTGCTGACAGCCACATGTGTATGACTATCACTGTTTGCTGATGTGCTTTTGTACATTCATACAGTATTTTAAAGGATGATCAATGTTTCCCCTGCCCCATAGCCATGGAAAGAATATAATTATATGATGGAGGAATTCACAGAGCATATGATTTTTGAGTGGAGATTAGGGTTTTTAGATTTGCAATCACTGGCTTATCTATGTGTGAGTGTGAATGTGTCTTCAAGTAGCCTGTGGACTTATGGCAACCTCATTAATTTCATAGGGTTTTCTTAGACATGAAATACTCAGAGGTAGTTTTGCCATTTCCTTCCACAGAAATGTAGCATATAGCACCAGGTATTCATTGGTAGTCTTCCATCCAAGTACTAACCAGTGCTGTTCCTACTTAGCTTCCAAGATCAGACAAGTTCTGGTACCTTTAGGGCAGTGGTTAACCTTTTCTTTTCCATCAATCACTTTTAAATATCTTTTGTTGCTATGGCCCATCAAGACATAACTCAAGGTGGCTTCTGGCTATAGGTGTGGCAACAAGAAATGCCAGGTACTTGTGCTCAGCCACTCAGCATCATTCACTTGCATGTTCTCACTGCATACAGAGGTAGTAACTGCTGAGTACATTTTTTGTTATCAGTTTTATAACTCTTGAAAGGTTTGAGATATTGTGATGAAACTTTGTACAAATGATATCTGTCACTGGCAAAAGACTCCTGCTCTTTGGGATCAAGGTATGACTGTCCATCTGCCTGTTTCTTTCCTTCCCTCTCTCCCTTCCATTCTATTTTAACAGTAAAAGCTCATTACATTCTAAAAGCCTTCACAGACCCCCTGTGAGACCATCGCACTCCCCAGGGGTCCAGAGACTTCAGGTTAGGAACCACTGCTTTAGGGTATTTAGGCAGCACTTGTGTCCATTTCCCAAAATCTTTCAAGTTCCCAATTAGAAGAATAACAGGCTATTATAACATCACTTATACACCTACACTTAATACATTTGATAGCATTGTAATAGTTCATGTAACCAGTGCAATACCATGCTAATTCAATCACCATGTTCAGTTTCATTTGCCATGCTGAATCCATGACACACCGATGGCAGTGAAGTGGCTTAATTGCCTCTTTTTCACGAATTGTCATCTGATTATCAAAATATTATTATCAGAACAAGCTTAAATTAAATCAGTAATAAAGCTTCAGCATGAAGCATGTCCTGATTATTTTGAGATTTTTATGAAGTGTTTCTCTTTATTTCAGAGCAAGCACAGCAATGTAGCACATTTTTCCCCTTGGGAAGAGATCAAGAATAAGATCTGAATGTGGCAGATGTTTGTCATCTTTGCTAATGATCATTGGGAGGCACTTGCATACCACAGAGATGAGCAGAGAATTAAAATCTAAATGCAACTTTCCAAAATAGTCTGTTAGATTCAACATGGGTGTCTTTCAGTTTGAAAACAGTTCACATGCTGAGTTTTGCATAGGATTCTTTTCCATGGGAGGAAAATAAGAATTTTGCCACTGCTTTGCAAAATGTAAACATACCATTATGTCTGAACAATAAAAAAAAAAAATAATCACAAAATAATTCCATGATTAAAATGAAAAACTTCCCATGATTAAAAAATTACTATCATAAGAGGCTTTGTTAACTGAGGTGTTTGTTGTTCCTGCTGCTCTGTTGTGTACCTTCAAGTTATTTCTTTTTTTTAATAGTCTTTATTAATATAATGTATACTAGAAAACAAATACAATATAAAACACACCAATATAACATAGAACACATCAATACAGTTATGACATCTGACATAACAAGTAAAGTCTCAAATAGCTAAAGAAAAGAAAAAAAGAAAGATAAGAAAGAAAAAATAAAAAACGGTAAAGAAAGAAAGGAAAGGATTAGAAACAAAAAACTACAACGTCTCAGCCCTTATTCCGCAAGAGCCCAAACACATCTTGACTTACATAAATACTAACAAAAAGACAATTAATGTACTTCCTGAATCCTTCTGTTGGTTTTATTTCTACTTTCTAATCTCACACCTATATCATAATTTAAATAAATCAATAGTAACCGTTCTCCCTATTACCTTAAATCAATCTTATCTTTCACATATCAAAACCGATAACCATTAAGTCCCCCTTCTTATTCCTTATGTAGTCTATGAAAGGTCTCCCTCTCTTTAAATATGATTCTACAGATTTTTCTTTCAGTAAAATGGTAAGTTTATCCATCTCTGCAAAGTCTATTAGTCTATTCAACCAATCACTCAGTTTTGGAATTTTGGTATTTTTCCAATTTCTCACATAAATAATCCTTGCTGCCGTTACCATATATCTAATCAAATTCTTATATTTCCATTCCATATTATCCATCCTATCTATCATATTTAATAGAAAAAATTCTGATCAGAATGCTGTATTGATTTTCAAAATCTTTTGCATATGTTTACAAATTGTTAATCAAATTTTTTTTTGCTCTCTGGCATTGCCACCACATATGGTAAAAAGTGTCTTCATGATGTTTGCATTTCCAACATTGTTTGTTCACACCTTTGTACATCTTAGCCAGTTTACTGGGAGTTAAGTACCACTTATATATTATTTTGTAGAAGTTTTCTTTAAGATCATTGCATCTAGTAAATTTCATACCTTCCCACCATACCTCTTCCCACTGTTGTGTCCTGCACATAGAGCCCAATAAACCATACTTTTTTTTTTATCTGTTCGTCCTCTGTATTCAATTTTAATAATAACTTGTATATCTTGGAGATTAAATGACATCCCTCTGCAAGTAATAGTTTTTCGAATTCATTTATTGTATCCTCAAAGCCACATATTTTATTGTCCTCCTTAAATCCCTCTTTCAGTTGATATGTTAGCCACTGAATTTATCCTGCTCTCTCCAAATCCTGTAAGTCTTTAATAGTCCAACCATCTCCTTTCTTTTCCAGTATATCCCTGTATCTTAACCAAAATTATAAACTTCCAATTTCCCTTCTGTAAAACACCTCCTGTGGCAATAACCACCCTGGTATTTTTATCCCAAATCTTTTCTTATATTTTTCCCATATTTTAAAGATTGATCTTCTTACAATGTGATTTTTAAACCTTGCATTTACCTTAATTTTTCAATACCATAAGTAGGCATGCCATCCAAATTTCAATTCGTGACCTTCCAATTCTAATAACTTCTTATTTTATAATGAAATCCCTTCTCTAAGCCATACTAAGCATGAAGCTTCAAAAGAAATCCTTAAATCTGGAGCCCCAAAACCCCCTCGTTTTTTAGCATCCATCAGAATCTTCCAGTAATTTCTGACGTATGGTTGGCCTAAGGCAAACCTATCACAGAGTTTTCTAAGGCTGAAACTGTGTGATGTGCCCAAGGTCACCCAGTGGGTTTTCATGGCCCAGCAGGGAATTACACCCTGGTTTCCAGGGTCATTGCCCAGTGCTCAAATCACTACATCATGCTAGCTCTCTAACTGAGGTACACTTTTTTTTGAAAAATATATGACCAGGCCCTGTGTAGAATGACTTAAGGTACTGGGTATGTTTAGGTTGTAGAACAGAACATTGAGAGGTGACATGATAGCCATATTTAAATATCTGAAGGGAACAAGGCACAAATCAGTGAATTCAAATTACCACAGACTCCACCTAAACATTGATGGTAAGACTTTTTTGACAGTGGCATAGACCGCCTCAGATGATGATGGGCAATCCTTTGTCAGATATGTTTAAACACAGGATGGAGGGTGATGTCTCAGAGTGGTTTAGCTGTGTTTTCCTGCGTGAAAGGAGGTTGGACGAGGTGGTTCTTGAGGTCCCTTCCAACTGTATGACTCTGTGATTTAAAAACAAAACAAACACACACACTCATTTAAACTCAGCCATCAAGAAATAGAAGTTCAAGTAAGAAAAGGTCTGATTTCCATCCAAAAGGCTCTTTGACTCTGGTTCCACCCCAAGATATCTGTTATTCAGCCCCTCTGGTGCCTACTAACATTATCAGTTTTGTGAGGGTAAGATGGTGCAACAGCAACACCACCAAAGGGTTTTTGAGAAGCAGATGATATCATTCCCCCCAAGGAGCCTGGCTAGTAAGATCTGCCCTGCCTGAAGGCTCCAAAAGTTGGTCATCTTCTCATCTCTACCATACACCATAACTAGAAATTGTGACATAACCAGAGCAGCGATAAAATTCATCTGATGCATGCCTCAGACTAGTTTATATACAAATAGGTCTTGAAGAATCTCTTAAAATGAATAAACAAGAGAAGACTGTATGCTCAGTGTGCAGAATGCCAAATGTCTCTTGGTGGAAATACAAAGGAATGGAATTGATTAACTGGAAATCTGTATAGGACCACTTCATGCTGCAATGTTTTGCTGCAGGTCATATTGGTAAGAATTATAATTTGGACTCTTTTTTGTGCTGCAGTCCTTCCTGATAAATATATGCAAAACTTACCAGGGGATTTCCTTTTTCCCGGCTTATCTTCAGGAGTAAAATCTGTTTCGTTTTCCAGCTACAAAAATGTGGAAACTCTTTGGCTATTTGCATTGGTCCCCAGGTCAAAATCTTATACTTTTTGTTCATAGAGCACTAATTATTAGTACTACTGATTCAGCTTGTGTTAAAAATGTCAATATGAAACAGAGATATGTACAAACACACACATACGTAGCTGAACTGAAAATAATGGGCATGTGAATTCATGCACAGTGTTACAATTACCTTGGATAGGCTATATCCGGTCCTTCTACAGCTAGGATGGAAATTGTGTGGTTCCTGGGGCCTTTTTTGAGGGTATCTTTAAAGCTTCTCAAAGCTCCATCACACAAGAAAACACTCTGCTGTTTATTCTGGAGAATCATGCCTCCAGAGGCTACCAGGAGACCCAAGCCTCCCAGACACTCTGTTCGGACCCCATGCTGCATTTTTGGGAGACCAAAAGGTGACTTCCAGTTTTGCAACATTGGGACAGTGTGGTTTGTAGGGGTCTGAGTTAGAAAAATGGTACAGAGGCAGTACCCAAAAATCTCTGTGGTTGCCTACCCTTATTTTACAGCATGTGATGTTCTTTGTTGGCCCTGTGGCACTGTATAATAGGTATATAACTTGTTAGTCTATTTCATCTTTCTGTGCAGTTGTCATCCAGTGTTTGCACATCTTAATCTCAGAAAACTATTCTGCACAAAAATACTTGTGTGTGAATTTTTATACAAAAATGGGAAGTGTTGCCCTCAAAACACATTTTTCATACAGAACCAACCAACCCCCCACCCCCATTTCCAGAAACACGGGTGACTACTTGCTACAAAAATTGTATATTTTTTGCAGCAAAAACACATTCTTGCAAAACTGTGTATTTTAAAAGCAGAAAAATCACATTTTTTGCACAAAATGTCATTTTTGCACCAAGTAGTGTTTCCAGAAATATATGTGGGAATTTTTGGGGGTTTTGCTAAAAATAAAATTTTGCATAGAGAATGTGTTTCTGGAAACAAAGGTTGGTGGGTTTGGTTAAAAAAACAAAACTTTTACCCCCCTCACCCAAAATTCCCACTCATATGTATTTCTGTACAGAATAATTTTCTGAGCCCCTTTGGGCAGTGCAAATACTCATTGAAAGCTGCAGATTTTTTTGCCTCTATGCTATTCTTCCTGAGCAGTCAGGAAGACCATTTTCAGACAAGGAATGAATTATAGCAAACATTCTTTCCATCCACACTGCATAGTACTGTCTCTTCATCTTCTGTATAGCTGAGTTATCCACATGGGCAAAGTGTTTTCAGTCAATTTCACCTCACCTTTCCTGATTGCATGAGGGAACATCCCCCACTGATTGTTTAGAAGAGGAAGCAAACAGTAAATGACATCAGGGCTTTTGTTATCCAACTGGCTACTTCCAGAATGACCCCAGCTCTCCCCGTGCAATTACTGAATTGCTAATAAATGAGCCTTTTACTTAGCTAATGAGGCTGCATGTGGCCAAGACTGACCCAGCACCAACTAATCTTTATCAGCAGAAGCTAGAAGGATTGGATGGGGGTGGGGCAGGCAGAAGAGAGGAGTATCTTGTTGCGCATGCAAAGCTTCTAATGGAGAAATTAAAATGCTCAAACAGAAGACAGAGCAATCTTATAGAGAGAGAGTCTTTCATCCTTTTAATACCTCATTAGGTATCTACCTTTCTTTAATTCATGTTGAATATGCAAATAGCAGGTGCTATAGGGTATATTTCAGAAGAAGAGATTGGTAAAACCACCTCTGAATATTCCTTGGCTAAGAGCCCTATGGAATTCATGGGGTTGCCATAAATGAGCAGGTGACTTGAAGACACACACACATTTGCAGGTGGCAAGCAGAAAATGAGAGAGCAAAAAGTCAAGAGCAATGAAGTATACATCTTACTGTAGCTACGGAGAGACAGTGTAGTGTAGTAGTTTGACTGTTGGACTACGGCTCTGGAGCCCAGGGTTTGAATTCCTGCTTTGCCATGAAGACCCACTGTATGATCTAAGGCAAGTTACACTCTCTCAGCCTCAGAGGAAGACAAGGGCAAACCCCCTCTGAACAAATGTTGCCAGTGAAACCCCATAATAGGGTCATCATAAGTCAGAAATGACTTGAAGATACACAACAATAACAACTTTAGCTAAAGCATTTCACAAAAAAGCCAGACTAGTATAGTAGTTAGAGCTGGACTGGGATCTGGTAGACCCAGGTTTAAATCTCTAATCACCATAAAGCTGCTTGGGTAGCCTTGAGCCAGTTTCTCTCTCTCAGCCAAACCTTACCTCATAAGGGTTTTAGGATAAAATGGGAGAGATGGGAGTCATATAGTCTCCTCTGGATTCATTGGACGAAAACTGCAATATGAATGTAACAAAACATTTTTTTAGAAGATTTGCTGAGGAGCTCACAAATAAATGCAGTATTAACATAAGTGATGACCAACAGAATAGCTTCAGTGTACTTGAATCAAATGGGACTGCTGATCTCCTTTTTCCAAATGAACAATATCAATGTGTCAGTTTTATTTATTCTGCTGATTCTTTACCAAGAATCAGGTTAGAAGTCAATGGCTGTTTTAGGCAGAACTACCAATATGATTGTAGTATCTTGGGAAATAACCAGTTTATGACACTCAACCTCAGAACTATAGTACTGCAACTCATAACACCAGCACACACACACACACATACAGGTACATGCATACAGAGAAACCTCTTGCGACCCTGTAGATTCTGAAAGACTAAAAGTTTGCATCAAATTTGCATCCAGATGCTATCAACAGTGTATGTATTTGCAGACACAGGGCTGCTGTTTATGGGTGTGATTAGACAGCCCTGTCCAATTATTCTGAGATGCAAGAAGTCGTGGGGGAAAAAGAGAGAGAATTATGAGTGGAGGACAATGCCATCTGCTACCCCCATAAAATTCAGTGGGAAAAAAACAGCGATGGCACGATAAAACTTCATCTGGAACCACTTAGCACAAACTTTTCACCTTTCTGTCAAGTGCCAGAATGTAAACAAATGTGATATCTGAGCTTAAAATGCCCCACAAACAATCCTATGCACATATTATTAAACTTGATGAGTATGAACACACATAGAATTAGTTTGCTTCTCTTAAACAAGGCTGAGAAAATAATCTCAGGAGCAACCGCAGCAATAAAAGCATTGCACCAGGAGTGTGGAATTGTTTTTGATGAGACCTGTTTAAATCTACACCTCTGCCTTCCCAACCTGAAGAGGCGTAAGAATTCGATACACAGACATGTCCATCAGAATGAAAAAGGAAAGCAGAGCATTATCATTAAGACAGTATCTCAACCTCTTGTGCCTCCCACTTTATGACGAAAGCTTTGCAACAACAGCCTGAGCAATTTTGAGATACCAAATACAATGATACTTACAGCCAGGGGACATACATACGTACCTTGTACACAGAAGGATGCAGACCCAGGAGGTCTGGATACATGATGTTATTCTGTATTACTTCACTTTTCTTCTCTGTCTAACATTTCCTTATGCCTTCTTTGTGGGTCACACATCTGAGCCTCATTTCTGTCTGGCAGCTACAGTTAAGCAAACTAGATAAATGCATAACCGTTTTCAGAAAGAGCCGCCCTTTCCTCTCTTTGTCATCTGTTATCTTCTTGAGAAGATAATTCAGGAAGGTACTTCAAAGTCCTTTGAAACAGGGCAGGATTCTATCTCAATTAGAGCAGAGATATCATGCTCTTTCTCCAAGTTGTCAACCATCGTTACTTCTGCGTAAGCATTTGGTGCCTTCTTATCAGCCCTGTGTTATTGGAGCCTTCACCTCTCTGGGCTCTCTCTTCCTATTGTTAATCATTTCCAGCAAAAAGGCACAGATGTGTATTTTTTAAAGCCTGGAGTGGCTTTAAAGCCTGGAGTGCTGACTGGTTGCGGATGGGTGAGGAGTGCATGCATGTGCAGATGTGGTTCATTTTGAAGAGGAAGAAGAGACGGCACGCTGCTGGGAACCATCATTATGGAAAGGTTAGGCTAAACAAGAAATGCAGGCAGATAGCGTGAAAGCCAGACAGTTGGGACAAAGTGCCATTTCCAATTATAAATAAATTAAACATAACCAGGCCTTGAAAATACAAGTTAGATAGAGCAAAACTAAAGAATCTTATAAACAGAAGAAAGAAAAAGAGTAAGGAGTACATATGCATAAATAAAGGCATGAGTGCTGTTTAAATGCACCAGTATCCACCACAAAACTCCATTGCGTGGAGCAGCTCCCTCCTGTTTAAGGCGGGTTCCAGTGGTTGTTTCCTTAGATCATTTGTAGCTACATTTACATAATTGCAAATGCGATGAAGGCTCTTGGTTTATGAGAATTTTAACTAAAACATTTGAGTTAGTTTGGAATTTCTTCCTTAACCTAATTCCATAACTAAGTCATTAATTGATTAATTAATAAATGAGAGCCAGTGCTAAAGAGCCAACAAATTTTATATTTCCTGTCCTAGTTCTCTTAGGACATTTTCGCACTAGCCTGTTACAGCGCGATGATTCTACTTTCACATCCTCTGGACCTGGGGTTTGCAGTTTCAGGAGGGGCTGGGGAGCCCCTCCCAAAACTGCAAACCCCAGGATTCCAGAGGATGTTGAAAGTGGAATCATCGCGCTATAACAGTGTTACCCTGTTTACTGGGGGTCCCGGGAGGGACACCTAAATAACCTTACAATTACATGAGATGGGGAAATTAGTCAAGAGCACTGGTTGGCACTATGAGAGGCAGGGTAACGCAGCAGGATCTTGTAACTCAATGTTTACGGGGTCAGGCCAAGTCAAGAAGCAAACCATGTTGGAAATAATGAATGATCTTTATTAAATACAGGCACACAATGTAAGCAACACACGCACACAGATAACAAAGGAAAATAAAAGTGTGAGTATGATAGCGGGATTTTCAGAGGGATAGTTGATTTGGGTGATACGAAACCTGTTCCTGAAGCCCGGAAAGAAGATAGAGAGCGATGCTGGGGTGCGATGTATCTCAGCACGTGGAACTGAGGGGAAGCTTGCCAAGCAAAGTGGCAGCAAAGCGGTCTGGAACTCAGGAGCGATCCGAGGAAGGTCTCGGAATCAGGGGGTTTTATCGGGAGAAATGTAACTGCAGGCTATGCCGTACTTGGGGAAAACAATGATTTTCAGACGCGGGACAAAGCTTTGGAAAGGTCAAAATTTAGCATGATTGAGTTAAATCCGAATTGACAAAGAGGTAGACAGTATGCAAATGCTCAGTGCTTGGCAGTTGAGTATTCAGCTTGCCAGGTTGCCTGCTCGGGGCAGGGAATCCTTTGTAAACAGCATGCATACATAATGAGGGTGTTTGCAGAGAGGTTTCCTAAAGCGGTGATCTGGCTATTTCTGGCCTACCTGTATTGTTCTGGGATATTGCAGCGTTTGATGGCCGAGCCTAGTTCTGGGCTTGTCGCCTCACAAACATATGGAGAGGGGTGGTGGAAGAGAGCCGAATTATTGATATCAAAATGATATCTTTATGCCATCTCCAAGGAGGCCTAACCTGCAGTAACAATAGGCTAGTGCGGAAATGGCCTTAGATTTTTGCAAAACTACTTTATGCGTTTTGTCAAACACCCGCTACTGGTAATTATAATATTTTAGTTATAGAATCCAAATCATTTATATTTCTTAATGATTTCAGAATGAGTACAATATTTTCAAGATAAATTGATGGAATCCACATGGGCATACATTAAGCTAAGGGGAAAGAGAGGCTTTTAAGAAGATGAGATTGTAAGACAGGGAGTAAGAACAAGAAAGAGAGTTTGTTTTTTCAGTCAGATGGGTGAAAAATTGAATTTTCGAACATTCATGTTTCCTTCTCTCCCAAACTAAAAACAGGAAGTGAGGGTAAAATCATGGATGATATTTTCCAGCTTCATTTTTTGTAAGTTTTTTTTAGTATATAGATTAATTCTTAATTTACATGGCAATTTAAAATAATGTAATAGTTAAATCTTTCCCCTTCTAATGTAGATGCAAGTGAAATCAAAATTTTGCTTTTTAATTATTCACTAAAGACATTAACCCTTTTCTACTAGGTTGTTGTCTGTGAACCTGTGAGACTCTTGAACTCTTCAGCAGAATTTCCTTGTGCTTCATGCATGCAGGGAGATAGCAGGGCTAACCAGCACAGAAGAGTCAGTCAAACAACAGCCCTATAAAAGGAGCTATATTAATCACAAAGGTGCAGGACAAACAGAAAGAACTTTAATCTGATTTTTTGACTGCCTAGTTTCTTGATGATATTCTCTCACAAACCAACAGGGCAAATTTTAATTAGTCCATTACAGTATAGGCAGAACATAGAAAGGCTTCAGGGTAGAGGCATAATAACAGTTCCGTTTCTCATTACCCAGGCATTTCACTTGTATAAACTGAGAAACAAATAATGGTGTGATATAAGTTGGGGGGCTTTTTTTTTTTAAGATCACTTTATGTAGCTGTCACGGCTGCTGATTTATGGTACCTATGTAATTTAATGAGAAAAATAAATCAGTGCTGAATAGGGAAGGGTTAGGAAGTACAGTACTAGATTTTACTTCACATGTAAAATCCAGCAACATTCCTGAAAACAGGGAGGTGAATCAGAGCTGCCAATTCATCCTGTTTCAAAAAATGACACTCCCCCCATCTCATTTGCCTTGGTGGGGTTTTGTTTGTTTGTTTTTTGGTTTGGAGTTTTTTGGGGTGGTGGGAAGGTTTCTTTTTTTCTTTTTCTTTTTTTGGTGGCACATGAGTGCCAAGTAATGAGAAACAAGTTCTGTTCTATCACAATAAGGAGCTGTTTATTTTCCTGTCATTTGACAATCTTTCTTGTCCCACCTGCAAAGAAACAATATAAGACCTCTCTCATTTCAGTGTTTTCCCCATAAGGGCAAAGCAAATATCTGAAGGGTTATAATGATGTATTTTGATCTTATCACAACATTTTCCATGGCATATAACAATTTAAAAAGTCAGGCAGCTACGTTTAACCCAGATCTTGGTGCACTCCCCATGCTGGCTGAAGGATGCTGGGAGCAGTAGTCCAGAAAAATAATGGCACCAAGCAATGGTTGATCTGTCTCACTTTCTGTGTGTACATACATGTATGTGTGCAAGTATGCACCATCACAGAGCATCAGTGGCATAGTTAAGATGCTGAAATTTGGCCGGAGAAATCTGAGATTGCATGAGAAAGAGAAATACACAACACACTCCTGAACAGCATTAGAACACAAGGTAATATTTTGTTTATTTGTTTATTTGCTGTTCCTCAATACAAGAGAGAAGCACTTTCTCTCATAATCAGCAAGCCAATTTATTTTCATCTCCATTTGATGCAGGTCTTTTTCAAAGTTAATGGCAAATCCATTACCTTGAAGCTGCAATGAAAATTGCAACCAGAGGTAAGGAGGGTGGCAGGTGACATCATAATGCCTGCTCATCAAAAGGTACTCTTTCTTTCAGTGCTATGTACCTGGCTTCTCTATACCACTGCCCTCAATTGATATTACAAGGTTTGTTTTAGGTAGCTGTTGTAGTCCTCATATGGCTTCCTGTATATATTCTTTAAATTCATACCTTTTCTTATTCTCACTTTTGCAATGTGAGTTTGCAGCAATACATACATTACCACCAGTGTAGATCTTATTCTCTCTCTCCCCCACATTTCCTTTTCTGTTTGCCAAAACACACAAAAGTTGAATGTGGCCACAGCCAGGGTGATAGTGGTGGGAATCTACAGTGTGACAATATCTTTAGTGAGACTAGCTAAAATGCCACAAAGTCACATGGAAGTTAGAAAAGTCAAAATCTGTTTGCATTTTGTCGGTGTGTGTAGACATGAGAGGATCTTGATCTCAGATTTTTTCTCCTATCCCACACAGACTTTTCCTGGTCTTCTCACATGGCACAACATTTAGAATAGGAATGGGCAACTGTGATGAGAATGGGGGCTGCATTTGGATTTGTGGACTGCCCTAGGGCCACACCTTTAATTTAAAAAAAGTATAAAAAATTTAAATTTTAAATAATTCAAACCAATTAATTAATTTTAATTGATTCATTATAATTCATTAATTCCACTGCATTTTTTTTGAAAAAGAAAAAAAATGTTACACACTACAAAATCTTAAGACTTTAATATTATTTCTCATATTCACTATTTTCTGTGACTATTTTCTATGAATCTATATAGCTCCTAGTTGCCTGTTGCATAGCTTACAAATTCAGAGTACAAGAGTTGCTCATCTAGCCTTCTAACTTGGGAGGTGAGCTGGCAAGTCTCATGATACATGTGCACACACACTCAGTCTTAGAATCACCTTCTTGACTTCATCACATGACAAGAAATTGTTAGATGTTGAGCTCAAATACTGGCAATAGATCAGTCTTGCAAATAGCCATTCACAGACCATCTGTGGTGGTTAAGAATTGCCTTCAGGCAGCCATTTAAACTTTGCAGAATTACACCTCACTTTTCCCCCTCTGAGACTGTAAATTGCTTAGTAAGATAGGTATATGTGAACAGGTGGGCTGGCAAAAATCTTTGTAATTGGGAAATTTTGGCATATGAACTGATCTGCAAGTCTTCTGTTTTGTCCATTCCATAGTTCTTCCTAAGTGCAAAGATATATAGGCTAAGTACAAGCCAGGGATTTTTAATAAGATACATCCTTCTTTCAGGATGAGCCTGATCATTTAGCAGCGTAAGGCATTTGCCTCAGGTGGCAGATGCCAAGAGATAGCAGCAAGAGGCTGAAGGATAGGACTGTATACCACACAGTCTACCCTTCATCCACTAATCCAGTCTGCTCCCTTCAGGTATAAGGGAAGGTGCTGCCCTGTCACCAGCATTGAAGCAAAAGCTGTCGGTCAAGTAAGTTTTTATACTTGGTATGGGAGAAGGTGCTGTCTTGTTTTTCCCCAGAGGCACAAGTTTTGGAGAAGTTACTTTTTGAACCATAACTCCCAGAATTTCACACTAGAATGTTTTGTAAGCCAAACATTCTATATTGGAACTTGTAAATCCATTTTCTGCTCACACAACAAACATTAAAAAGTCCTGGCTTTTTCATACTATACCTAATTAATTTTTGGCAACTGGCTTACATGGGCCACAAGTCTAGATCAGCTACCTACATAACTACCTTAGTTACATAGTTAAGTAGTACCTCCCAGCTTGACACACACACACGTTCCAGTCTGGACTTACCAGGCAGCTACTGCTGCGAGCAACAGGGTTCTCCTGTCCTCTTGAACAGGGCACAGCAGACTAATGTTTCCACACACACCCACAAGCAGTTTCCAGTTCAACAATCAGAAGTAGGATTCCTGTCATAATTCCTCCTCAGACTGGAAACCACTGAAAGAAGGGGGTTGAAATGCAAATCTTCTGTATCCTATTTGACTAGAGAGCAGATCTCTGTTGCTTGCAGCAGTTGCTTTCTAGTAAGTCCAGACTGAGGGACTCCAGGTTATGCAGTTATAACTATGATCATGAATTACAGACAATGTTTTTAAAGGCAGAATAAGAAAATAAATGGAGGATAGGTCCCTCCATGGCACCTTGCCAAAATATCTTTCCTCATGTTAACCTGTATGTTGGGGATCCCGGGAGGGGCCCCCAAATAACCAAACAACAACACAAGATGGGGAAATTAAGCTCGAGCACTCTCTTAAGCTAACAAGAGACAGGGTAACTTTAGCTAGGATCTTTTACCCTATGTCTACGGCTTCAGATCAGACAGCGTAGCCAGATAAGTTTTAAAGCAACAAAAATAACATTTATTGAGGACAAACAACAAATAAGACACGACATACACTTACTAACTGAGAAATAGAAATAGAGAGCTTTGGGGAATGGGTAATACGACACCTGGTCTCCTAGTCCTGGAAAGAAGCAGAGGTTGAGGGGAAGAAAGCTCAGCACGGTTTGCTGAGGGGGTGACTCGCTGGACAGACCGACAGCAAGGCAGGATAGCAGTCCGGAGTGTTCCAAGGTAGTCCCGAAAATCAGGACTTTTTATAGGGTGGATTTTACCTACAGGCCATGCCATGCTCGGTGAGAACAAAGGGAATTTGGAGCTGGACAAAGAAGTTGGAAAAGGTCAGGTTTTGCATGATGAGCTTAGCGCTGGATGACAATAGCATGGCCAGTATGTAAATGGCTCAACATAAAGGAATGGCTTGGCACTCGGCCATGCATCTTGGTGTAGATTCACGCTGAGCAAGGCCGGTTTGCAAGCGGGTTTTTCCCTGAAGCATCGGAGAGGCTTAAGTTGCCTGCCTAAATGAGGTTTGGAATTTACAGCCATTAACGGCCGCGCCTAACACGTGCTTGTCTGGTGGACCTCTGCAAACACATGGAGTAGGGTGGCAGAGAAAGGTCAAGCAAAGGCCAAATTATTTGATATCAAAAGGATATCTAGTGCTCTCACCAGACATATCATAACCGTAGTAACACTCAGGGTTACTTTTGGCAGGTAATGAGTATATTTGGGGAAATAGCTTATATGCATGGGGTCCACGTTCATCTAGCTGCCCCACTGTAACCTCAGCATTGCATATCTACTTGGAATGGGTGAGAATATTGTCTGTTGTTTTTAATCATTTCCCAAAATTTCAAAAATCTGAATGTGAGAGAAAATGTGTTTGGATCGGAATTGACCAAATTTCACAAAAGGTCAATGTGGGAGAAAGCAAATTTTATTAAGCACCAGACTTTTCAAGGAGCTGATGAGGGAAAAGGCACCAGGCAGCTTGGTCTACGTTCATTTCTTTCACAAGAAAAAGTCTTCTTTCAATCTCTGTTTTGAAGTGGCAAGCCACAAATTGCTGTATGGTGAGACAATGCTACAGTGAATCGAAACTTCAGCATGTCTATCCCTCCTTCGTAGCTACGATTTTTCAAGTCACGTGGTTTTAATATAAAATTCCACTGCAGGAATGTTCATCCATTAGAAAATGACAAAGGCTTTAGTGTTCCTGGGAACCCTTATTTACAATGGACTTACTTCAATGCCTTCTTATCAGACTCAGCTCCCACGTCACCCAATATTTCAGACAGGATGGCTGAAAAGACCTTTTGATCACACCACCATGCACATCTACAAAGTTAATACAGGGCAGAACACAGGCCTCACTAATCCATACTTGGTAATGTCCAGATGGGCACAAGAACAGCTTCCAAAGCAGCAAAAAGGCTTTAAGCATATAAATCCTGTGCATTATTTTATTTTATCCAAGCAGTGCTTTGACTTTTTGCAAAGAGATTTGAAAGGTGAGGAGGCAGTTAAAATTATATTCTTAGCTTTGGGATAGAAACAGAATTTGTTGAAATTTCACAAGCAAATAGGAATGGGGGCTTCCAGTCCAGTCAGCATAACATCCTACAAGGAACAAAGCAAGGCCTGATTACATTTCAAAGACTCAGATTACATATATGAATTAAGTTGAACTCTGCTTCCTCAAAGATGTACGCTGTATCTGATGTGATTCTTCAGCAGTAGGTACTTGCCGGAAATTAAAGTTGCTGACACTTCAGACATGTACCTCTCCATATTTTCTTTGGACAACGTGCCAAGCTAAACGACATGCCTTCCAGAGGTCTTAGCTTTCCATCACATTGAAGAAAAGCATAATAAAGAATGAATCTCTCTAAGCCGAAATAAAATTGCTTGGATCTTTCCAAATGTAACTGAAGGCAAAGACTTGGAATGTAACATAAGTGAATGCAAGCTTACCAAAGGCAAGTTCTTATCCATTTCCTTCCCCCCAAATTGGAAACATTAAATTGGGTTGGAAAACACAACCCATTCTGTCCCATCTAACTCTATGATTCCATTAATCATGAAAGGGATTCTGGGATTCTGCCACAGCAGCTGTTCAAATGGAGACCTGGGGAAGGGGAGGGGGAAATTAGTGCAAAAGAGTTACATGTTATGTTAATCATGAATGTGCTAAACATAATTCAGTTATGTTTTTCATTGCAGATTTTCATGATAGATAAAATTAAACAGATCTTAGTAAGTTCACAAAAACGACCCCTACACCTCAGCGAGTATTTACCACAACTTTGGCAAAACTTTACAAAACCATTTGCTTTGTAAAATGTAATTTTAGTGAGAATATTTGGACAGATATGTCCCTGAGACAAAAAGTGTTTTGCAATATACAGGAGAAAGCTGCCTGAAATTATGGTCATAAGGTATTCCTTTCCTTTCCTTTCCTCTTTCTTTCTTTCTTTCTTTCTTTCTTTCTTTCTTTCTTTCTTTCTTGGTATTTATTTTACATAGATTTCAAGTGTTGCTACAACTTTGTAAAGTCTTCTAAATTATACAGATAAGAATAAATGTCTTCTTTCAATAATATGAATCTTACTTTTTGTAGAAACGAAGGAAGAATATGTTTTTGAGACCACTAACCTCCAAGGGTCCTGAACCACATTCATCCCACTGTAACTACTCTTGAGTAATTGGTCTAAGTCTTATGACCTGGTAATTTTCTTAAAAACTGCAAGAAGTAGTTTGTTAAAACAAAATCCAAGAGGACAAGGCATTGAATAAACAACTGGGTATTTTTAAAGGCTCTTTAACACGGTAGCTCATTTGATTAATAATGCATAATTACTTAATTTTGGAGAACAGTTTGGGCTGAAATTCCAACTTAAGTCAATCACTTTTGTTAAAAATAAATTTAATTGAGTTGCCTCCTTCTGTTAGCAAATTTCTAACTTCATTTATAGCTTAATTGATTTCTACTTTTTGATTCCTATTATGGGGAGTTGCAAGTGGGAGCACTGCCAAACAATGTGGGATGGAACATTTGTTAAGAAAGAATTGTCCAATATTGGATGGAGCCACCTTCCATGATTTTGGTTGACTTCCTCTCGTCTCATATTCTCTCATATCTCATATTCTCATCAGAAGTTTGGTGTTGAGGGGAGCAGACAGTCAAGGGAAAAGGGAGCAAGCAAACTTTCAACAACAACATACAAAGGCAGGGATAATAGCAGCAGTACAGATCTCTTTATGTTTGCAGTTTCAGAATACTTTCTCTTATAAATGGAGCCTTGAGCTCTAAATCTCTAACAGGAATCATATTAACCCACAGCAAAGTCAATTCTTCAAGCGTGGATCCATGTGTACCACCATCCACACGTAAGGTTTGTACATGTTAGGATTGAACATGCTCAACAGCTGCGGTTAGGAGGTTAGGAAAATGAAAACCAAAGAGGGAGAAAATGAAATAGCACATCCATGCCTGCCTGACCGGCTCTCTCAATGAGAGCTCTTTGCACTGCAGCATTTTGATCCAGCTTTCTCTTGCAGGATCTAATTTGGGGAATAACCACAGTGAAAATGGTTCCAGCAGAAAGAGAAGAGAAAGACACTGAGTGAAATATGTCACGAGAAGACATGAAGGACTTATGGAGGCTCGCTTGGGACAGACCATGTGCGTGCTGCTTGTGAAGTCTCTCAGCCAGCTTAGCACTTCCCCGACTTCAGCTTTCTTTGCAAGCAGGACAGGCATGCAAGTGGCTCTAAGCAAATCTCCATAGGAAAGAAGAACTGTTGAAGGAAGGGAACTCCTGTCAAATTAATGGAACGTGTCCTTACTTTGGAAGTGTCAAAAAATGAGTTGTCAGATCAAGGGGCACCAAAAGATGGGCCCTTCCTGTACCAAATTAGTAGTAATAGTAAGCCACACAGCTGTAACTTGTAACAAACAGAAAAGTTATACTTCAAAGGGAGTGAAGTTATCCCTCACTATAACTGTAAAAGAACTTAATTCTGATTTAGCTGTTGTGAAAAGAATTGAAAGTAACTCATTATTTATAATTACCGGTAGTTGGATTTCAAGTTCAACGCCTTTATTCAAGTTAGAACAGTTCTGTTCCAATTATCTATTTAATTATGTAGACGAGGTTGGTGTTTTTAGAACGTGGCCATGAAAATAATCAATGAATCCAGTCTCTGATATAATTCTGATAACAGCAGCTTTTCCTCTTTCTTTCTACTAATTAATCCAGTACTTATTTACTGGGTAAATAAGTGTTCTTCAACAACTTTTCAAAAAAAGATTTCACAACACATTGGGGGAAGAATGGTAAGATTCTATATTATTAGAGGCCCAGCAACACATCGCTGAAGTTGTTGAGACACTGAATCATACATAGTTGTACATCATTCTTTTCCAGTTGTGTCACTGGGTTTGGAGGTAATGCATTACAAGTAATGACATTACTTGGAACCTGTTATTTGTGGGGAGATTACAAGAATCTAACTGCTGGGATCCTATATCACCTTTTACTTAACTTTATGTATATGTAGCTAAGTAGCAGAGGGGCTAAGAAATCCTGTTAGTGACTTGCCCAAATGCATATTGGGACACTGGCAAGAATGTGCATTGGGCCTTGGACACTTGGGCCACCTCTGCTACATAGAAGCCTAACAGCAGTCCTCCACTGGATATGGACATTGCTAAACTGCCCAGTTCTAATTCCTGTATATGTAAGTCCACTTAAGATGTAAGACCTCAACAGGATTCCAGTCAAAATTCCTTTTCCAAAATAACAGAACAGTAATGGTACAGTGAGCTAGTGTGATGTAGTGGCTTGACTGTTGGAGACCAGGGTTTGATTCCCTGCTTGACAATGGAAACCCACTGGGTGACCTTCGACACATCACACATGCTCAACCTCAGAAAATGCCTTAGGCTTGCCATAGGCTGGAAAAAACTTGAAGACACACAACAACAACATGATATTTTTCTTCATTATTTTGGAAAGGGAATGCTCCCACCTCCAATTAAGATATTTTATTTTTTAAAGGACTCAAAGGCAACAGAAAACAATAGATTAACCCAAGTTAATAATTTAAAAAGTTGCAACATTAATAATGCTAGTAGGTGGTTTAGAAGTGTAAATTTAATTTAATTTTCCAGGCTCTGTTGTAATTCCAGCAAGGTTCTTAAATAGCAACACACACACATTATTTGTGTATGTACATATATATTTTTTCTTCCACTCTCTTTCTGTCTTGTGCGCACACACACACAGACAATGGAAGGAGCCTAAATTGTGACAGCTGAACCATTAAAAAGAAAAGGTTTTTCAGGATAATTCCAGGCAAGTTCTTAAACAGCAACATAGAAAACAGCTCCCGAGTCGTAGCCGTGCTTAAAAGTTAATTCCAAGAGATACAAATGCATCATAAATGTAACTAAGGGTGAGCAGCCCCAACTATCAAAGCTCTGGCCTATGGTACCCTAAAGCCCAAGGTTTTGGATTCAAAGAAATCCTTAAAGGGTACTCCTTGTCCTCTAAACATCAATTGACACAACTTCCCTTGGAAATATCTTGGGTGAATTCAAACTGTGTGTGTGTGTTAAGTTTTAATATGCCATCCTTTACCCAGAACCCAAACTTTTCACTTAACTTGTCAATGGGACTAAGCAACTTCTAGTTGAAGATTAACATGAGCATAAGTTAAAAGTATTACTAAATATGTATATCAGGGTGGTCAACTATAGCCCTCCAGATGTTTTTGAATGGCATCTCCCATAATCCCCCAGCCATTGCCCATGCTGGGTAGGGCTAATTGGAGTTGCAGACCAAGAAAATATCCAAGTGTCCACCCTAACATAAATATAATATTTTGACGCACAAAATAGTTTACAATCCTCTCCCAATGATCTTGATGAAGACTTTTTATGTCCCCATGTCACAGATGGGAAACTGAAGCTGAAAAACAGCCCTTGCTCAGCAGTAACATTTTGAGTTTAAGGGCGAGTTAAGATTTGGACTCTGTTCCTTCCAAGGTTATTCCAAGTGTTCAAAATCATGGGTCTGTACTAGCATTCAGAGAGGACTATTTTGAGGCAGAGGGTTTACCAGACTTGGATTTTGAAGGAAATACAGCTGACCTTCCACATTTGCAGGTTTCACTTTCACAGATTTTGTTATTTGTGAGTTTCTCCAACCCCTGCCCTCTCTTTCAGGTGCTTCTTTTCCAGGGGAACCTTTCCTCTTGGTGGCTTCAGTCAGGCCCCACGGCCCTCTAAAAAAACCCACCTCTGGCCAGCTAAGGAGGGCCTGCAGCCCCGTTTCTGCGCACCACAATCTCTCTCACAATGCCCCCCAGACCCAAGGAAGCAGATAGAGAAGAGAAAGGGATATAGAGCCATTATGCAGACTGACCTCCTTTTCCTTCTTCCCCTGGCCTGGTTCAGTGCTGGCTCGTCCCACCATGTTTCAGTCCCCTTCCCACAGACACACATTTTGGTATTTGTCATTTTTTCCACTTTTGCAGGGGTCCAGCAAATGTAGAGTGCTGACTGTACTCTCTTTCCCATTACACTAAGCACTAGAACCAGCAAGGTAATCTGTACAGACCTATTTTAAGATTTTGAGAAGCCGAGGAAATACAGCGTGCAATTTAAGCACCAACAATTAAGCTGACAGCAGCATTCGAAATGCACCCCTCAGGACATGCAAGTAGCCTCATGCTGGCTGAGGGTTATGTAAGCAGAGTTCACCAGATGATGGGGGGGGGGTTCAGAGGAGGGGAGCTATCGGTAAAACAAGCACACCAAGCAGAAAAATCAGGATTTATTTCGGGGATGACAAACAGTTCATATCATTCTCACAGAAGGCTTCCAGTTTAATTACGAGCTACATTTTGAAAACAAAATCTCATAAGGCACACTGGATTGTAGATTAAAGGAGCTACCTCCTACTTGCAAAAGTACTAGTAAAATTTTTTTAAAAGAGCATTCCTCCTAAATCTAGAAAAGATACTGTGAAGCTTATGGAAATCCATGTTGTTATAAAATCACTTCATTTGTAGGCACCTCAATAAAACACTTGTTTTGGCTCATTTTCTCCCTCTCTGCCTCCCCCTTCTTCCTCTTCTAAACAATTGCAAGAATCTACATTTAAACACGTTTTTTTTTTCAAACCTTAGGAAGCTGGGTGCCAGCTTATGGGATCTACCATTCAAAGTCTTGACTTTTGTGCACTTATGAGTCAGTTATACGATATGGAAAGATTCATTCCCATTCTAGCAAACATTGTGCTTTGATTCAGTTTTGAATTAAAAATATTACTTGTTCTGAATCCAATTGCTAGTCCCAACTAGTGTTGACCCTTTGAGCCCAAGTTGCCAAATGGCAAATCACTCATACAATGAATCTAGCTAGGACTAGTAATTGGTTTGAGGCCTCCATCTTTTATTCCCATTTTACAGAAAAGCAAGAAGAAACGGTGGGTCTTGGGGAACAGCAAATCTTGCACTCAAATCAATATCTGTACAATTATACATAAAGCCAAATACTGACTACAAGTATTTAGGGGAGAAAACACATGTTAACGTCTTGTCATTATGCATTTAATACTGACCAAATACAGCCAAGTCAATCTATATACAACTGCAGTGCAATGTGAAACTGATTTTCCAGGCTGTGGCATTGCAGGTGCCAAAATATTCTTACTGAATCAGAGTCACATGAATCCCATAACAACCCCAGTACAATTTGAAGCTTTCAGCAGATATTGTTCCTAAGTTCCGTACATTCCAAAAATTTAACTCTGTATCAAGATTTTCTTCAGCTAGGTCAGAAGCACTCATTTTTATCGAAAGCTTTGAATAACCATCTTCCCTATGCTGGTGGCCTTTTGAAAAAGACTTCATTTGGTCACATGGTTGGGGAAAAATCTCAGCACTATTTTTTTAGAAAACTATTATTGTCCAACTACCATATTTGTTAGTGGTAAAATATTTGCATGTGCACTCTAGGTTAGGCTCTCAATTAAAAATGAGTTCTCAGGTGGCTGTTCTTCTCTGTATTCTGTGCATCTCTGGTTTCACCAGCAGACCAAATACGAGTGAGCTGAAGGTGTAGGTGTACTGAGAAAATAGCACAGGAAGATAGTGTCTTGAAGAAACAGAGACTCTACCCTGATCCCAGAGTTTGGGAAGTTTTGGAGGACTAAAATTCCCCCAGCCACATGATCACTGGATAGTCTAGCTGGAGGATTCTGCAGGCTGTGCTAAAATAAATAAATAAACAACCCGAGCTACCTCTGCCTTTAACTGAAAGTTGAAATAAGTGAACCATTTATGACCCTCCTGAATCTCCTGCATTTTGGTCCTCCATAATATACAGAACAGTGTCACTACATAAGAAAAAGAGAACATTTCTGATAGCTGAGCCTTCATTAATATTACTGCCATTGACGGAAGTAATTGCACATAAGTATGGTAACACAAATATCATGCCTGCTTGGAAAGACAGTTTAGGAATGAAATAACCACCGTATCTTTACTGCTTATCTTTGATTTTCCTCTACTATTAATCTTTCCCTTACTCTCTTTACTCCCCTTTTTCTATAATATTCTTGTAACCTACATAGGTTTTTGAATATGTTTATAAGGAGGAGATACCTTAACATAACACATATGGTCCAAATCACATGAATTAAAGACACATCTCTCACAATTTCCATCGGAAAGGAACTTTGTTGCACTGTGAATTATTATTTTTTATAGTTAATTTATTTTTAAATGATACATTTACTCTATGCAGTAAAGGTAAAAATTTAACAATTGAACAATTCTATTTTATTTGGGCAGGCGAGAGGTCAGTCAACTTAAAGCTACATTTAAAATAGGGAATACATCCTGGCAGGGCTAAAAGAAAAATAAAGATTCATCAATACATTTTTAGGTCACACCACCACTGATCCTGGCTCCCTCTGACATGAAAGAACCAGGGGGTGCCTTGAACTCACAGCCATCCCACCACCACCACCTTTGCACACAGTAGAGTGAAGACTGGAAATATCTATTTCATTTTTAAACTAACCAGTTCCCTGTGATGTTTAAACTCAAAGAACTATGATTTGTTTAAAGTTAACTGTAGTTAAGACTAACAAGACACTGTAGTTTGTTTTCCTTAGTCTCTCTTAACTAGAGGGTAAACAAACCACTCATCCCTGAATTCAGACACCACAAGGAACTGTGGTTAGTTTAAAAATTAAACCAGATGCTTCTGTTTTCTTGTTCCTAGCAGAGAAAAGAGGAAGGAGGAAAAAACTGAGGGGGGAGCATGTCCATCCGAGACTCTCCATGGCTTGTTTATACAAGCCAACAAGAAACCATTGCTTCCTATTACATCTGAACCAAAAGCAAGTTCCAGCATAAGACAATCACTGAACAAATCTGAAGGCCACTTTAAAGTCAAAGATGAGAAAATCAGATGATACACAAAATTTAAAAAAAGAGATGTTAACTTAAAGCTTTTGCATTCACACTGCAGATATCAGGATTCTAAAACAACCCATCATCTACATGTGTCCTCAAGTTTCATAACTCAGCATTTTGCATTATTGTAATTAGAACGGGAATTCACACAGGCAGGTATACGGGCAGATAACATTCTGCAACATTTCAGACTGTTCTCAATTCTGTCTATTACAAAAAGGAAACCGTTTAGTTGTTGCTGTTTTCTTTGAATGGTCTGAAAAGGAACTTAAGTCACCCAAATAACCTGCACGTCAACCACTATTAATTTTGTCCAAAGTGACATGGAAAACCATACAAAACTGGAACAAAGCTTATGGTTTAAGCAGTTATAACCTCTAGCAGCCTGCAATTTTCATCACTTTTTAAACATTTTAATTGCTATGTAAGAATTGGCAGAAAAGCCTTCAGTACATTATGAATCCGGGCCAACTGACATGACCGTGTAATTAGACACTCCAATGGCATACACATTTGCTTGCAAGAAATTTCCATCACCTTCAGTAGGTGGAATTCTTAAGCTTAAATCCAACCGCTAGTCTCAACTGGAGCAGATTCACTGAATCAACTGCTGAATGATAAATCAACATGTATGTAAACTTCACTGATTCTATAGATCTCTTCTAACTGGAATAAGCAACTAGTACTTGGAATGGAGCAAATTTGTCAATTTCAATTTCTGCCACACTGAAATTTTGTGATCCTGATAAAAAATTAATTAAAACAAAATTCTCATCAACTCCTATTTTAGTGTTTAACCTTGATTACCTTTTCAAATTCCATTTTGCAAGTACTGAAATAACTGTTTGATATGCACAACTGTGTGGGATCTGACTACAAGAAGAAAGGTAATTTAATTAGTTGGCATTCCCTTATGCAAAAAACAGGATGACATGGACTAGCTTTCTACAATCTGGTACATGCCAAACATTTGGGATTACAACTACCATCCCTGACCACTAGCTATGCTGGCTGGGGCTAATGGACATCAGGTTGGGGGAGGCTGGTATTACTCAAGAGATTTAGAGCATTCTTTCAGAAAAAAAGATGAATATCCTTTATAAATTTATTAATAAGTGAACTGTTGTGGAGTCTCTATGAACTGAAAGCAGTCCCATTGCTATTCAAAATATTATTTTATTTTCTGCAGTCACCAGGCATGCACTTTATGTCATATAAGAGGTTTTAGTCAGTCAGGAATCCATCAAAATACAGTTATGTAAGCACCTCACTGAACTAAGACATCCCTAAACCGCATATGAAGTAGGCACATCACCATATGAGTAATACATTGACTTTGTGTGCAGATTCTGCTAATTCATCAATACTATGCATGTTTCTGGAGTGTACTGTATCATTTCTGAAGACCACAAGACAACTGGGGCAAAGCAGGCTTGCAAGCCAAGTCTCATGAGGCACACATTTTCTAAAATTCACCTGCAGCGCTCCATCCTTGCAGAGTCCACCACTGCTTCCTTAATGGAGGCCTCTTTTCTAGCTCCTCCCACTTCTACAAGCACCCTATGCATTTACAGAGCTTTGAGCTTCACAAGAGAGTGAGCTAATTGTCCTTGACAAGAGGAAACTCTGCCTTTAGTGGTGAAACTCCTCAGCCTGACAAACTCCACAGTTTTTTGTGCCCAATCTCCAAAGAAAATGGATGGCTTTAGCAGCAGGTATGGTTGTAGAATGTCATCTTTGCACTCTGGAATAAAGAGATTTTGAGCTAATGTAGCTTCAAACCACTCCTGGTATCAGACTGCCAACTTTTAAGAAATTATTTTCCTTTTGTGACCTCTGTAAAATCTACTATACAAAACAGCAGTACTTTTTCCACCAAGATTTGGAAAGGTTTTTCATTTTGTCTGGAGTCCTGCTTTTCGATTTCTTTGGCTGTTGTTGGCTATCCGAATACTGAATGCCAGCAACAATGGCTGCATCAAAGACTTCTTTGAGGTTTTTCTGAGTCAGAGCAGAGCACTCGATGTACGAGGTGGCCTTTATTTCCTCAGCACAGAGCCTGGCAGCCTCCTCGGCCACAGGCTTCTCTTTACATTTGTCTAGCTCAATGAGGACTTTGACATCCTCCCGGAGGTCCGACTGTGTCCCCACAAGAATAATCGGTGCTTTGGGGCAGTGGCATCGGATTTCAGGCACCCACTTTTCACACACGTTCTGGAAAGAGGAAGGGCTCACCACGCTGAAGCACAGCAAAAAGATGTCTGTGTTGGTGTAGCAGAGTGGCCGGAGTTTGTCAAATTCATCCTGCATGAAAAGGAAAAGCAACATGAATTTAGAGAGACAGTTTGCTCGGCAACAAAAGCATCGTCAAAGCTCCAAAATGCAGAACACGGAAGAAACAGTCCAGCAATTCATGTTTGAAGGAATTTACATGTTAAGAACTTATGGACTCTTGCTTTCCACAACGAGCTGAATTCAAAACCATAGCTCATAATTATATCAGAGTTCTTTTTAATATAGCAAGCTGTCATTCACAATTATTTCTACACAACAACCCCAGGCAAGCTTTCCAAAGGCAAGAGG
Organism: Ctenosaura bakeri; assembly: GCA_948474755.1. Classification (NCBI taxonomy): domain Eukaryota; kingdom Metazoa; phylum Chordata; class Lepidosauria; order Squamata; family Iguanidae; genus Ctenosaura; species Ctenosaura bakeri. The sequence continues at coordinate 79,751 of CAOLHI010003438.1, forward strand.
GATCTTGAAATGAGAAATCAATCAGTCATGAGATCCACCTCCTGCATGATTGGTCCAGTCCCAGGTCAGTCCCTCATGATTCTGCTGAACATATATAGCTTGCCTATGCAGAAGGGATAATGTAATAAAGGCAGGGTATGCTGGTCAGTAGCTGATGAGCACGGCAAGGAAGTGGAAGTGGCTCAAGGAAGGGTAAAAGGAAGCTTGTATAATGAACCTCCTAAGATTACTATGGGTTTAGGTTAACTTAGTATTTTCATTAGTAGTCCTGGAAAGGAAAACTTACGAGGCAAGGTAAATACCTAACGGATGGAGAAACCATGCAAGATTAATTGTGCAATGGTGTGAGCTAAAGTAATACAACATGTGACATGTTGGCCACAATCCAGCAGAATTCTTTAGGCTGGGTACCTCTCCCTCTGTCACATTCAGGAAATCAGGAACACCTGCTGCCTTAGAAGAAAAATACAATTGGAGGAAATTCTATTCTCAGGAAAACTAATCTGTGTGACTTCTTTGAGAGGACAGCAGGGAGAAAGAGAGAGAGAACTTCTTGGATCCTAAGTCAGATAGTTGGGGTTGTGGACCACAACAACAACAGAGGACTGGAGGGTGGGGAAGAGGAGATTTGGGGGTGGAAAAGTGGCCCCTGATGCCTACATTGTTGCCCATCTGAAAAGAAACCAAATACTAGTGTTGGATTACACATCAAGAGGGTGCCAAATGTAGAGTGATCCATTTGTGGAGTGCAGTACTCCCAGAGACAGTCCAGAAGTACAGCTATGCCATGTTGCTTTTTAAGTATTTCTAGCTTTTTCTTTGGCCATTATTGCAACACACTGTTATAGTGCTCTTATTCTACTTTCAACATACTGTGGAATCCTAGGGTTTGCCCTTTAGGGAGGGAACTTTGGAATTCTCAGCCAGAGAGCTCTTTGGCCTCAGTAAACTACAAACCCCTTAATTCCACAGGATGTTTAAAGTGGAATAAGAACATTATAATAATGTAGTGCAGGAATGTCTCTACCAGGTTCTCTACACGAAGAGATAAGCCACTGCCAGATACTTCAGAATTACAACAGGAACAGCACAAACAATACATCACTGCTGTGAACATGTATTTCCCTTCCAGCTACCATGGAGACCGTCACTAAACTGAGAGGGAACAGATGGTTACAAAAGGGGTAAGCAAGAGATGCCATAATCCCTGACAACTAAAAAAATCCCTGCAAGCCCTAGTTCCCCTACACTACAGCTGCCATTATGGGAAGGCTGGTCTAGACCATCTCTACATCAGAATTTCTGGAGATAGGTTAACTGCCAATGTCCCCTCATGGCCTGGAACACTTGCTTATTCTTTGCTGTTTGGACGTTGCCTGCTTGTTGTTCCTGAAGTCCTTGCAGTGTGACTCCATCAGGCTGACCTGTGAGGGACTGGTCAAAGGATGGTCTGTTTTCAGTGACAGTGGGGCACTGGTCTAGAGCACCTTTTGACCTCCTTCACCCTAGCCAAGGCAGCTGGAGATTTGTTTATCAACATGGCTTGTTGACATTACTGGTGCAATAAGGTCATGCTTTTGGATGACTGAGGGATGCAGATAATCAAGACAGCATCCTTGGAGGTTTTATACTAAATCCAGACAAATCTTGACACAGCAAGAAAAAAAACCCACTATAAAGCAATCACACACAGTTAACATTGAAAGGAATCAAGATTAATACAGCCCTTCTGAGGTCTGTAGTTTTAGATTCACATTTATTATTGTCACACAGTTTAATAAGCTATGCTTGAAACACTTTGTATACCATGAATAAAGGATACTTTATGTTCCCATTGCCCCTTGTGTTGCCTCTTCCCCATTCAATGCTGTCCTCTGCTAAATGTTCACTGATAACTCTTTATACAGATCAATATCCTACCCACCCCCTTGTTTCTGGATTCAAAGTCCTGTTCCGGGAAAGACGACTACCTAATAACAACAAGGAAATTTGCCACACAGCACCCTTAAAGATCATGAGAGATTTCTGAGAACTGCAGGTGAAGAGAGAAAATGGAGGCAAAGATTAACACCTTGCTTTCATGCTGACAGGAGAATAAAAACACAGCGATCATGTCTTCCAAAAAACAAAAATTGCTTCTGTTGTGGTGGCATTTTAATTAAAATTCAGCATGTTTCTTGGAGAGCCTTAAATTAACAAGTGTAAAGAGCAAACACAATCTGAAATGTCCCTTCTAGTACCAGTGCTTTGTTGCCAAACTAACACTTGCATGTTAATTTGTGGTAAGGGGGTTTGAGATTCTGATTTGAAAGAATTTGAATAGACAGCACTTCTGAACACACATTTCAAGAAATCACTACCCGCCCCCTTTCCACTTGAATACATTTCTTTTCAGGGGCACTTGCAAAGGGAGGCAGAGGTTTACGGGAAAGACAAAAGTCAGAGAAACCAGGCTTCGTTAGCTCACTTGTTTTACAGCCTTAAGCCCCTCAGGAAGCAAGCAAGAGCCAAAGATTCCCATTACTGGGCCAAAAAGGCAGAACTGGAACTGAAGCATGCTGTGCCACACTGCAGCTTTGTGTGTTTCTACAAGGGCTGAGATTACAAATATTTACACAATTAAGAGCATACAATCCCATAGCCAAAAGTAATGATTGATGGTAGAACGGATGACATTGTGCCACTTGAAACTGGAATGAATTTTTTGGTTAAGGAAGAAATTCAGAAGTAAGAGGTGCATTAGACTGGTAAAAATCCTTGCCAAGAGCAAGAGTTTTCAGGGTTGCAGGACTCTATGGACCATATCACTGCTGCATCTCAGCATTGCAATCAAATCTGCTATCACTACAGTCAGCACAAAATTCACTAGCAACTGCATCAGCTCCCTACAGATGTACATACCTCTCTATGATGGAGAGAGCCAGAGTGTCCACCTGCACCCAGAGCCCTAGAGAACACAGGGCAGACCATCATTTCCCTCTCCAAAGGGAAAATGTGGAAGGAGTCTGCTAAATTTACATGGCATGTGCATTACAGTAACAAAGGAGCTGTTGCTGCACTGCTCCTTCCCTTGCCGTTGGGTTAGCTGACAAATGACACAAGACAAGACCTGCTGCAGTCTTTCCTGGTACAAGCAAGCCAACCTTGAAAAAATGGCTTATAGCAAACATGGACAGGAGCTTCAGGAGGACTCTTGCTGTATGCTCCTAGGTTTTTCATATCACTCTGGGGAATGGTCCAGGAAGAAGCAGCACAGGCTCAGGTGTAGTTTCAGAAGAAAAGGCCAGGCCCTTTTGTAAGAGTGAGCAGGATCAACTGTTAAAAATCTAAAGCAATGGGAAAACTGCAAGGGGCAAAATGAAGAAAACTGATCTGACAAAGCCACACATCACAGGACACCTCTTTACAGGGAGCAGAGAAGTCCTAGGGTCATGAGAAAATTAAGTCTTCCTCAAAGGACTTCAAACATCACTTTCTATCATAGCTCCACTCACCTACACCAAGGAGACCACTTTAATGTGAACAAGAAACTGAAATGTTTAAACAAGTAGTTTTACTAACCTGGCCAGCTGTGTCACAAAGCTGAAGCCTCACCGGTCGGCCATCTACTGACACAACAGCTGAAATGGAAAGAAGCAGAAGAAATAACAGTGAAACCTTTAGCCACCCATGAAGAATTGTCTTTCCTCCACCACTTTTTTCATTTACCTTTGAACCAAATGATTTAACAGCCTATGGAGCTTAAAGTCAGCCTTTCTCCCCTCCATTCCCCAGCTGCCCACAAACCCTTCAGGGCTTTTTCTTAATTCATTTCACTCCAACTGGTGAGCAGCGAAACACTGAAAGAGGTACAAAAAGAGAGTGGCCCCATCCAGCCAAGCTGGGTTTCCCTTCCTACTGCCCCAACTTGCTCAAAGATTGATTTTCTTGTCACGTTTGTGTTTTCAAAGCCCTGGCACAAAGGGAACCCTGCAACCTCTCCTTGTTTTAAATCACACAGAAGACAATGCAAATATTTACATGCTCTCCCTGGGAAGCTCCTTTTTTTCTTTACTCCTTTTCAATTCTGACTTGAGAATTTATCATTTCAGGGGGGAGACAGCTTGATGTGTAGTCACATGCAAAAATACTTGGTGCCAACAAGTCTGTTGTTAAGGTCTTTTTATTGTTTAAGGGTACATTGGGGTTTGGTTTAATTGTTTTTTTCTCCCTAAATTTGGTTTAGATTTTTTCCTGGCAAGGCTGGAGATGCCCAGCTATATCATTCTCTAACTCTACAGTAAATCTTTGCCCCCACCCCAGCTGTTTAAAAACAGCAACATTTAACTATAAAGCAGCTCCTCTTGCAGTTTAACAGACAGGAAAAACCTGCCCTAGGAAAAACAAACCTGACGAACTATAGTATGAAGCCAAAAATTCTGTCTTAACCACAACCCCCTGAACACATCTAAGTTCCCCAAGGTTAAGGACTAAATCCCATTGAGTTCAATGGAACTTATGTCCAAATATTGCATGGATAAGATTAAGTTGCAGATTGGAGGGGTGTAAGGTAGTTTAAGGGAGAGATAGCCCACCTCAGAGCCAGTGTGGGAGAACAGTCTGAGTGTTGGGACTAGAATTCTAGACAGCAGTTCAGACCACCACCACCACCACCCCCGGAAACCAACTGGATAGCCTTGAGCAAGTCACACTTTCAGGCTCAAAGAAAGGTGACGACAAACTGACTCTGAACAAATATTGCCAAGAAAACCCCATGATAAGTTTGCCTTGTGTGTATGTGCCTTCAAGCTACCTGATGACTTATGGTGATCCCATGGATTTCGTAGGGTTTTCTTAGGTAAGTAATACTTAGAGGTGGTTTTGTCAGCTCCCTCCTCTGAAATATAGTTTACAGCACTTGGTATTCATCTTAGGGACACCATAAGATGGAAGTGGCTTGAAGGTACACAATGGCAACCAAGACCACCTTGGGTGACTTAAGAATTAAAGGCCCTGTCCCTCAATGGTAGATGCTTACTCACTGAGGACCACATTTGACATTACACCAAATAACAAGCCACTGAATCTCTTCAGTCTGACTGGGTATTTTCCGTAATGCCTGAGGGACACCTGCATGTCTGAAAATGCACACACAGAATCATAGAATAGAGCTGGAAGAGACCACAGGGGCCATCCAGTCATCCTGCCTTGCAGGAACCCACATCAACACACACATGCACATCAAATGAAGGAGGCACCAAGTTCCAGGAAGAGGTTTAACCGTTTATCAAGTGTTTGGGAGCAACCAAGTACCCTTCAGCTGCTTCAGAAAGAAAAAGACACCATCAATATGAGCCCATCTTTTCTGCAAAATGTGAAGTGGTGCTGAGATCTCTACCCCAAAGAGGGAAGACAGGAATGATGATCCAGCAGCTTCCCACTTAACACTTAGCAACCTTATTTGAAAAATTGGGGAGACTGACAGGGGTGATTTAATTACAACCATTCAGGAGGCAAAGAGCAGAAAGCCATCTATCCACACTGGCTTTCTTAAAAGAAAAAGAAAAAATCAATTCAGAGCTCAACGAAGATGGTGGGAGAAGGGGGGCAGGACTGGGAAAGGGGCTTAGTTTTCACCCTTCTAAACCCAATAAAGGGATAAAGATTATAAGATAGCCAGGAGGATTTCCAAGATGAGAGGAAAGTGTGATGTTGTGGAGGAAAATAAGGACTAGAATTATCCAAAGGCACAACACACTCAAGATCGCTCCTCTGATCCTAGGATAAATCCAATCCCCTACAAACCCTGGTCTTTAAAAAAAAATACTTTGCAAGTTACACTACCAAAATAAAACATCTCTCATTGAGATGCACATGTGTAACAGACTCTTGTATGCTGTTCTCCCTACAACTAGTTAGAATTCTGAAGATCCTGTTATTCTTTTTAAGCAAGCTCGTACTTAGAAACAGCTGGGAAAATATTATGACAATAAGGGGCTGGGGGTGGATGTGCCAGAAACTGTGAAGGAAGCAAAACATACAGAAAGTCAACCATGCTACTGCACGCTTGTTGCTGTGTGCCTTCAAGTTGTTTTCAGCCCATGGTGACCCTATTACAGGGTTTTCTGGTACTGAGAGTGTGTGATGCACCCAAGGTCAACCAGTGGGTTTCTGTGGCCCAGCAGGAACATGAACCCTGGTCTCCACAGTCGCAGTCCAATGCTCAAACCACTATACCATGCTGCCTTTCACACTGCACCCTTACCAGAGTGTAACACTCACACTGGAACCCATCTGGGATTTTTCCAGTGCAAAGAACTGTGCTGCACCTCGATTTCAAAATGTCCTTTAAGAGGCTTTTGCAAGAATCTTGCATAAAATAAACGAATCCGAACCTCAACACCACCTATCGGTACTATTCGTTCTCCAAAGTAGGTGTGTCCTTTCAGCCTCCTAGGAAGACCTCCACTTTTATCCTTCCTTCCTAACAGCCCTGATGAGCATGGGCCTCACCAGGAGAGATGGAAGATCCAGGCGATCCCGATCTTGGTATCTGGCCCCTCTTTAGGCTCAGACGAAGAAGTCGGCCGATTATCTGAAGGTCCTGCTTGCTCCCATCAGACACCCTTGAGACCATTTCCGCACTATTCTGTTATAGCGCGATGATTCCACTTTCGACCTCCTCTGGAATCCTGGGGTTTGCAGTTTCGGGAGGGGCCAGCCGGCCCCTCCCGAAACTGCAAACCCCAGGATTCCAGGATTCCAGAGGAAATCGAAAGTGGAATCATCGCGCTATAACAGAATAGTGCGGAAATGGCCTCAGTGGAAAAAATTCAGTCCCCGGGCTTCCCCTGCTTTTAAATACTACAATTTACAAAGCCTTCGCTCGGACCTGGGGGACTCTTTATTCCTAAATCCAACCTGGTCCACTTCCCACTTCTGGCCAGCAGCTCCACCCTACCCGCCCCTTCCACTTCACCTCACTTCTGAATTTCAAAAAAGAGAGCGATCCACCCAAGCCGCGCAATTGCTCCGCATCCAACTACAGACCGAGGGGGCGCCGCCCCTTCCGAAAGAGTCGCAAGGTTCGCAAACCAGCCGACAAGCGATGGGTGCGGGACAGGGGGGTCCTTCGCACTCGGGGACGAGCCCCCCCGCCCTTTCCTGTCGGCGCGATCCTAAGAGCACAAAAGGGGGGAAAAGCGCATGGCGGTCCACCTTCTCTGGCCCTGCTCTAGCCGGCCGCCACGTGGAGGGAAAGTCCTTCCCCCGAAGAAAAAGCCCCTCTCGGCAGAAAAGCCCCCCCTCCTCCTCCCCGGCCCCGTCCGGCCCTTACCTGAGAAATTGTCGAAGGCGGTGGGGATGTACTCCGTGGGGTAGCCGTTGGTGGTGTAGCTGACCACCAGGCTCGTCTTGCCCACCGCCCCGTCGCCCACCAGCACGCACTTGAGGCTCCGCCGGGGCTCGGCCCCCAGCCCTCCCGCCCCGCCGCCGCCGCCGCCCCCCGCGCCCGCCCGGCACCGGCTGCCCAAGGCGGCCCCCAGCGCCGCCGCCCGGCTACTGCGGACCCGGCGCGGCGGCACCGGAGGGACTTCGCCGCCCCCGCCGCCGCCGCCGCCGGGCAAGGGCTTGCTAATGTAGCCGGTCTCGCCTTCCTGCTGCGGCGGCATCCGCCCAACTCCGGTGCGGGAGAGCCCGCGGGACCCCGGGGAGCGCGGAGACAGAGCCACCGGGGGGGCCGGAGCAGCGGCTGCGGCGGAGAGGGAGCGAAGCGGCCCCGGGCCAGAGGCGTCTTCCGAGACCGGGCGCCGCCTCCTTCCCGGCCGGCTCCAGGCCCGCCTCGCCCGAGGCTTCAGCCGCAGAGTCCGCAAGCAGGCGGGCGGCGGCGGCGGCGGCAGAAGGGCTCTTCCCGCTCCCGCCGCCGACCAGGCGATCTGCCGCGGGATGACATAACACCGGAGGAGAGCGAGCCAGCGAGCGAGCCAGGGAGGGCGGGGCCGGGGGGCGGGCGGACGCGTCCGCGCGGGTGGGGAGGCGCCTGCCGGCAGGCGGCGCCCCTCGCCGGCGGGATCCCACCTGCCCGGGCGAACGCGGGGCGACGGAGCGGGAGCTTCCCCCGCTTGGGGACGGCGCGGGATCCTGGCGTCCCCGGGGGCGCTTCCCATTGACCAGTCCGCGCCCCGTTCGAACGTTGACGACAGCGTTCGATCCTATCTATTGGCTGGCGGCCACTCTTACGAGCCCCGCCCCCGTCGGCAACGTGCTCCTTTAAGTTCTTTCTGCCGTAGAAGTGGACTCGTTCCCACGTATCGGGAAGCGCGCGTGTCTTTTTGTCCTTCTCAACTCACGGTTCCCTGTAGCGGAACGGAAGCCCTTTATCTTTCTTCTGCTCAGCCATGGGCATTTCCGCACTCGGCTGTTATAGCGCGATGATTCCACTTTCAACCTCCTCTGGAATCCTGGGGTGAAACTGCAAACCCCAGGATTCCAGAGGAGGTTGAAAGTGGAATCATCGCGCTATAACAGCCGAGTGCGGAACCGGCCCAAGTTTCTCGTGTGCCCTTTCTTTCCTAAGCTTTTCAGATTGATACTAGAGTTTACAAAACGTCTTGGAGTACCTTTACAACAAACACGTTTTATTTAGCATAAATTTTGCCTTGACAACAACCGAACTAGGAAGAAACTAGTTACTAATCACGAATACGGATAACGATTGTTAAAAACAACACTAGTAATCCTCTCCCTTTTTACCTAATAATAATAATATCGCACTTTTCTCCCAAAATTGGAGCTCAAAGCAGCTTACCGTTTAAAAGAACGGTATGATTAAAAACAAAACCGTGAACATTAAAATAGAATTAAACTATTGACAATATAAAAGCAATTCAAACCTCCAGTTAAATAGAATAAAACACAATTTAGGAAGCTATTAAAAATAGTTTAGTTTAAAACAATATAGCACACCCAACCCCATTCTTTAAGAGGTTTCTGTTTTAAAAGCCTACTGGAATAAAAAGGTCCTTGACTGACCCAAAGAGGGGGCCATTCTGCCCTCCTTGGGCAGAGAGTTCCAGAATATTGGGGCAACCACTGAGAAGCCCCCCTCTCGTGTCACCACCAACTTTTGATGGTGGTTGGGACATGAAGGCCATTTCCGCACTAGGCCGTTATAGCGCGATGATTCCACTTTCAACCTCCTCTGGAATCCTGGGGTTTGCAGTTTCGGGAGGGGCTGGCCCTCCCGAAATTGCAAACCCCAGGATTCCAGAGGAGGTTGAAAGTGGAATCATCGCGCTGTAACAGCCTAGTGCGGAAATGGCCAAAGATTTTGTGGCCCATACACGTTCATGAAGGGAGATTTGGTCTGCCAGACTTGAGCCATGTTGGGGTGTAGTACGTATGTTACCTGCCCCAGTTAACAGCCTGGAGCTCTTTGGAGCAGCTGAAGTTTCTGAACACTCTTCAAAGTCAGCCCCAAGCAGAGCATGTTAAAAGTAGTGCAAACAGGGTGTAGCTACGGCAGATAACCACAGGGGCCAGGTCTGACTTTGGCAAGAATAAGTGCCGATGACGTACAAGCTTTAAATGTGCAAAAGGACCCCTGGGCACTGCAGAAACCTGGCATGCTATAATGAAAGCCTACCCAATCTGTGAAGCCTACCCAATCTGTGAACCTGTGCCTTCAGGGCAGAGTGTAACTCCCATATAACACAGGCTGAATCCCTATTCCTTTCCGTTGACCAGGAGCACCACCGTTTTGTCTGGATTAAGTTTCAATTTATTTGCCCTCTTCTAGTCCATTACGGATGACAAGCACTGGTTTAGAACCCAGACAGCCTCCCATAACTAAAGATACAATAAAGTCAAAGTACAATTGTATCTTGGCGAGGGATAGCTACACTCCTTTTGTGTGCAACAGTAATTTTTTAGTTAGTTTTCCGTTTAAAGCTGTGTGGCATCAAGTACTGGAGAAAGAATATTACCGGTACCTGATTCAGGTGCTGGCTCTTGCTGTAACTTGTGTTGAGGTGACAGCAGGAGTGATGGAAGGAATGGCTTGTAGCATTCAGGATTTTTTTTTTTAATTAAAAACTCCCAAAAGTAGATTCTGTTTTTGAAAAACATGGAAGTAAAAAAATACTTTTAGAAATGTATCTTAAAATGTAAGTAAAATGGTAACTGATTTTGTTGCCCTTGAACAATGAATGCAACTAACAGTTTTTAAAGTAACTTTCTGCCTATCTGTGCTGTGGAAATCCCAGAAGACAATGCAGTCCACAAAGAAACTGAAAGGTGGCAGCCTCAGAAGCTTGGTACTGCCGCCCAATGTGTGAGATTCTTTTGAGAGAGGTAGTTGGAGTATAGTCCTAACTGGTGAAGATGGCGGCCAGACCACCTGAAACTATGTTAAATCCAAACGCCTCTCAGCCTTGGGTGTGCAAATTTACTTACTTAATCTACTTTCACTCTAGCCCAGTGGTTCTCAACCTGGGGGTTGGGACCCCTTTGGAGGTCGAACGACCATTTCACAGGGGTTGCCACTCCTCAATCCTGCCCCCCCTTTTAAAAGAAGGTGGCCTCACAGCCAATGGGAGCAGTGCTTCTGAGACCCCTGCGCTGGGAGGAGGGGAGAGGAGGCATGCTGGGCGTTTCCCTGTCTTTCCCTGCCTGGTGGGAAAGCACTAGAGAAGCCTGAGGTGGTGCCGGAGGTGCGGAGAGTGGGAGGAGAGAGCTGGAGTCTGAATGTTAAGGCGGAGGTGAGGACACCGAGAGGAGAGAGATGGAGCCGGAGCATTAAGGCAGAGGTGAGGAGAGGAGACCCCGCGCTGGCGGGAGGGGAGAGGAGGCGTGCAGCCGGGCGCAGCCGGGCGCTGCTTGGATGCTCGTGCCTGCACCACACACACACACACACACACACACACACACACGGAGGGCTTCCCCTTCAGTGGTCCTTTCCCCTTCATGCTGGCTTGCAGAGTCAGAGTTGCTTGCCGGGGCGAGTGAGCAGCCAGGCGCTGCTTGGACGCTCGCACCTGCATCACACACACACACACACACAGGACTTCCCATTCAGGGTTTATGGCGCTGCAGTGGGACGTCTGGGAGGTAAGACCCCATCCCCTCACCCTCTTCCCCTCATGCTCATTCATGCTGGCGAACAGAGTTGCTTGCCAGGGCGAGCGAGCAGCTGGGCTCCGCTTGCTTCCCAAAGTGGCTGGGTCTGCAGCAGCAGCAATCGCCCGGTCGCCCATTCATTCTGGGCACGCCGCTCCATGGGAATTGTCAGAGTGGCTGTTGCCTTTGGTCCGGCAGACAAAGGGGGAAACTTTCCTGCGGCTGATCTGCCTTCCGACGGGGGAGATCAGTCCCTCCGAGACCGAGAACTCGGTCGGGAAAGGAGCAGGGGACGTCAGCCAAGGGCTTCGGTTTGTGTAGCAAGAGCCCCCGAGGCTCCTTGGTTGGGTGGGGGTTTTTTTGGTTTTTTGACCCGAAAGTGCTGCTCTGATCCTTCCTGTGGACTTTGGCCATTTCCACATTCCAGTGTTATAGCGCTATGATTCCACTTTCACCATCCTATGGAATCCTGGGGTTTGCAGTTCAAACTGCAAACCCCAGGATTCCATAGGATGGTGAAAGTGGAATAATAGCGCTATAACAGTCTAGTGCAGAAATAGCCAGGATGACTTTCTCCTCTCACTTTTGTTGTGTGTGGACCCTTGCCGCTCGCCACACGCACGTGTTGTGTTCTTTGCCCTGACTGTCTTGCATCCCTCGCTTTTTGTATGTTCAGTGTCCGCACTCCCTTTAAGGGAGGGAGGGAGGGAGGGAGAGAGTGAAACAAAATGCGTCTGCTTATGCCGCCACCATCTTTCCTCTCTCCCTGTCCTTTCCTCCCTGCGCCTCGTGTAAAATGTGGGCTGTTTTGGCCTTGCCTTTGGGAGTGACTGGCTTTTTGAACTGTGGAAACCCAACATTCAGAACTAGAGCTACTGCCTTAATTCTGGCATTGATGGACGCTTTCTGTGCTTAAAAAAAGGGGGGAGGCTTACCAATTTCTAGGCATTAGAAGTCTATCCAGAGCAGTGATTTAGGGCAGTCTTTCCAATCTATTTGATGTTGGAAATAACTAACTAACAATAAATAAATAAATACGAAAATGATTTTATGGTTGGGGGTCACCACAACATGAGGAACTGTATTAAGGGGTCATGGCAATAGGAAGGTTGAGAACCACTGCTCTAGCCTAAGTTTTTGCCAGTGCTATGGCTGGTTGTAGGAGGATCTGGAACTGATAACTTTTTCCTCACTATGCCTTTTCTTCAGTCCTGTTTTAGCTTTCTGATGCAGATCTTGGCCAGCAGAGCAGTTCTGTAGTAAAATGCTCTGCTGGCAGATCTCCAAGAGCATTCTTGGTGGTGGAAGAAAGTTGTATGGAACTGTAAGCCCCTACTGCCACACTTCTTTGCATTAGGATTACACTGTCAGGTGAGCTGCTGCAAAGGAACTTCAACCTTGCAGAACCTCATACACTTACTCCACAAATGTTTATGCCATACTAAAAAACTTTAAAGTGCCATGTTAGTCTGTTAAGGTGCTACAAAGCTTTTTGTTAGGCATGCTTAAATGTTTTTAAGCTGTTTCAAATTAGTGTTATTTTTAATAGATATTTGCTTTTAGGCTTATAATCACAATAGTTTTGTAGCTGTATTTCATTTTAATCTATGGCCATTTCCGTACTAGCCTGTTGTAGTGGTATGATTCCACTTTCAACATCCTATGGAATCCTGGGGTTTGCAGTTTTGGGAGGGGCGCTATAACAGGCTAGTGTGGAAATAGCCTATGTTGTGAGGCATCTGAAGTCCTGTGTTGGGAGAAAGGCAGGATGGAAAATAGGTAAATAAGTTGTGTTTCCACATATGACTGCAATCCTGCATTTCTTGGCACGGCATAGTGGTTCCACATGCAGAACTATACTATGCTGAGCCATTTATTGCCTCCTAGACCTACCATGGAGCTGCTAAAGCGCCTCAGCCATGGCCATTACTGCCATGGAAAGCAAGGAAGATTGCAGAAGTGTCTGGCTGTGTCCCTGTAGCCAAACATGAAGTGATTACATCACCTGCTAAGATTCACCAGGGTTCTCCAGAGGTGTTTTGCATCTGGCTGTGTGGACATAACCAGACACTGCTGTGATCTTACCCCCTGATCTCCTCCAAGGACAAATGGCTGTGGGTAGAGATGATACCATGGCTCTGTGATAGGTCTGGTGGACACTTTGGTCACTGCAGAGGAAAGAAAGGAATACCAACCTCTGCAGTGAGCAAAAACAGACATACACTGGTGTAGAGTTAATTTGTGCGTGTGTATACCGCTGAAAGGATGCCGGTTACCATTATTTAGTTAGGATAGTACAAGTCCAACCTATGCTATCCTCATCCACTTTTTTCATGGTTGCAGAGCTTGGAATCCTTTACTGGACACACAAATGACCCAAATCCTCTCCAAATCTACCTTTTAAGAAGTGTAGCCCCTACATGGCTGTTTCCATGTTCTTTCAGAGTTCAGTGGATCAGTGAAGATTGCACAATCTTGAAACAAAGCTCGGGTATAAATAAAAGTAAAAATGGATGCCTTTTGCCTCATGTAGCTGCATGCCAGATAGACATCTCTCCATACAGCCACTGTGTAAGAAGTAAAGCCTACTGTAGTTATTAACAAGGGGCATCTGTTATGTTATAGGGAACTGAGATATTCTACAATGACAGAGGAGTCACCATCACAATGAGAGTGAACTGACAGCTCTCTCCCTATCCTGATGTCCTTTCTCCCAGACATGCCCAGTGTGCCCATGCAAAATGTGCTTCTACTTCCCAGGCCATTTTTGCCTCATCTTCTCTTTTCCCCACCCCCACTCCTCAAGGGTTAGCTGTAAAGCTGTCTGATCTTATCAAAGTTCAGCCTGTTTCACAGAGGGAAACCAAGTTTCTTAGCCCATTTATCAGTATTAATGAGACAAATATATGAAGCAGTGTGCTTCAGAGCAGTGAAAGACATTGCTTAAAAAGGGGTAGGGGGAAGGAAGGAAAGACCACTGTGCTTTTACATTCCTTGCTGTGTTTTTGCCTTGCTATTTCTGGAAACCTTGGAGACCAGGGCGTGCTATCAGCTGAGCCTGAATTGTGTCACCTACAGTGGTCAATTACACTTTCAGAATGTGGGAGATATTTATTTCAAGTGGCTTCTGAGGAGAAGGGGAAAAGCCATGACAATTTCATATCTGCTGTCTGAATGCTTGGGAAAACACAGACATTTCAGTACCAAATGCAAATACAGTATTTGTTTATTATTTACAGAAAGACATATTGCTCTGCACACATATCTTAGCCTGTACAGCAAGGATACAGATCCTCTTTCAACCCAAGGCCAAATTCAATTTCAGAAATGTTCTTAAGGTGACACATTTTACTGGTGTGTGGGACCAAAGGCAAAAAGGGTATATATCAGCACATTTTAGCTTAAAGTTCTTCCTGCCAGTATCTTAAGGATCTTTTCACACTATACAATTATAGCATTATGATACCACTTTAATTGCCATGGCTGCATACAATGGTATCCTGGGATTTACAAGTCGATGATGCACTGGAATGCCTGGCTGAGAATTCTAAATGACGTTTCCCAAATTGCAAATCCAAGAGTTCAGTATAATGAAACTACAGCAGCTAAAGTGGATGATGATGATGATGATGATGATGATGATGATGATGATATTCCACGTATTTCCCAGTTTTGGATTCTAGGCAGCTTACAACAGATTTAAAAAAACACATGGTTAAAATTCACAAAATACAAAAGTTAAAAGATGATTAAACCATCCAAAAAAAATAAATAAAAATAAAACCAGTTAAAAACTTAAACAACTTTTGAAAACAGCACATCAAAATAACAGATAGTCCAGCTCATTGTTTAGGTGGGATGGGCTTTGTACACTCAATCCTCAAAGGTGTGTCAAGATAAAAAGTCTTCCTCTGTCTGTAGAATGAGAGTAGGGAGAGTGCCAATCTAACTTCTCTGGAAGGGAGTTACAAAGCCTGGGGGCAGCCTCTGAGATGGCCTTTTCCCATGTTCCCACCAGATATGATGGGCCAGAGATTAGGGGTTCCTCAGTAGATGTCAAAACATGGGAAAATTTGTAAGGGAGCATATTATTCTTCATATAACCCGAATTAGAGACATATAGGGCCTTATCAGTCAAAACCAGCACTTTGAGTTGTGCCAAGAAATGGACTGGCAGCTGGTGGAACTATCACAACAAGAAAATGGTGTGTTCCCTTATAGCCAGTCTGAGTTAGCAGTGTGGCTTCAGTTCTTTGGACCAGCTGAAGTTTCTGAACACACTTCAAAAGCAACTTCATATGGAGCACATTACAGTAATCCAACGGAGATGTAACTAAGACTTGTGTCACTGTGGCCAGATCTGACATCTCACGAAATGGGCACAATTGGTGCACAAGCCTTAATTGTGTAAATGCCATCCTGGCCACTGCCAAAACGAGCTTCCAAGCTCAGTGATGAATCCAGGAGCACACCCAAGTTGCAGACCTGCATCTTCAGTGGGAGTGGAACCCCATGCATCACAGTGTTATAACGGAGTAGTGTGAAAGGTCCTATGCTTAGAAGATTCATTTCAACCTTTTGGGGAGAGGGTAGGGAGTTAGAAAAATTTGGACACCACCAAAC
This sequence comes from Ctenosaura bakeri, assembly GCA_948474755.1. Classification (NCBI taxonomy): domain Eukaryota; kingdom Metazoa; phylum Chordata; class Lepidosauria; order Squamata; family Iguanidae; genus Ctenosaura; species Ctenosaura bakeri. The sequence continues at coordinate 95,468 of CAOLHI010003438.1, forward strand.
CTTGTTACATGGGGAAGGGAGTCCATTTAGGGAACCTCAGAGGGCCACACTGAGGACCCTGAAAGCAAATACCTTTCAAATGTTACAGCAAATATGCACTTGACATGCTGTGAATAGGCAGAAATTTCATGTTTGCTATACTGCAAAATATGAACACCAGTGGTGAAATTTTTGGCTTTAAGGGATAGGGTCTTTGAACTTCTAGCCAGTTGAGATGGTCACCCTGTCCTTTAAGGTTATTTCTGTAGCTTGTATAATATGGTTACTATCTCTTAGATAGACATTTTTGGTCCCTCCTTTAAAATGATGTGATTTAATATATGTGGCAGTTTACAATCTAGCAGAGTATCTCATGTACTATGCAACCCTATTTACTCAGAGTATGGTTACTCAGAAGTAATTCTCATTGAGCTCAGTGGGTAATAGTTAGAATCATAGAATCATAGAGTTGGAAGAGATCACGGGAGCCATCCAGTCCAACCCTGCCGTGGAGGAACTCACATCAAAGCATTCCAGACGGATGGCCATCCAGCCTCTGCTCAAAAACCTCCAAAGAAGGAGACTCCACCACACTCCAAGGCAGCATATTCCACTGTCAGACAGCTCTGACCATCAGGAAGTTCTTCCTGAGGTTTAGGTGGAATCTGAACCTGGCACGCATGCTTAAGGTTGCAGCCTTTGCAAATGTAATCATTTTACATGTATTAATAGTATTCTTTGAAAATGAAAAATTGAGGGAAAGAAACCAGAACAGAATATCTTCCACTTTCATAACAGTATTTTTTTCACACTGATTGAATTGTGGTTTAGTGGCCAATGCTGGACTGAGATCTGAGAGATTTAAGTGTTACCCTGTGTGTTGGGGGTCCCGGGAGGGACGCCCAAATAACCAAATAAAACACAAGTTGGGGGAATCTAGCTTGAGCACTCTCTCGGCTAAACGAGAGGCAGGGTAATGTTAGCAAGGATCTTTAACCCTATGTATACAGTGGTGGGTCAGAGAGCGTCTAGACGAGGTTTTCAAGATAACCAACAATATTTTATTAAAGACAGGAAACACGCAAGACAAGACATAAACTAGCTAACTGAGAAATAGAAACGAGGAGCTTTTTGGGAAAGGCAATACGACACCTGGTCTCGTAGTCCTGGAGAGAAGCGGGGATCCGGGAGAGAAAGCTCAGCGTGGTTAGCCAAGGGGAGTTTCCTTAGACAACCAGCAGCAAGGCAGGATAGAAGTCCAAAGTAGTCCGAGGAGGTCCCAAAAGTGGGGACCTTTTATAGGGTGGAGTTTACCTACAGGCTATGTGATGCTCGGTGAGAACAAAGGAAATTTGGAGTTGGACAAAGGATTTGGAAAAGGTCAAGTTTAGCATGATTGGTATAGCTCTTGATGACAATAGCGTGCAGCAAGGCCAAATTATTTGATATCAAAGGGATATCTAGTGCTCTCACCCGACATATCATAACTGTGATAACATAAGCCTAGGACACTAGAGAAAAGCAGAGGGGATAGATGGAAGAAGAGAAGAAGCTCAGGAAAACACATTGGAGGACAGAAGTGGTGAGAAAAACAGGGGAAAGCAGAGAGGCAGGGATCAAATATTTAAACATATATAAAGGTAAGCTGGTGTTGCATTTTTATGCTTTCCATTAGAACTGATTCTATTTACATATCCATATTATTGGGGGAAATGGGATAGAATCTCAATGTTCTTTTAATTTTGAATACATACAGACTCCAGTCATTCACCTACATGTGTAAACACTGTCTTACACAACAGGCATTCAATATGTTCTTTAGGCTCCATCAACAAATTCGGTAGTCACTATTACTGCACCATTGATGTTCCACCACAGTAACCTATTCCTGCCAAGAAGAAAGCACATGCACTCTTTTGAATAAGCACTTGGGCAGGGTAGTGCTAAAGGTGCTAAGCATGTTCCAGTCCTTCAGGAACTAAAACATCATCATGCTCCTTTAATCTGTGGTCTTTTCCTATTATCCACCAAAAACAGTATGGCATGGATCCTACACTCCAAGTTAAACATAATACTTCCTTCTTTGTGTCTCACTCACTCTCTGTCAGATATTGCCACAGCAGAGCAACTGTCTAGCCATGCTCCCAGTCTTGTGCTGCTTGTGATCACTATTGCTATTGCCACTTTGCTATTTGGCTGCATGCACCTTCTATCTCCTGCTTGTGTTGTCCTCCCAATTTGTTGTGCATATCCAACCTCTTGGCACCAATTAGATGAGGAGATGGGGAAGAGCAGACAGGTGCCTGCCCAGACTTTCCAATAGGCTATAGTAATGTAATCTAAAATTTAATCAGAGTAGTCACTGCATATTTTGCCTCATATCTTGACTCCTATGAGGGTTAGAGCTTTAATTTTTGAAAAAGATAAAAGTTTGGAAACCAGACCAGATGATGCTCCAAAGAAATACCTAGTGGCATGCTTACATTCTGGGTAAAAACTCAGCCTCTGGTAACATGGCAACCTGAGAGGGTCCTCAGGTTGATCTTTTTGCATTTCACTCCCATCTGTATAACAGACCATAATCAACTCAAGTGAGTACTACTGGAAATATTTTGCCATTGTGCTGCATCCTAAAAAAAATCAAGATGTTCCTGAACTACTTTCTCTTTCTTCGTAGTTAAGTACATCTTAACTGACCGTGCAACTCTCAGTCCCTACTGAATCTCTCTGATTGTAGACTTATTGTGTGCCTTCAGGTCATTTCTGACTTATGGTGACCCTAAGGTAAACCTTTCATGTAGTTTTCTGGAGCTGAAAGTGTGTGACACACCCAGGGTCACCCAGTGTGTTTCCACGGCTGAGTGGGGATTTGAACCCTGGTCTCCAGGATCATAGTTCAAAGATCAAAAAGCTACATCACATTGGCTTCGTCATTTGTTGTAGTTGTGTATCTTCAAGTTGCTTCCAATTTAAGGTGACCCTAAAGTGAACCTATCACAGGGTTTTCTGGGGCTGAAAATGTGTGACATGTCCAAGGTTTCCAGTGGGTTTCCATCGCTGAATGGGGAATCAAACCTTGGTCTCCAACACTCCAACTACTCCAACTACTACACCACACTGGCTCTCTTAATTTCGGGTAAGTGTGTAGCAACTCACCTAGCCCAGCATGGGTGATGGGGAATGGCCAGTGTTGTGATAAACCATGTACAGGGTACACTGGGGAGGCCATAGTTCATGCATAGGATTTAGACTTCAGTATGATTTTATCATGCTTTAACTATAGTTTAAGCTTGAACAGAGGAAAACATTCAGCTGATTGAACAATATCTGCTTGTACTTTTTTAAAAGCTTAGGTACTATTCTCTATTGTACCATTCTGTTCTCTCATGGTAACCTCAAGATTACCTATTTTACTTCAGTTACTGTGTGCATGTACAGCTCCTTCGAGCACCTGATTTTATAACGTTAAAGTGGTGGAAAGAAACAAATAACTATCTTTCCCAACCCCTCTGCTGGAAAGCAAGCCCATCAATCTGCAAACACACACACTCATATCTGCCTATGTAATTTCTTATCATAGCATGAATATGGGAGAATATCCCCATTGGGGTCGTCGTACTATTTTGCATTAGTTTAATCTGGAACAGTGTTTCCCAAACTCTGGTCTTTTGGGTGGAATTCAGCTCTCAGAATCACTGATAATTGGCCAAGGCAGCTGGGACTTCTGGGAATTGAAATCCGAAACATGTGGAGGATTAGAGTTTGGGAATCACTGATCTAAAAAGTTGAAAGGCCATACTCCAGGAAAGTTAGGACCACTTCAACATATTGGATTGTCCTCAAACTCACAGTATGACTAACTTAATTCCCCTTAATTTCAATGGGTCTGTTATGTTTAAGTTTGGACCTATCCCATTGCTTTCAGTGGGCTTGTTTAAACATACATTGCATTGCCCACATTGTTTGTGCTGCATCCTGAGTTCAGTGTGGCATAGTCATTGATGAATATGCCTACAATTGTAAAACAAGGCTGCAATTCTAAACATATTTGCTAAAGAGTAAAGCCATTTCCGCACTAGACTTTTATAGCGCTATGATTCCACTTGAAACATCCTATGGAATCCTGGGGTTTGCAGTTTCGGGAACTGCAAACCCTAGGATTCCATAGGATGTTTCAAGTGGAATCATAGCACTATAAAAGTCTAGTGCGGAAATGGCCTAAGATTCACTGAACATCATGGGACTCACTTCTAAGCATTCATAGAATTCCATTGTTAGTTAATGTATTAGGTATAGCAGGCAAAGGAACTAACCAAATATGTAGATAATTAAACCTTGAAAAAAGTCAGTACTTTGCAGGAAAACTAGACAAAGAAGAATTTTAAAAATCTTTATAAGATTATGAATTCAAGGAGAGGAAACAATAACAATAGAAGCTAAATTTTAAAAGTAAAGGAAGGAACTGAGAAGCACAAGAAGTTCAGAGTTTTATTTATTTTGAGATAGGGAGAAGACATCCAAGATTAAATATCAACTAATGGTATTATTAACTAACAAAAATGTGGGAAGAAAATGTACAGGGAGCCCCTGCCTTTCCACACACCCCATTATCTTGACAACTTTTGGCACTTTTAAATTAAGGAAAAGTTCCATTAATTCAACAGGGGTTTTGCTCTTTCATCAGTTTTTCTTGCCTATGGAGGCTTACTTGGGACTGTCTGAATGTTTGCACTGCTTGCAGAGCAAGCTGAGAGGAAGGAAAAAGATGCTAAGCCAGCTGAGAGACTTTGCAAGCAGTGTACACATGGTCTGTCCCAAATGAGCCTCTATAAGTACTTCATGCTCCCTACTGTACAGTACATGGGTTCCACTTTTCAACCAGTTCCATTTTCTGTCATTGCTCCAGTCCCTAACCATCAGATGAGTAGGGGAAGCTTGTAGCTGAAGGCTATCAAAATAAAAATGGTAACACATTGAATTAACTGATAGGCTGGCATCTTGTTGGGACATTACATTGGTGTAACTCCTGGTTATGCGAGCAGTTGTAATCTTTATGCACTTGTGTAAGGAGGTATCCAATACCCCCTACCAAAGCAGTTCTCCATTTTCCTGCAGTGCAATATAATGATATAATGGGCTAAAGGCTGGTTGGTACATAGGAATAGCTCCATCCCATTCCCCAAATACTGTCACTGCCTCCTAGCCATGATAGCTGCAAGAGGAGAAAAGCACAAGGCAAAATCCAATTGCTAGTCCTTACTAGAGAAGACCTGTATAATTAAAGGGAACTTGTTAAGTCATTACTTAGGTAAATCCCAGTGATTCTGTAGCCAAAATCCTCCATTATGCTTGTGAGGTTTAAATTTACACTCACGGGTTACACTCCAATGGGTCTGCTGTAGTTGAGACTAACAGAGTTCATGGAGAGGGGAAGACTGGATTGAAGGCTAGGACACCCAGACATTAAAAAGGGAGGGAAAAAAAAGAGAGATGCAACCAAAGGAACAAAAGAGTGGTGAAAGAAAAGCCAAGAAAGAATTTGTCTATGAAAACCTGAAGCACTTGAAGTGAACACAAAAAAAACAAAAGGTAAATAATAAGCAAAAGATTGACTCAAAAAGAAGTCAATTAGTAATGTAAGGGTAGGTTGTGCTTAGTGGTTAGAGAAGAGGCAAGGCTGAAAAAAATTAATGTGGAAATCCAAAAATCTGTTCTTGACTGAATGATGAGAATGACAGCAATAATTATCAATAGATTTAGGAATATGTGAAACAATGATGGATTGCATCCAGTTTGAATGATATTAAATAATACTGGCAGGCAAACAGAAAAAAAAATAACAAAACTTAACTACCAAACTAATAAATAACTGAAAAAGAGGCAAAAACTTGACTACAGTATTAACTCCATAGAATAAGGATCTAATGCAATCAAATAATCCAGACATTAATTTTCACAATATTTTAAGCTTTTGTGAAGTCCTTCACTTCCTTCTTGATTCCTTATGTATTTAACTGTAAATTTAAAATGCTTTTTATTCTACAGCTTCTATCCCTGTGCTGCCCACCCTGCTGGTGACAATTCAGGAAGAAAAGAATAAAACTGACCAAACAGTTAAAATGTTTAATAAATAATTGATCACCAACAGCAATTACAAAAGGGGGGGCAAAGCAACAGGCAGGTTAACAAAGAAGAGCAGTTCAAGTTAGCAAATATTTCCATGAAATGCCCACCTAAAAAGCAGCCACAATAACCAAAGTCTTGGCCTACTGCCAAAGGGTGATAAATCTTTTTGTAAACTGAGGCCCTTTCTGCACCGGGCTATTAAAATGGCGCAAAGCAACCTCCAACGGAGGTCTTCTGCACTGTGGAGTGGACTGGGGTGGACTACTTTTTGTAGTTCCGCACCTCAGTCTGGTTTGGAATGACCAGAACTGGTCGCGCAGCATGTTGCTCCATCGCCACGCCCCGGTGCAGATTTGCAGGCGCACACTAGTATGCGCCTGCAGATCTGCCGGGGGCGGGCTTTAGGCTGGTGAGCTTCTCCACCAACCAGAAGCCGCCATTTTGGACTCCAGAGCAGTGTGGAGCGACGAGCTTGCACTGCTGCTCATCCTGACTGACTTGCCCGGATGCTGAAGTAATCCGGTGAGTCCCATTTTTGCGTGGTTCCTTTCCCACATGCAGAAAGAGCCTGAGTCTCTCAGGGCAGAGAGCAAGAATTAAAGAAGGGAAGAAGAAAATCACCAAAAAAAAAGGACAATGGATTTAGAAATTTGAAATACAAAAGGAAGAAATAAGCCACCTTGAATCCTGTTTAGGAAGAATGGAGGGGTATTAAATAAATAAATACATTCTAAAGAATTTCTAAGGAATTTGTTTGAGAACAATGGCAAACCTGAAAGTAGTGGAGATGGGGCAGAAATGATGGAAATATGAAATGACAGAGATCAGGATAAATCTGAGGGCAATCTAAGGAGAGAAGAGGCATAAGAGCAAAAAAGACAACCTTGTAATGCTGGAGAATTATAACAACTGTCATACCTGCATCCTGTAGAATCCCGGGATTTATAGTTTGGTGAGGCACTAGAGGTCCCTGGCTGAGGATTCTAAATGGCTGCCCTAAACAGCAAATCCCAGATTTTCAGAAGACGGAACCATAGTAGTTAAAGCACAAAGATAGCACTATAATTGTACAGTGTGTAGTGTGGTCCACAGTGATGAGGAGCAGAGGTGAAAAAAGAGAAAGAGAAAAAATAGAATCAACTTAAGCAGAAGCAAAAGTAAGCACCAGAAGAAGAATGAAATCAGAAATAAAGTCCAGTGGTGAAACATCAAGAAAGGAGATATAATCAAAAGGGAAATTTGCAGGAGTGTGATTAAAATAGAATAAAATTTGAGAACCTGGTGATATTGAAACAAAGAAGAGGAGAAACAGAACAGTCTTTATAAGAGATCAAGAAGACTGATAAGGACTTTTTAAAGTGAAACCAGTATAGTAAGAAGGAGGGGAGAGAACAGAGAGATGAAAAGAGAAAGGTCAGCTTCATTCATAATTATGACAAAAAAAGAAGAAACAGAGTTACCGAGTCTCGTTCAGACAATGGGCAGAAATAGAATCAGGCAGCTGATACATCTCTGTGAATGGGGGAAAAAAACTAAACAGGAGGTATAACAAGAAGAAAGATAAAAGAGTTGATCATTACAAGCAAGATTGCAAGGTCAAGATTCTTGCAAAGAGTATAGATAACATAGGGAAGGAGAAAGAACAGATGAGAAAAAGCTCTTCCTGAAAAGTGTCAGTTTTGATAACCAAGCCAAAGAAGTCTGATGACTACCCTATCTGAAAAAGAACCCCAGATAGAAGAGACTGAGCAAAAAAGAAAGTAGATTATGAAACAAGAGCAATCAATAACACAAAAAACGGTAGGCAATAGGAGAAAGAAATAAAGCTGGCTCAAAGTACAGTGAAGAGAGAATGAAAAGAGGAAATGCAAGGAAGAGCAGGTGCATCACATTAGAATGGTAAGAGACAATCACAGAAAAGGGTCCAGAATGAAACAAATATTATTACATACATTTGGTATGAATCTTGGGCATTAAACAAAAGGAAAAAAGGTAAATTAGTGATTTTAAAGGTCGAATAAAATGTGCAAAGAAAGAAATCTGCCCCTGCTCATAAAATGTCTTATTTTGTTAATCTAATATATAAAAGTCAAAGTTTGTCTGTTTATTTGTGTCAGGCGAAAACCCCATATGACTGGCTGTGTCAGGCGAAGACCTCATATAATTGGCTGCCTAAGAAGATTCTATGGAATCCTAGGGTTTGCAGTTTAGAGTGGGGCCTTTAGAATTCCCAGCTGGAGAGTTCATGGGCCTGACTGGTTGCTATAGAGTTGAGGCCTAGCAGCAAGGAGGAAGGCAGTATATTCCCTCAGGAATCCAACCCTCGCCCTTTTTGCATGCTTTTTTTTGTGTGCGAGCGCCCCTTGAGCGTCGCGTGAGTGGGAGCATCACTCCATATGATACACTCCCACTTGCGCGATGCTCACAAGGCTAAAGTGGGGCACGCGCGCATTTTCTTATTTTCAGCTATAAGCCGAAAATACTGCGTGCTCGCACAATGCTCATGGCGCCCTTGCGCATTTACCTGCATGCGGTGCTTCGGCGAGCCAGGGCGGTCACACTTCCTTCCCCCAGCGCAGCCTACAGCTCCCAGACTGTGCTGCAGAAGGAAGGGGCGGGGCGCTAGTGCGACAGTCGCGCTACCAGAAAGCCGATGCGGGAGGCAGAAGGGCTGTTGTGAGTGGCTCGCGCGAGCAGCTGCTCCCCACTGCCGCGACAAAGGTAAGGTGGGAAAAGGGCCCCTGCGTGTTAATAACTCTGAATACAGATTGGATTGGGGAATACTGGGAAAATTTACAGGTACGGGACAAGACAGTTTGGGGAATTAGAGACAGGATCTCAAATCTTTCTAACAAGTATTACCTATGAGAAAATAAAATCCTGGGCAATACCGGGTGTATACATTAATTTTCAATAAAAATCTTGGCCTGCCAAAGTAGTGGTGTCCCTCAGCCTAGGTGAAACTGCCTCTTCTCTTGTTTCCTTGCTGTTGTAGGAGCATTTCAACACCTGAGAGAACCAGTGCACTGCTGCTGGAGCAACATTCTTGATGCCTACTGTGTTGAAGGCACCAGATCCTATCTGATCTTGGAAGATAACCAGGGTCAGCCCTGGTTAGCACTTAGATGAGTGTTCTAGGCTACATTTCAGAGGAAGGAACTGGCAAAACTGCCTCTGAGTATTCCTTGCCTAGGAAAATTCTATGAAATTCATGGGGTCTCCATAAGTTGATAGATGACTTGAAGGCACATACACACATTGTATTGATATCAATTTTCTGTAAGGCCTCTGGTTGCTGCAGAAGCTTATCTTTGTAATAATCATGGGTAATTTTTCTGTTATGAACACAGATGCTTGGATGTTTGATGCCAATGCCTGTAAATTGTACTGTTTAGATTGCATTGTGTGCAGCCGTTAAGTGACTGCATCTGTCCCTCATTCATGTTGTTATGACGCATTATTACTGGGAAGCGTAAACCTACCATAATAGAGAAATATCAATAATACAGAAAAGAAAGTTTGACCCTGGGGACAGATAGATTATGACAACAACACTTTGGGGTAGAATAAAAAATAATTGTGAAAATAAGATAATGAAATCATAGCAGATTCTCTGCCTTATGTGATTTTTTAAAAAAACACATGTATAAATATTTGAATTTGCTTGTGTCTTTAAGGGCTACATTATGAGACCTCATCCCTTCAGGGCTGTGTTGAATTGTAGTGTATGGGATGGATCACACTAGTATTTTGTTGATCAAGGTGATCCAGCTAGTTATTGTGCATGGCCCCTCTCTCACCCACTGTAAAGCCCTGCTTTGAGGGTCCCCGATATCAGTATGTTTTGGACGGGCACCATATCCAATTGGCATCATATTTAATTGGCAGCACACTTTAATTGGCACCAATATCAAATTCAAGCCTGAGAGGTGACTGAGAGGTGAAACCGAGTGAGGGAAGAAATTTGACTGTAAATGTGAGAAAGAGAGGCAAGTCAACCTAAGCACCCTCTAAGTGAGATTAGGTCATTTGCCAGGCAGTAGCTGTTGTTCCTGTGGATGATTGGCTTAAGTAGAAGCTGAATGTCTTTCCAGGAAACACAACTGGGAAAAGCCCACCAGGAAACTGATTGAGAGATACCCATTCCTTGTGCACCTGGACTTCTTCCTCTTGCCTCATAGCACCCACAATACAGAGCTATTGCAACAGCCATCATGTCTTTGGCCCTTTTCACACCTTACCTCATAGCAGCAGCGGGGAGCGGTGCTCGCGCGAGCAGCCACTCACACAAGCTGCTCACAACAGCCCTTTTTGCCTCCCGCACCGCCTTCCTTCTAGCGCGACCGTCACACAAGTGCCCCGCCCCTTTCTTCCGCAGCACAGTCTGGGAGTTGTAGGCTGCGCGGGGGGAAAGAAGCATGACTGGGCCGCCTTGCTGACACACCGCACAGAGGTAAGTGCGCGAGGGCAAATCAAAACATGCACACGTGCCCCACTTTAGCCTCGTGAGCGTCGCGCAAGGGGGAGTGCGTCATATGGAGTGACGCTCCCACTCACGCAACGCTCAAGGGGCGCTCGTGCAAAAAAAAAAAAAGCATGCGAAAAGGGCCCCAGTCATCCAAACACTGCGAACATTAGTGGGTTGATAGTCCATTGTCTGTGTTGCAACTCCCATTGTTCCATACCTGAAACTGCACATACTTTCCACTGCCACAGGCTATTTTTTGGGTACAAATACCCCTGATTTCAGGATGCCCAGTGCAATCTCTCAAAGGGCTACCCATCACTCTGTCCAGCTGGCATCCGAATGAGCATTGTCCTTAGGTCTTACTTAAGCCAAAACACATTTCTGCTCTTCACTACTCTTCTGGACTGGTAATTATAAATCCCCCCAAAACCCTCAGCCTTTCTATCCATAATTTTTCCCTTCTTTCTCCTTCAGTTAGCTCTTGTGTGAATGTTTAACTGTTTGTATTTTGTGTGCATGCATGAATAAATTCCACCCAATAAAAACACATTTTTAGCTTACTTTGAAATCTTTGGCTGGTTCTTTTCCTGTGTGAGCCTGTAAACACTGGTAGGAAAGATCTCGTTAAGCTACCCTCCTCTTGCAAGCCTCCTCTTTGAGTTAATTCATTCCCCACTCTTGCAAGAGGTATCTGGCATCATGGGGTGGCCCTTGTGGCACCTACATTTTGGGGTAACACCACTCCCATCTTAGTATAAAAGTTTGTACTGTGAGGGGAAATCAAAGAGAATTTGTTGGTGATAAGACATCCCAGTGGTGCTAAAGGTCTATTTATGTGTAAGATCTGTAGAACTGGCTTGTGAAGATGCCTGGATATTTGAACTTCTAATTAAACTATTTGAATGAAAAATACAAAGAGATAGAATTTATTCAAAAGAAACAAGACAGGATCCAAGGAACTACTCTTTAGTTATGTACACCCAAGGAAACTTTGGATACTTTTCTTTGGGTTCAGAAATTTCCAGTGTTGTCTAACAGTTAATCACACCTTGCACAAAAGAGTCTTTTGAGAGAGATAACTGGAAATGTTTATCTAAGGGCCTTTCCACACTACATAATTATAGCACTCTTTACTCCCACTTTAACTACCATGGCTATGACAGCCAACATGGTATAGTGGTTTAAGCACTGGATTACAACCCTGGAGATAAGGGTTTGATTCCCCACTCAGCCATGGAAACCCACTGGGTGACTTTGGGTACATCACACACTCTCAGCCCCAGAAAACCCTGTGATAGGTTTGTGTTAGGGTCACTGTAAGTCAGAAATGACTTGAAGGCACACAACAACAACTGCATCCTATAGAATTTGGGGGTTTGCAAATTTGTGAGACATTTAAAATTCTCTGCTGGAGAGCTCTAGTGTATCACCAAAGTACAAATCCCAAGATTCCATAGGATGCAGCCATGGTAGTTAACATGGAATCATAGCACTATAACTGTGTAGTGTTAATGGTCCCCACATCAAAAAATAAGGTTGTGTGATAGGTTGTTGGGAATTTTCTGGGCTTTGAGGCCGTGTTCTATTTGTATTTTCTCCTGACAGAGTATATATATACTCTGTCTCACTCCCATGCCGCCAGATCCTCTGAAGATGCCAGCCACAGATGTCGAAACATCAGGAGAAAATACTAATAAAACACGGCCTCAAAGCCCGGAAAACCCACAACAACCTATGGATACCAGCCAAGAAAGCCTTCGACTTTACATCAAGGTTGTGTGAGTTTACTTGCTTTTTTATTGTGTTTTTGTTGTTGTCGTTGTTGTTTACTAAAAATGCATAACATGTGGCATACTATGACCCATTAGAGCATGGGAATGATGAGTGTGATTCGAAGGCCTCATGGAACCAGTAGGTTTTGAAGAAATACTTAAAAGGAAGAAAGAAAGCTGGTTGCACAGGGACATTCTGGGAAGGAGTTCTAGGCATAAGGGACGGAACAGGATAAAAAGCTGCTTTAAGGAGCAAGAGATTTTCAGATGTCTGGGGTGATAAACCTGAATCAGTGAAGGTTTTGGGCAGGGACTTATCAGGATACATTGTCCCACCAGCCCTAGGAGGCACAAGCTGCTGCTGTAGCTTAATAATCCTTCTTTATCTTTTTAGCATTCTCTAACCTGATGTCATCTACAAACATTTGGAACTTCACAGCAGAGTGTTACAGAAACTGTTTTAATTAATTAAAATATCAACACTTTTAACACAGAAATTCTTTGTTCAACATCACTAACAAAATATTTAGTGAAATGAGTTCCAAGACTGATTCCCGGGGCTTATTTTTCTCAAACATGACAGCTGACTCAACAGCTTTTGTCACACATATTGGAATATATCTGATTAAATCAATAGTTTCCACCCCAATGTAAGTTTTTATTTTTATACCATATGTCTTTTTTTTTAAATATTGCATCTCATGCTAAAGTTAAAGCCACATAGCCACATTTAAAGAATCAGCCATAATTTCACATTAGCCAGTGTGATCAACTTTATGTGAAACAAGTTCTTTTAAAAAGACATCCCATTGTTTCTGCTCATTTTTCCTTTAGGTATTTTGTAGGACCCTTAAATACCACTGAAATAAAAATAACAGATCTATTACCCCAGCTAGTTGGCAGTGTATGCACTGTCTTGTGTGTTAGTTCTCCCATCAGTTACTTCCCCAAGGATGCTTGATCTATCAAAAATATTTCTTGTTAGACCTGCTGTTTTCATGTGCAATTTTTCTTTCATATTCTCCAGTGAAGTTGGTTGGTCTGATTTAATTCATTAAGAGTAAGGAGTGAAGCTATAATCTCTCATAAGACAGCTTCTTTCTTTCATTCATCTGCATCAGTCTACACAAAACATTCTTTGTCTCTGACCCATTCTTTGGTATTTCCAAGAAAGAAGGAAAGACCTCCCCCCACAACCGTCTCATTTAATACACTCACATTTGAAGCATGGGTTACAATATTACAGCTAGTGGGAATGAAACTTGAATCTGGCGTAATACGTTGTCCAGAAAGGCATTCATCTTATCTTAGTCCTGTATGTTAATCAAACACTAGTCCTAAGTTAAATGATAAAGAAAGGAAATTACGTTATCTAGACCTAAAATGGCCCATTGTAATTTCCAAGTTTATCATATTCATTCATAGGAGAAGGCAAGAACTTGGTAACACAGAATAAATTATTTTTCTTCCTCTGCTTCCAAACACTAGAAGCACCAGCAGAAAGCGAAGGGGGAAAACAAGACTGGAGAATGCCTTTCTCCATTTAGCAAACAGTGATTTATCTGCTTCTCAAATCTTAGATGTTCCAGGTTTGCCCACACTGGCACTAAGATTTGAAAATGGATTTCATGTCTCAACTGCAAGATGTGTATATTGGCTGAGATCTCTGTTTCATTCTTCCAAAAACTCTAATAAGACTCCATTTGTCATGTCCTCTCTGATGAGTATATACTACCTGCCAGTTCAAGTACTGCACTATTGTATATGTGTAAGATTAGATCATTTGCATTTTTTTACACACAAGTAAACATCCAATAGAGAAGAAACTCATTTGATACCAATGAGGGTGTCATGATGTTCTTAAATTGGGAGAGTCAGTATGGTAGAGTGGATTGAATGATGCAGTATGAACCTGCAGACCAGGGTCTGACTCCCCACTCAGCCATGGAAACTCACTGGGTGCCCTTGGGCAAATCACACAATCTCAGCTCCAGAAAACTCCAGGATAGGTTTGCCTTAGAGTCACACCTGAGTCTGAACATTAACATGATTTTAAACTGCATGTTATGTATTTAGCTCAACATATAGGTTAATCCCTGATAATGCCGAAGAAGGAATGAGGATTCCTTCATCCAGAATTCAGATTTGTTTTTTGTTGGTGCTCATTGCTGGTGCCACACCCCATGTCTAAGGAAGAATTAGTGATATATGTGATAGACATGAAGGAACAAAATTGGTTCAGTGTCCTAAGCAGGATATTTTTACCCATTTTAACCCAGCCTAGTCTAAACCCTAACTTTCACCTATTGTGTGAACTAGCAAAAGACATGGATGCTTCTGGTCTGATGAGTATACAGTCGTACTTCCACATTCGCTAGGGTTAGGGGCACAGGACCCTTGTGAAAGTGAAAAAAAACATGAATAACTCTAGGCCCTCCTAAACCATACTTAACACATAAAAAAAGTATGATCACCATATTCAACCCACCGTGGATTCCTTTGAGGCATCAGGGTTCCTTCACAAGGCAGAAGTGGGTGGCTGGTGGGGCTTACTGCCACCTCCACTGTTGCCCCACACCATTTTTAATAGGGACTTAGAAGCCTCATTCACAGTTTCTCAGTCTCACAAGGCTTGCAGTTCCTATTAAAAATGGCATAGGGCAGCACCAGAGGCAGCAGCAAATAATCTGTGAATAATCAAATCCGCAAAAGTGAAACCCGCAAATGTGGAGGGCTGGCTGTATTTCACTTTAAAAAGGTGGGGGTGGGAGGAGAAAAACAGCTAAGTCATAGAGTCTGGGCAGCATTTCTTTGTTTCAATTGTTGTCTCTAAACCAAAATATAACCAGTGGTTTAATATTATAACACAAATTCTTCAAGACAACTGTATGTCAGGAGCCTTAACAATGAAAATATGGCATCATCCATTTGTGTCTTTGCATATGAAGGGGATGCATTAGTAATTTTAAACAGGACAACTAAATACACTTGAATAGTTTATTTTGATTCATACCCACTAACACATAGGCCATTTCTGCACATAGGCCATTTCTGCACTAGCCACCCACTTCTGCCTTGTGAAGGAACCCTGATGCCCCAAAGGAATCCACGGTGGGTTGAATATGGTGATCATACTTTTTTTATGTGTTAAGTATGGTTTGGGAGGGCCTAGAGTTATTCATGTTTTTTTTCACTTTCACAAGGGTCCTGTGCCCCTAACCCTAGCGAATGTGGAAGTACGACTGTATACTCCAGCTGGCCCCTCCCGAAACTGCAAACCCCAGGATTCCATAGGATGTTGCAAGTGGAATCATAGCACTATAACAGGCTAGTGTGGAAATGGCCATAATGTGAGACCTATGGAAGTAAATACAGTACACCAAATAGAGATGCATATTTATACAGCAGGAGTCTCTATATACTTATAACAGTATTAGAAAATCAGTCTTCAGGGATTTAAAATCTGGGAAAGCTCTAGCCCTGATTTTTGACACACTGCACTACCAGAAATCTGCCTTAGAGAAAGTAATGGTACAGTCCATCAGCCCAGATAATGTGGGGAAGAGAGGCTTGAATGGCTCCATGTAACTAATGCTTCAAGATTGACTTCATAGTATGAACTCATCAAATGTAGAACAGGTGAATCTCAATTTGTGTTGCCCTAATTTACTGCATTTCAAATTTATATAACATTTCTCCATAAATACTTCATTCACATTGCATAGCTCTCCCAGGGTACCCCTGCAATTAAGTGAAGCAGAAGAGCAAGGAGGGAGAGGTGAGAGAATGAGGAGGAAGGTGGGCTGAAGGAGTGAGGTCTTGGGGAGTTCTGAGTGGTAAGAAAAGGTGAGTGCACTGGTTTTCTTTTACCTGCCTAAGTTGAGGGAGTGGGAAAGGGGAGGAAGAAATTTAAAAAGGGGACAGGGGGTGAATTTTGGGGTGGCTGGAATGTTACAGGGCCATACTCCAACACACAGGTTGAAATGGTCTAATTGGTGAAATATGATTCAATTGGCAGGGTATATTAATTGGCATTGATATAAAATATGCCCAAATTGACTGTATGGCCAAACTGGACAAGGGGAAGAGGCTGGCCGAACACATGCACTGCACAGTAGGTCAGAGATCCCCTCTAGGTATAGCCAGGTCATACTGAGGAAATCACTAGGTAACTGCAGAGATAATAGGCTTAAGCTAAGCTGTAATGATTCTGCTTTTGGACAATAATGATGGGGAGGTTCCCATCAAGCCACTTATTGTTTCAACTCTTCTTCCTACCAAACTTTGAATTTCTCCATTGTCCCCAATCATTACAGAGCTATCACAGCATCCATTATTTCTTTGTCACCTAATGCTAAGATTGTTAGTTCAGTCCGGAACTCATTGTCCACTCTGCAAACTCCATTGTTTACTCAGTGGAAGAGCCATTCACACCCTTCCCTTCCAAGCAGAAATCTTGAATAAAACTCCATGGTTTTGAAAAGTTAGATGCAGCACTTCACTTGCTGCTAGCCACACTATCAGTCCAGTTCCTGAATGAGTACTGTCCTTAGACGTGAGTCTAAGGCACATCACAGCTTCTTCTCTGTTCCTCGGATTGATAAATATCACCCACTACACCCTCAAATCTCTCTCTATCAAACTTTCCTCCCTTTCTTTCCTTTAACCTTGTGTGAGTGTGTGACTGTTTGGATCATGTGTGATTGAATCTTCTTCAATAAAACACAGTTGAGGTTTACTTTTGAGTCTTTGGCTTATTTTTACCTGAGGAGACCCTGTAGTGGAAAGATCTCACTAGGTTACCCCACTTCTTGCAGGCCCCCTGATATGAGCTAATAATTTCCCACCTTTGCATTGCAGGTGGACCTCTGAGTCACCCACATTTTGGGAAACAGGAAGGGGTTTCTTCTGCTTGCTTAGGGGAGATGTGTGTGTGTGTGCAACTGGAGTCTACCTGGCAAGCCTGATGGAGAGAGCACAGCAGGAGATGTGCTGCCTCTTTTCCTCTTCTGCCTCTGCAGCTACTGCAGAAGACACAACAGGAGATTGCCGCCCTCTCCCTCCCTCCCTCCATCCCGATGTGCTTTCTTCAGCCAGGAAGCCTGTGGAGAAGAACACCGTGCTTACTGTTTCTCTCTGAGTAGTGTGTTTTGAAGAGGAAATATTGTCTATAGGAAAGTCAGTTGGCCCCAGCCAAGCCCCCTTGGGATCAGCATTTGCTGCCTCTTCTAGTCCCCCTGGAGAGCATCTTCATATTTCTCTAGCCTGGAAAAGTATGCCCATGGGCCTTGTGCTTTAAACCTCCTCAAAATTTGTGGTAGGTTGAGTAAAATCACTAGTTTCATACTTCATCTCTATCAGAATGCATCCTCCTGGTTTCCAGTGATTCTTTATGGAACTGGTTCTTCCCATTTACATCAGTTGCAATTTACATTACAAGTTCAGGAATGCAACTTGATGTAAATGAAGACCTGCCTGTATCGGCTGTAGCAACTCATTACCTCAGTATCTGCCTGCCCTGTATGTACCTGCCACTGTGCTCTCTAATCTTAATACATTGCTCTAGACTTTGATTCTTTATATTTCACTTGGAATATGTACTTGATTTGGGGGCACTCCAGCTGGCCCAAGCCTGACCCCAAGCCTGACTCTGCATCTATTCTTACAACACACTTGATTAAATGTTAGAACACTTTACCCTTTTCCTCTGAGCTAATTGCTTGAAATAATTCATTTGTCCTATGCTTGGCAAAGCATTGCCCTGAAAAGATGATATGCAGTGAGAGGACAAGAAGGAGGCATGTGGGAAGGTAGGGCCATTGCATGGACAATCTTATAAAAATCACACAGAAACAATTCAAAATGAACCCTGAAATGGGATGTCTTCAATGATAGAAATTTGAAAATTGTGGTCCTGACCAGTGTTCCCTAAATGCAGTGGCAGAGTTTGCACTGTGTGGACTGTGTGGAGGGGGCATGGCTATGGCATGAGGGGCGTGGCTGCTGTGCATGGGGGTGGGGCTTCTGTGCATGGGGGTGTGGACAAGGTGCATGGGGGCGTGACCATGGCACACAGGGGCGGGGCTACAGGCTGGGATGCCCCAAAAACATTGCTACTCTGGGTGCATCGCCCCCCCCACCCCCATGTCCCTACACGACTGCCTGAATGTTTGTTCTCCAGATATTTTGGACTAAAGCTTCTGTCATTCCTACCACTAGCCATCTTGACTGGGATAGTAGGAACTCTAGCCCAACATTTCTGGAGGATGATAGAATAAGGGAGGATGTTATAACTATAGAGCCTGTTTATTCAGCCTTGAGTAGACTAGGGACCCTTTCCAATGTGACATAAAGGCCTTTTCCACATTTTGTTTTTACAACGGGGCAGAGTGTCCTCTAGCAAGGACATTTGCACTTGGGGGCAAACTGGGTCCTGACTACTTTCTGTAGTTTCGGACTTCAGTCCACTCCGGAACGATCAGAACGGGTGGTTCATCGTGCTATTGAAAGACCGCTTAAAACAGGTCTTTCAATAGCCCGGTGCACCCCACTTTGTCACTGCGTTCCTGTGTAGATCTGCAGGCTCACACCAGCGCGAGGCTGCAGATCTTCCAGGGGCGGGCTTCCGGCTGGCGAGCTTCTCTGGTTTGTGGAGAGCCTCCACCAACTGGAAGCCACCGTTTTCATTCCCGGAGCAGCGTGTAGCGCGGCCACGCACTGCTCCGGATCAGTGTGGATCGTCAGAGGGAGCATGCCAGTCCAGTGAGTAACAGAATGCCCCATTTACTTCCCAAAGTGTGAAAAAGCCCAAAAACAAGAATAAGAAATGGACTTAATTTGTCTAATTACCTGAATTAAATGTTGTATGTTATTTCTGGTAGAGAGATGTGTAAGCTGTTCTGGCAATGAGTATTTCCTTGCATTTCCTTGCTAGATACAATGTGGAAGATCAACATCAGACAAGACAGAAAATGTAAGAAAGTGGAAGCACAAATCATTGATACCTCTCCTTCCTGTTTTCATCATATTCAGAATGATTTTAGGATGTCAATGGCAGTCCACCGAGACAGAGGTATGACCTTTCATCTGCTCTCTGGATGTATGTGTGCTTGTCTCCTGATGAATCTTTGGAGCTAAGCTTGAGCTGCATCTGCTGCTGATGCCTACCGTATTTTACAATGTAATCCTGCACATGTCTGTGCAAAAGTAAGCTTTAAGCTTCAATGAGGGTATATCTACACTGAACAGTTATAACAGTTTGACACCACTTTAATTATCATTGCTCTGTCTTATGGAATTTTGGCATTTGTACTTTGGTGAACTATTTAGAAAACATCAAGGTACCCTGAAAAGAGATAGTTTGAGGAATAGATCAGTTTAATTTTGTAATATAGACCACCCTCAGAATACCCTGGGAGTTGTAATTCTGGGTGGACCAGTGCATTCTGACAAAGAATTCCAAATCCTTCACCAAACTACAAATCCCAAGGTGCCATGGGACTGAGCCATGGCAGTTAGAGTGGTGTCAAACTACTATAACTGCACAGTAGTACAATGGGAGGTAGGCAAGTATAGGATTGCAGTCTAAGAGAAAATAGGAATGCCCCATTCACTGAAGCTTGGAGAGAGATTTAGATGCTTCAGCCCTCCCATATTTTTCTATTTTTTAAATTTCATTCTTCAAAAATCCATTAGAGAAGTAAAATAAAATCTGTCCACAAAGTCTGTTGATTGTGAGAAGAAGCCTTTGTCTAACAACACCCCCAATCTGATTTGTATAGCATCTGTAACTGATTTCCTAATGTTGTCTGCATTCTAGGAAAGTCTTGCATTTGTAGTCCAAAACAGTAACTTTTCCAGCTCTTCCCTATTTCTAGATTCAATGCATACATTGAGAAATTATATAGAAGATGGTAAACTTTGAGATAGAGCAAGGAAATGCAGTTTAAAAGGTACATTTCAGTGGCAGAATTCATTTTGGTCTTGCATTGTGGGCTGCTGATGAAAACAGCAGACATATCTGAACACATATTACATATTGGTGGATGCAAAACCCCAGGGAACGAAGGTCAGAGCAAATAATGAGAAAAACAGATATGCCATATCTCTTACCTATGATGTAACACATACCAGCCTGATGAACTTCTCATACATGAATTCCAACCCAAGTTTCTGTTAACCTTCACTAATCCTGTCGTTCTTTTCTGTAAGAGTCCTCTCTAGTGAGAAATTTATTATGCCCAGTTGTGGCTGCCTCTCTCTAATGTGGAAGCCTGCTTTGTTTTGAGTGGCACAATGGCAAAAGAAGAAGAACACTTCTAAACCCCTTTCTTCTTTATTAGATTAATAGCCTATTAACTTCACACATGAGCAAAAAAGAAAGGAGAAAAAAGAAAGAAGGAAGGAAGGAAAGAAAGAAAGAAAGAAAGAAAGAAAGAAAGAAAGAAAGAAAGAAAGAAAGAAAGACTCATCCTGCATATCAATCACTTCATGTAGCAATTAACATGCCATATGCAGATTGCCACATGGGATGATCTCATATGTGTGGGTGTTTTTTTTTAAAGATCACACAAAGCATATAACAATTGCTAAGGTCAGAGTTGATTTTTTTTTTTAATACAGAGTCTGTGGGACTTTGTGGGACTGGGGGAACAGCTATAAAAAGGGGTTACAGAACACAATGTAACAGCAGACAGAACCTCATTTTACTTTCACTGAATTTGTAAACTGGAAAATATACCTCCCAACTTGATTCATGATCCTTTACCCCTTTTCTAGTTGGGTTCGATTTTCCTTTTGCTTTCCCTCTGTTTGTTGGATATCCTAGAACCTAAACAAGTTCCGTTTGGGATCACAGGGGCCATATTCCCTGAGAGATTCTGGTAGTTCAAAACAGTAACATTTCCAGGCTCTGAGATAAATGCCCATAAAGGCTGGCAACTGACAAGTGATGGTCTGCATTTGCTGATGTCTGTTTTTGGACATTCATAATGGGCACTTGAGACTGCCTACATTCACTTTCTTGACATGGGCTATGTACAATCCACATTTACACACTGATAATAATTAGAATATTTCATTAATACTAATGCAGATTTATCTCAAATTAAAGAAATATCTCTAATGCTTCTTGACTAAAATGTGAGCTACGTGTGGATTTGATCTGATCTGGAAGATGTATGAGATAGTAACCTTCTTGCTACAGCTATTCATGTTTGCTACATCTTGCTACAGCTAATAATATTTGGGTTTAATCGATGACTGAATAGGAAACCACTTGGGAATCAGGCTCAGCCTTTCCATGAAGCAAATTAATTCAATTACCTCAGGCAGCAAATGCTGGGGACAGTCATGGCAGCTCTCCAACATTTCATCCTGAGTCCCCTGGTCCTTCTCCCCTTGGAGAGCAAGGACTTTATGTTCTCATACTAAATAGTGTGGGGCACCAGAATTTTTTTCCCCTAGGGACTGGTACCATATATATGTCTGTTGAATACAACATTTTTTCCTTCCCTGGAAACTTTTCAGGAAGTGGCATCTGATGGCTTGTGGACTGACACTGGTTCACAGACCGCTGTTTTAATAGGATTGTCCTAAGCTAATCTGTTTCCCTTGTGTGAGATGAAGGATGTTGTCCCATCATCACCAATGCTGAACTAAGGTTTAACTGCTGGTCCTGTCAGGATGTGTGCGTAAGAAGTCCTTTGTTTCAGGCAGCAAAATGTATGCCGGAAAATCTGTGTAGGCCATCTTGAGAAACAAAGGAGGTATATTGATATAAATAATAACAATTAACACGATGATCAAGAAACTGGTCTGCAGTTTCGGGGGGGGTCCCTTTTGTATTCTCAAAAGAATAAGCAAATATTATTGCTCTGTTTTGAATTGCCTTTCTTATTCCCTGATGGCCTGGGGCTGCAGGGCTGTGATAGCCTTTGATAGTCCACAGACTCTTCCTCTCAAATCATCAGAGTCTGTGTGCTCCTGACACCATCATTTCCTCCTTCCTTTCTCCTGCATACTTTCTGGAAACTTTTAGTTCCAATATAATGCTTAGGGGAAAAAATAGTGCTGGTGAGTTGGCAGAATATTGGTATTATACAGTATGGACTTTGGAATTTTACTTACAATCAGTACAGTTACCTCACTATTGTTATCATCTTGCTAACACTGTGTACTGTGCAACTTATAGAAAATCAAAGAAAAGCTGACAGAAATTCTTCTATTCTAAAATCTGTTCAAGGTGCAGAAAGTTACAAGAATTCACTGCAGCCTCTTGCAGTTGTTCCCAGTCACCCCAGCTAGACAATTCTGAAGCAGTTGCTTGTGTGAGACCAACAGCACAAGGCAATGTCCAGCTACCTCCTAGGCAAGAACAGATTGAAATTTCTGCAAGAATACAGCTCTGTTCTCTGTGGAAACCTTCTGGAAAAGGCAGCGAAGAAAACTTTCATCACGAGTCTCTGTGTATCGTAATCCAATTGAAGCAGAAGGCTAGAAGGAATATTCAGCAGAAATTTCAAGAACAAAATCTCAGATGTAATGTTTTCTTTCTGAAGTTTTTGCAGCATCAATATTTTCACATAAGATGACTGCTTCAAATGCCCCATAAAATGGCTTCAAAAAGTCCAAATTATTGTTTATTTTATTTTACTCTGTGGTACTATGCTTGCATGAATAGTCTTTGGTTTATTGCCAGCACAAAAAAATATGGACCATTAAAGTGGTTCAGAATGCAGCTGTGATAATTACTCAACCATCTAGCCTGATTTTCTAGGAAATGGGACTCTGGGGAAACAAGACCCTCAGCTTTAAAGATAATAAGAAAGCCTCTGTGACTTCTCATTCACTTCCTCGCTCACCCTAATCTCCATATCCTTGCCCCACGAAGCAACCTGTCCCACTTATGTCCCTGAGCATCATTCATAGTGTCCATGTGTATGCTCTGTCTAAAATCATGCTAATTAACAGGATGAAGACACAGAGAGATCCTGTTTCTTCATCAGCAGCACCCCCTTGTTTATCTAAATGGCAGCTTCAATGTGTTAGAGAACATGGGTAGGATGCCAGGTAGAAATATCGCAGGAACTGGAGTCCTACGGCTGATCCCTTCTGAGGCCACAAGAGGCAAGTTACAAGTGTGATGTCACAAGGGGCTGACCCTACTGGGAACATTAAACATTATACCTTGAATGTCAACCATAGTTGCGTAGGGTACACCATTTAAATAAAAATACCAGAACATAAAAAAAAAAAAAAAAAACCAGAACAAACATATGAGGAAATGTGTGTGTATGTGTGTGTATATATGCATATTTTTCAAGACTGTACTCTCACCCTGAGATTTCTCTCACAACACTCTAAGGGTGAGAAAAGAGGAGTTTTGTCCAGAGATCTGAGAATCTTAAGCATGGAGTGATTTGAACAACTTTCAATAAATAATTATCATCAACTGTATTCTATAACTGAAGGGGTATATAATTTATTTCATACATAAATGAATATGCACCTAATTTTGAAATTCTGACAATGTAAATCTTAGGTATCCTGCAGTCTTGGAAGTTTGGGCCAGAACCTGGGAAAGTTATATTTTGGGGAGAAAATATAATGCCCAGAAAAAAACTATAACCACCAAGTTATAGGATTTGGGGAATATAATCCCAAAAGTAAGTTTTCCAAGCTGTGTGTCTAGTGTATCTTCATTGGTGTGATTATACGTCAACACATCTGTTTGTAGAAACTTCTGATTCTCTCATTTAGATACTAGTTCTTTGGATAAATGAGAAACGTTCTAGCCAGAAATGTGTTAAAGAAGTAGAACATTTAAGCATTTTTAAAAAACAGAACTGAATGGCTGTTATGAGATAAAAAGCCATCTCATAATGCCCCATAGTTACAAGTATATCCATTAGAGAGGAAGAAAGACAGGCATTTCCTTATGCTCTGACTGCCCTGGTTTAATCATCTGTTATCCCACTTTTACAGCAGCTTTTGAAATGTCCCAGTTTTTTTCTCCTCATTCCACCTTCCCCTTTGTCTTCAGCATACTTTAAGTGCTGCAAAGAAACATTCAAAGTGCAAAAATAGTTTGCACTCAGTTACTTAGCCAAAGGGGAGGGGAGAGAAGGGCACAGAATCTTGACCTTCCTAAACTCAATACATACATTCCAGGATATTTCTACTTATTTCTACTTTTGTGTGTTCTTCCTGTTCATTAACTTTGCCTGGCCACTTCCTTTTGACTGCATTCTGATGTGGCTTAACAATGTGTGGCTCAGTTTTCACCCATGAAATAATGGCAGGTATGCATTTCTCCTTCTCTGGTTCATTGGATATGTGGTTAAGTCCCAAGGATACCCATGTAATTTTTTTTAAAAAAGTAGCTGCAACAATGACCAAATATTCTACTCTCAGTTTTCCAGTTTAACTCTGTTTATATCTAAAGATAGTTTTTTCCAAATGTCATGTACCTCTCCCAGTATTGCAGCTAGGGCTGGACCTGACGTTGAAATCCAGCTGACACCTATCCTATGGTCCTCCAGAAAGGGAGTGTCAGCAAAGAGGCCTGGCGTCGACATCTGAACTGGTGGGGTATGCTGGGACACAACACATACTGAATCTACTTGCAGCAACATCCATTCTTGCTTCTTATTTTTCAAAGGCATTTTGCAATTAGGGAGTGGGCTGCCTGGGCTTGTATATGGCACAGATGCTCATTTTGTTTTTGTTTTTCTGTTTTTGAATTAGATTATACTTTCCCTACAACACAGGCCATTTCTGCACTACACTCTTATAGCGCAATTATTCCACTTTCACATCCTATGGAATCCTGGGGTTTGCAGTTTAGGCCCTCCCAAAACTGCAAACCCCAGGATTCCATAGGATGCTGAAAGTGGAATAATCGCGCTATAAGAGTGTAGTGCGGAAATGGCCATAGTATTTCTTATTCCCAAAAACTCAGAACAGCAGAAATAAACTCCACTGTATTCTTGTAGTCATCTGATTTAAGTGAGTTTCAAATGCAAAACTACAGAAGAGAATTTCTAATCATGGTCAGTTATCAGCTTTTGGTTTGGATTTTTGCTCCAACACATCAGGAATGCAGAAGCAGTTGTAAAACACGGGATATCAGTGAGCAGAGGGGAAGAAAAATGTTAGTTGTTTGCTATATGACTGAATATGATCTTTGGCCATCTCAAGTTGTAGCCCTCCAGAGGTTGTTGGATTATAACTCCCATCACCATAGGCCCTTAACCATGCTGCTTGGGACAGATGGATTCTGGAGTCCAAAAACTCTAGAGGGTCACATATTCTTCAGCCTTAATCCAACGCAAGAGTGGGTGATGTGTGTCCTTTCAGATGATGTGGGACCATAACTCTCATCATTCTTCACCATTGGCTATGCTGGCCAGGGCTGGTGAGTGTTGCAGTCTAGCAACACCTAGAGGCCACATGATTCCCACACTGGATGGGAAGGAAACCCCACCTTAACAAGACTATTAAATTTAGGGCTGGGTGAGGAGCTAATGTAGTCTTCTACTCTGTGTCTTTTCTTAGAATCCTAAAATAGGAACCCAGGTGAATTTTATTTCTCTACAGGAGCAATGGGGAACCTTTGATGCTTGCGATGTTTTGGCCTACAAATCCCGTCATCTCATCTAGCACTGCCAGTGGTAAGAATCTGTAGCATTTATAGGCTAAGACACAGTCCGTCATAATTGCTCCACAAAGTGGGGAAGAATCCCTCTCTCCCAGGAATCAGGAAATCCTGGCTATTTCTTGAAATGTTTTGAGGTGTGGAGGTGAGCATAATACATCAGCTGGCATGGCACTTCCTGTCCCACTCAATTCCTCCTTTCATCTCTTCTCCAACTTCCTTTACCTTTATGCTTTGGCCAGAATGATAAACCCAGCAAGGATGATAAATCCAGGCAGTTGAGGGCCTGGTTCAGATCCTGAACTAAAGGACATATGCAAATCTGGCAACCAAGATGCAGGAAGTTTTACAGGAAAACATGCTTTTCAGTCTTCTTTGAGAGAGGCCCATGTTCCCTCCTAAACTCCTGATCAGTTTTACAGTGCTGTCCTATTATGTCTCTTCAGTAGTAAGGAACAAGCTGTCGTTGGAGTAGAAATTCTCTAATCATAGAGCTTGAAAAACAAAAAGGAAAGAAGCAGGGGGAGGGGACAAAAAGAAAAAGATGACCTTTCTAAAAATCCTAACACTCTGCCAGGGTAGTTTTAGTCTAAGAAAGTAATTTTCTGAGTTGTGGTCCCCAAATTTTTTCAAACTCTGACCTCTCTTTCCCAATGATGTATTTAAGTCTTTTACTCCAAGTCTCAAGTCAAGTCTCAGGTCTCTGTCTTTGAGTCTCAAGTCAAATCTCAAGTTCTTAAAGATACTTTCAAGTCAAGTCTCTAGTCTGGGACCCAATTTTATACCACAACTTATATTCCAGAATTTCTGGGCAATATCAAATAAAGTCAATTTTAATAATTTAAGTAGAGTCGGCCCTTCACATTTGTGATTTTGGCATCTTCAGCTTCGAAAGTGGGGAATAGGATCCTTCTTTCCCCAACTTCCTGAAGCTGGAGGCTTTTGTGCCAATGGACATAAAAGAGCCTGCAGCTTTGGAAGTGGGGAGCAAGATCCTTCTTACTTCCCATTTCTGAAGCTGGAAGATTTTTCAGAACAGGGAAATAGGATCCTTCTTACTCCCCATTACTGAATTTCAAAAGCTTTAGAAAGAAGGATCCTTCCTCCTCAAGCCTGTTGCCTAACACGTTTGCTGTTCCCTTGTGAAAAGTGCAGCCTGCACTCTATGGCCAAGTCTTGTCTTCTGCTCTTAGGAATTTTTTTAGAAGGTTCCTCATGCCTGCTTCAAGCCCATTGCCTAACCTGTTCACTGTTCCCCTCTGAGAAATGTGCCCACACTTTGGGCTTGAAACAGGTCATCACATGACCAGCAGGCAAAAAGAGATGGAAGCGTTGTTCAAAGTTGTAAGGTTTCTGGATGAATGTGTTATATTACTGAACCAAGAGCAGCAAGTCAGTCACTAAAAATACACAAGTCTCAAGTCGAGTCAAGTCAGTGCAACACTTATTGCCAAGTCAAGTCCAAGTCGAGTCACTGAAGCAACTTAAGTCTGACTTGAGTCCAAATCAGTCGACTCGAGTCTACATCACTGCTCTTTCCTGACAAGCTTGGCAAAAGGGAGAATGGATGTCCACTTCTGGTGGGGTTGACTAACATTTTGCAAACAAGGGCAAAAGTGAAGCACAGGCATCCACTGTATCCATGTGACTGGATGCAGCATTGCAGACCATGGCTGCAATTCCCTTTCTCCCACCCTGACCTGTGCTCTTTCTACAACATTGCTATGCAACTGGATAGCCTCCAAATGTCCTGAACGGGCAGGGATATTCCAGATTAATCCTCTGTTCTTCCACTTTTTCAGTTTATCCTCCTTTGTACTAAACTTACTTCAGCCACTACAAACTGAGTTCAAAGTGTGGAAGTGGTTTGAACTCAATTAATTCAGCTGTGGGGAGAGGAAAGGAGCGCACAGAATCTTGTCTTTCCCGGTAAGCTTGGGCAAAAGAAAATTCCTGCAGCCTCCACCACCTTGTGTATTCTTCCTCATTCATAACTTTTGCTATCCTGACCATACTTGGATGTTGCTTGGCCATATGTGTCCCAATTTTCACCAGTGAAATGTTGTAACCGCTCCATTAGGCTGCTGCTATACAACTTGATACTGCAGGATCCATTTCCAAGATTGTGATCCTGTACTTGCAGGAACACTTATGCCCTGCATTCCAGGCTCTTAATTGTCATTTGTCTTTGCACTGAGCCAGTGGCAGATAAACTGTATTAACGCAAAGCTAGCTTAAAAACCAAAGCCTCACTAAATAAAGCATATTTTGTGCTCCAAAGTCCAATTGTTGATAAGGCTTTTGTGTGTGACGTTTGTAACAAACCACCTTCCGTTAGAGTTGATAAAATGTCAACAGTGATACAATAAGCAAGCACCAACAAGGGTATAACAATATTTCCCTGGCTTTCCCTTGATACTTTCCCATTAATCACCATTATTTAAGCTTTAATCGCTCTTTCCTTCATCACCTATCACTCCTCACACATGGACCAGGAACTGAGTGCAATGAATAGTTCCTAATGGATTGCTATTTAATGCCGTCTTTTTGCCCAAATGACTTCCATTTCTGTCCCAGCATAACACATGCCATTAAATGCCATTAAAGAGTCAGAGATCAAAGCAGGAGATATTGCTGGTTATCTCCTATTAACATACACACTGGGGCTGATTAACCAGCTGGTGCAGCACCCTGTGTTCCCATGTAACTCATCACCAATAAATATGCTGAGAGACTGACCATTGGCCGCCATTAAAGATCCTGAACAAAACTCCTAGCCTTTTAATTTATCAAGTGGGCAAACCTGGTTTGATGAAAGTAAATTGTAAAACTAACATGTTTGTGAAGAAGTTATTTCTAGGAAACCTTAAGTGACTCAAATATGAATGAGACTGGAGTAGAAAGCCAGTCTGAGTGTTGGTCTAGGAGACTAGGGCCCTTTTCGCATGCCAGTCCTGTTGCGAAATGGCCTTGGGAGCATCACATGATTGCAAGGACCGTCCCACATGATGTCCTCGCAATCATGCGATGTGCTCAAGGCCATTAGGTGGAGATTGCGCATTATATCATTTTTGGCTTGTTGCCAAAAATGATGCGAGATTGCGCATCACTCCCATGCCCCACACACACTTACCTTGCGTGCAGAGGCTCTGGACGCACGGCCATTGCACTTCCTCCCCAGCGCAGCCTGGGAAAGTACCCGGCTGCTCTGTGGAAGGAAGGGGCGGAGCGCTCACACTTCCTTCCAACCAGCATGGAGCTGATGTGGAGGGGAAGCAGAGGGGATGCAAGTGCCTCTCAGACGAGGCTTTTCACGCAATCCCCGCACAACGCCAGTGGTGAAAAGGGCTTAGGGTTCACATCCCTGTTCCACCATGAAACACATCGGTAGTCTTGGACAAGTCATACTCAGTCACAGAGGAAGGCAATGGCAAAACCTCTCTGGACAGATCTTGCCAAGAAAACTGCATAGTAGACTTGCCTTACTGCTGTCATAAGTTGGAAACAACTGGAAGGTACATAACACAGATGTACATATACCCCACTGGATTGTATCAGTGAAGTAAGTATCATAGACTGTCACAGAACAAACTCACAGCCAAAAAAAAAGGGTGGGGAGCCATATTTTGAGCCAAATAAAACAAAGGGAAGCTGGCCCCTTTGTCATAACTCACCCATAGTCTCCTAAAAGTCTTGGGTAAAAATGTAAAAACCAGCTATGCACACCTGAAAAATTGCTAAAGAGGAATAAAGGAAGCCCCTGAGTACATAATTGCAGCTGTCCCTCAGAAGAGCTGGAGCTCAGTAGGAGAGCCAAGAGTTGCTTGCAAAATATCCCAAATTCAGTCCCTAGCATCTCCAAGGAGGTCTGGGAAAGGTCCATGTCAGAAAACCTGGAAGAACCTCTGTAGTGTAGAACAGGAGCCCTTTCACAGAACATAATTATAGTACTATGAAACCACTATTGCTGCCATTACTGCATCCTGTCAAATCCTGCAGTTTGCAGCTTAGAGAAGAGCATTTAAAATTTTCAGCCAGACTGCTCTAGAGAAAATGTGGGCAAAGTGCAGGCTGCAAGCTGAATGTGGCCCGTGGACCCCACTTTTGTCATCCCTGCAAGTCGCCTAGTTTTGAAAAAAGAGTTGCCACCCACCCATGCGGAAAGGTCTCCAAATCGATGAAGACACATGAAAACATCCCCACTCCCCACAAGCACCCCATGTACTACCCCCAAGCACTACAGCCCCACGCTACTCTCAATACCTCTGTTTTCTTCTGAAGTCCTCAAATTTTTAATAGGAAGTGCTAAGACATCATTTCCTGTTGCCATTTTGAGAGAGACTGAAGGGGAAAAAGAAAGATATTTGGATGTTTGAAATTGATTCCTGACCCTCAAATAGTTCCTAACCCCTGCTCTAGAGTCTCACCAAATTACAGAGCCAAGGATTCCATAGAATGCAACTATGGCAGTTAAAGCGGAATCATAGTGCTATAATTGTGTACAGTGTACCCTCCGTATATGCTGGGATCCCATTCCAGGAACCCCAAGGAATTGCCAGATTCATGCATGCTCAGGTCTTGTTATATTCAATGGTGGCAGTGTGCATGTAGATGCTTCAGTGCATGTGTGTATCACTAACATTTTAGGTATAGGATACGACACTTTGGGTTTTTCTGCACTCCACAGTTATAGTGGTATTATTCCATCTTCAACATCCTGTGGAATTCTGGAGTTTGTAGTTTACAAAGGCCAAAGAGCTCTCTGGCTGATAATTCTAAAGGCCCCTCCCTAAACTGCAAACCCCAGGATTCCATAGGGTGTTGAAACTGGAATAATAGCACTATAACAGTGTAGGACGAAAAGGTCCCTATTGTGTGCTGGAAGTCACATATGTAGATGTTGTGGGTATAGAGGGCCCCCTGTAGTGTGAAAGGGCATTAGGAAAAAATAAAACCCAGTCTATGAGATTTCCAATCCAGTCTGCAAAGGATTTGGAGAAGCTCATATTAATTTCCCCTGCTGCTGCCTGTCTTCAGGGAGATTGATTTCCTTGCACTAATTAGAGATAAGAGTATGATTCTCCTGTGGCTTTCCAGTGACATGAAGAGGCTCCCATGCATCACCTGTCTTCCTGCTGAGAGAGGCACGTAATTCATACCAGAATCTTGTTATCACTTGCCATAGAAGGTTGTGGGTAGAGTATCCATCTTCCAACATTGTGGTTCCCTACAGATTCTGTCTGATCCTGGAAGCTAAGCAGAGTTAATACTTGGACAGGAGACTGCCAAGGAATACAAGTGCTGTAGGCTATATTTTAGAGGAGAGAACTGGCAAAAATCACCTCTGACTATTCCTTGCCTAAGAAAACCCCATGAAATTCATGGGATCACTATAAGTCAACAGACAACTTGAATACAAATACACAGAAATCTGTATTAGCAGCCATTAGCTAGATGGGCAATGGTTTGTATCAGTGTAAGGCTGCTTCCTATGTTCTTACTAGGGTGCATGCATACCCATTTATGCACACTGCATTGGAGCAAATCTCTTCAGTTAGACAACAGTTTGAATCACAGCTTGGGAAAGTTACATCGTGACTACAACACCCACAAGCCTGGCAGGGTTTTTTCCATGGGTTTTTGGCAGGCTTGAGCCTCCATGCCTCTCATTTGCCATACATTGATCCACTGAATCAACACATTTTGGATGAAGTCACATCTTCCAGTGTCCAGATGGGATTATTATAAGGCACATGGTCCTAAGCAGGACACCTGCTACCCATTAGGCACTTGGCAGAATCACAAACCTCTAAATCTGGTAAGACAACTAATACATATTAGAATTTATTTTTTTCCCCAACAGAATGACTAAATCCTTTCATACCACCAGAAACCATGCCTCAGAAAAATTTACCAGTTCCCATTTCCCTTCTCAGTATGGAATCTATACATTTACCCTTGAATCAAGAAGAGTTGGGTCAAGCCCAGCCCACAAATATTTTAAGATGCGTTGTTGTTATTGTTGTTAAATGCCATCAGGTTGACTTCAACTTGTGGTGACCCTATGGATGAGAGACTGCCAAGTCATCCTGTCACCAACAGCCCTCTCAGTTCTTGCAGATTCGAGGACATATCTTCCTTAATTGAGTCTATCCATCTATAATAACAGTCTTCTTTTCCTACTACCTTCTACTTTATGAAGCATTATTGTCTTTTCTAGTGAATCATGTCTTCTCATGATATGGCCAAAGTACAACAGGTTCAGTTTAGTCATCCTTTTAGGGAGAGTTCAGCTTGATTTGATCTAGGACCCATTCATTGTCTTTTTAGCAGTCCACAGTATCTGAAGAACAATTCTCCAGCACCACACTTTGAATTAGTTCATTTTCTTTTCTCCTATCAGCTTTCTTCACCGTCCAGTTTTCACAACAATACATAGAAAATGGAAATGCGATGGCATGGACAATCCTAACTTTAGTATTTAATGCTATATCTTTACACTTCAGGATCTTGTCTAGTTCCTTCATGGCTCCCCTTCCAACTCCTAGGCCATTTCCGCACTAGCCTGTTATAGCGCTATGATTCCACTCGCAACATCCTATGGAATCCTGGAGTTTGCAATTTTGGGAGGGGCCAGCCGGCCCCTCCCGAAACTGCAAACCCCAGGATTCCGTAGGATGTTGCAAGTGGAATCATAGTGCTATAACAGGCTAGTGCAGAAATGGCCCTAGTCTTCTTCTGATTTCTTATCTGTTACATGATAGCAAAGACGCTACAGGACAGCAAATAGCTGACAGTGCACTGGCTTCCTATTATTCCAGGTCGGCAGTGTGTAAGGTGTTGGAGGGAGAAAAAGATACCAGGTACTGCTCCACTGTGCCTTGGCCTCTCTCCATTCCAAATGCCCCTCCTATGGCCCCTGAGAACAAGAAGAACAGCCAGCATCTGCTGGATTTAATCCCTTCTACTCGTGCCATCCCTTTTTCTTTGTGTGTCCTGTCTTTTTATATTATAAACCTGAGGGCAGGGAACTGCCCAAGTCATGATTTGCCAGCCTTTCAGGAATGCCTTAGATGTGTATTCCTGCACAGCAGGGGTTGGGCTACATAGCTCTTATGGTCCCTTCCAACTGTAAGATTCTATTATTCTAGGCTACCCTGGAAGCATTTTTGGCCAAAGACCAGATTATAGATACTTTAAACAAACAAAGAAAACTTGTGACTCTCCAAACATGAATGAAGTCCATTAGTCATGCAATGCAGCAGAGCAAGGGCTTGATAACTATCCAGTGTTTAATGTTTGCCCGGGATTGCAAAAGCGTTGTGGGGAGGGCAGGGTTGCTAGGGTTCCCAGAGTCAAAGATATGGATGTTTCAGTCGGCAGGCACAATGACATCATCTTATCATCTGCCCACTACCTGGATTCCCTCTGAGATTAGCTGAAACTTTCACAACAGCCAGAGAAAATCAATTTCCCAGCAAAAATATATTGCTCTAAGCTATCTCTGTTGCAATACAAAGTATTTTGGAGTAGCTTAGTCTTAAAATGGAAGTTAGGATCCATTAGCTTTACAAAATACTTGCTCTTGATGGAAACGAAAACTGCTAGAACTGTCAGCACAGCTGCCCACCTTGGGATGGGAAGGGCTCTTCCTGGGGATATGATTATGAGGACTATCATGAGTGGCTTCATAAAAAATTGTCACTCTCACCACTGCAGGAGAACATCATCAAAGACTTGGCTGGTGGTTTGTATGTTTGAAGAATCACAGTATGTGCCAGTCTGCTTTATTCAGGTGAGTATGTGTGAGTTCTAATTCTGCTCACTTGAAGCAAATAGAAGAATTTCAAGAAAGGGTAGGTGGGTGTCTAGGTATGTGAAATATCAGGTGTGAAAGGGAGAGCTGAGAAGGTGAGGGTTGGGCTTCAGCCAGCCTTTAGTGACAAGAGTTTTATGATAGGCAACACCCATGCATGATGGAGGGGGCCTATTCTAGGGTGGGGGACCTTTGCTCTTCAGATGAACTTTGGACTACAACATCCACGATTCCTTATCACTAGTTATGCTGGCTGTTGGACATTCTAGACCAAAACATCTAGAGGGCAAAATTTCTTCCCAGTTGCCCTATTTATTTTCTGTGACTTTTCAAAGATCCCTAGCTTATGTGAAGAGAGTTAATTAGTAAAGAAATGTCCTGTTAAAAAATATTTGGGGATTACATATTGCAGCATCAGAGCTGTGGCTACTAAAATGGCTCAAGTAACTTTTTAGCCAGCATTACAGTACTTCCTTTATGTTATATATAAGAATGATTAGCACCCCAACTGTCCTCTTGGTTTTTCATTAACCCAGGGTTATGAATGAGGCTGACAATTCCTGGTAGATGATAGTTGCCAGACAGCTTCATTTCTGACAGACAATGCTGCCATCTGCTGTATAGATTGTAGTACTGTGTCTCTTTCAGCAACATCTCCAGCCGGGTGTGTCCCCATCATTAGTTTTGAACAATGGAGGACATTCTAAAACTGCTATCAAAAACGAGAGGCATCTCTGACATCTTGTGATGCTGTTTGGAGGGGTCAACAGTATAAAGCAAAGCTCTTGTGTCTAGCCTCACACTGTATCTTGTCTGGTATATGCAATTAGAATTTCCTGCTAACACGATATTCTCATATGAATCCATCCCTCCTACCTCTATTAAACTTCATGGGTGGCACATACACTTGGCCCTTCCCACATTTATGAGTTTCACTTTCACAGGTTAGATTATTTGCAAATTTCTCCAACCCCTGCTCCCACCACCACCTTAGGCACTTCTTTTCCAGGGAACCTTCCCTCCTGGTGGCTCTAATGAGACCATGAAGTCCTTTAAAAATCCAGCCCTGGTCCTCCCCTTCCACCACCAGTTCTTGCCTGGCCAGCTGAGGACAAATCACATCCTAATTTCTCAGCCCCACAAGCCCTCTCCTCATGCTGCCCCACACACATCCAAGGAAGAAAATGGATATGAGAAAGGAAGGGCCACCATGCCAACTCACCCCCTTTCCTTCTCCTTTCCCTGAGCTGGTTTGCATCCTCAGCCCACTTCCCACAGACACACACACACACACTTTAATATTTGCAATTTTTCCACACACACACACACACATTTTAATATTTGCAATTTTTCCACTTCTGTGAGGGCCCTTGTGCCCCTAACACTCATGAATGTGGAAGGCCAACTGTAATATATTGCAAAGGAATAGATAAAATGTGAATGGGGTGGGGGGAAGAGGAATATTGTAGTGAGGAAATGGCCTAAGTGTTTGCTATTTTTTGCTATTAGTATGGTGTCATCTGGATATCTCAAACTGTTGGTATTCCTTCCTCCAATTTTCATGCCTGCTTCCTCTGAGTCTAATGTGGCTTTACATATATGTTCAGCATACAGGATGATAAAATTCAGCCTTGCCTGACCCCCTTGCCAATTTGAAATCATTCCATTTCTCTGTATTCTATCCTGACCGTAGCCTCTTGTTCTGAGTACTGGTTATAAATCAGAACAATGAAATGTTATGGTGCATTTCTTTAAAAGTGGTCCATAGTTTTTCATGATCTATGCCATCAAAGACTTTGCTATAATGCGTAAAGCACAGGCTGATTTTCTTCTGAAATTCTTTAGTGTGCTCTGTTATCTAATGTACATTTGCAATATGATCCCTAGTGCCTCTTTCTTTTTTGAACCCAGCTTGGACATCGGGCATTTCTTCCTCTATATATGGTCAAAGCTTTTATTGCAGAATTGGGAGCATAGGAGATTAATACAATAGTCCTCTGGTTACTACAATCCCTGGTGTCCCCTTTCTTGGGACTGGAATGTATATTGTTTCCATTTGGTGGTCCATTGTTTTGTTTTGTATTCCATATACAAATCTTGCAAAATTTAAAGCATCACACCTAGGCACTAGTACAAAATGCAACTATTGCTGCAGCTGGAGTCACAGGGCAGAGTTTGTTGCCAGAAGTAGCTTGTCCTAGTTGCTTAAGCTTATGAGCAAACCTTATCTGGAAGATTTTGTGGAGGCTGGGGAGCATAAGTTACAGTTGGTAATTAAGGCATTTCATTGCTTGATTTCCCCCTCCCCATCTCAGAAATACTCCACAAATACTGTGTCACTAGATATCATGTCACTACTTTTGTGAAGTTCCTATTGTTTGTTCTCTCTACCATTTGCTTCAGTGAACAGATATATCACAGCAGGGCCAGGCAGGACATTTTATTGCCTGGGGCATACAGATCTCCCAGTCTCCCACTCCAAGCACAGCAACCTACCAGACTGGAAATGGGAGAACATCTTTCATCACATGTAAGCAGCCGGCCAGGTTAGGGGAAATAACAGGGAAGCAGTGTGACACATGTATCTTTTGTCCATCCACATATTATCACTGCTTCCCATGGACCATGTGTCATGAATACTCTCTTGAGATTATCAGAGGAAAGCTGGGCTATAACTGTAACAAATAAAAAACACAAGACACAGAACCCAGTCTTGAGGAAGGCCACTCCTTTATCACAGTAGACATACCAAATGTTGCTTTTTATTTGCCAGTGCGTAATGCTGCTCTCTCAAGGCATTTTTCATTATTATTACAACAAAATAGGAAACCCTGCTTCCTAACACAACTAGTGTAAGTGTAGCCAATCCTCCAACTACTATGGAAACATTTCTTAACCCTAATAGAGCAGGCCCATCAAAATGGATGGAACTAAATAAAATCTTATTTATTTCAATCAGTTGCCTCTAAGCAGACTAAGAGTGGATGTGTAGGAGTGTAAACATCCACAAATCCTATCTCTTGGCATATGAAGGCTGGAGCAAAGGAGAATTTTGAAGTGTTAACATGTGGCTGGGAAGGAGATCCTGGATGTAGTGCAATGGTTAAAAGACATAAAGGACGTATGCCAGCATTCTGAATCCAATAAAGTATTTGGCCAAAATTCTAGAAAGGGCTTTCCTTTTCAAATTATCCACATATTTAGTCAACACAAACTAAATCAAACTAGGGACAAATTATGAAGTAAATTTAATTAATCACCATTAGCTCTGTTGGTTCTTGATTTGGGGAGCTAAGAATGGACTTTTTAATATAAAAAATCCTGTATGTTCTCTATGAAGGATATGAGGAAAGCCCAGAAATAGTTTTTAAAAATCTGCAGGGTTTTCTCTTCACTTCTCACTGAAAGATGAAAAAAAGAAACCATGTTTTTCAGAGCTGTCAGAAATATTAGAATTAATGCCCTGCCCTGAAGCAAAATATTCAGCAAGTATCTCCTCCTTGGAAGAGAAGGCAAATACATGCCTCATTCTAATTAACCATTCCTCTAAGCAATTATGCTGATCAAATAAATGAATAAGTGATGGGCACATAAATGATAGGCAGAACTAATTTCATTCCACTGAAGGCAATAGCACTACTTCTATAAGCACTTAATGTGTCATTTCAAGCTTCAATAAGAAACATAAACACAATTAATAGAGTAACAAGGAAGACATGTGCACATAAAATATGGCAGTTCCAATTATCATTTGACAATTGCAATAATGAAGGTCTTTGCCTCCAGCTTGTTGAATTATACCAGTACAGGGTTCCTCTTTCCCCTCCTCCCAGTTTTGGTTCCATTACTTTAGCTTACAT
The DNA here is from genome assembly GCA_948474755.1 of Ctenosaura bakeri. Lineage (NCBI taxonomy): Eukaryota > Metazoa > Chordata > Lepidosauria > Squamata > Iguanidae > Ctenosaura > Ctenosaura bakeri. The sequence goes on from CAOLHI010003438.1 coordinate 133,146, forward strand.
GTACCGTAGCCCATTCCAAGATTGATTTCTAAGAAATGTCAGAATTTCTGTGCCTTGGATACAGCATGAGCTGTGACTCAGTGGAAAAGATAATAATGCTGGAGAGGACCCCACTACAGCTGGATTGATTCCCTCAAGAAAGTCATGGCCCTAAGTTTGCAAGAGCTGAACAGAGCTGTTAATGATGATCTTGGAGGTCTCCCTTTCATAGAACAGCCATAAGCAAACTTGATGGCAAATACGGTAACAATAGAGGAATCTTTCCTAACATTGCATTAAGATCTTTCTAGTATTGCAATGGGCACACATTGCTCTTGAGCCATTATGTGGTTCCCCATCTGCTTTTGCAGCTTCCTAAATCCCCCACACCAAATAAAAATAAAAATACTGTAGTCCCTGCTAATCAGAATTCCTGGGATTTTGACCTTATGAATCCTGGCTCCACTACACCAATAGTGTTTTCACTTAATGCAAATCAAAATTCTATTCCAGCCATCAACCTGATATATTTATCTCCTTCTTCTGGATATGGTAGGCACAAGTGGGCTGCATAATCTCCAAGCAGGAAGGAGTAACTTTCAAGCTATGGAACCTCAATATTGTTTATTATATGGAGGGAGATGAAGTTGCAGTAATGTGGCATGCTAAATTGCTGGTCCTCCCTTTTCACTAGTCTCAGTAGGCTGGTAAGGGATAACGAGAGTTATAGTTCAGCATCTAAAGAGTCACTAGTTGGGGAATCAGCAGATTCTCCACTCCTTACTATAGGGGATTTGACTTGTAATTAAGGCAGCCTTAGATGATTCTGTGGTATTAGCAAATATTGTACCAAATGCTGTGAAAGTTCATACAGAACAAGCAAATGCATACACACACTTCTATCCTTTGGCAGACTACAGCAACCCAAGACCTTATACAAAGCACTGCTTTGGAAACCTGAGCTATGTTCCCTGCCTATCAATTCCAATAAAGGTGGGAGTGTATTTTGTTGTGTGCAGCAGTAGAACTGAAGGGTCAAATCAACACCCATCACCACCACAAAATGATGCTAGAACATTTTTGCACCATTTTAATTGATAAGTTGCCTTCAGTTCCAATTTGCGGAGGAAAGCTGGGGTACAAAAAGATGACAATGACCACAACAATTTTAATTTTCAAAAATGTCAAGGCATTTTCACAGAGGCACAAGAAAACTATTTCAAAAGATTCTCATGGCATATTTATTTTAATCCAATTATTTGTGTTAACATACAACTGCAGGTTGAATGGCAAGTTTAAGTATATATCATTGCTCTTTTTCATAAAGAATTTGACCTCCATATACTTTTGGATGTGGCATAAACAGAATAAATTATTAAATACCAAGATTATTCTGGGTTGTCCAGATACTCACAACTGCTCTATAAACAAAGACAATCAGGGTCATCTTCAGACATCTTCTGATCAACAGATGACAGTCATGTCTATTAATGAAATGGCAGTTTCTTGGATCTGCTAAGGTTATAGGATGAAGTGTACTGAGGGCGAAAAACGTGTATTTAAGAGACACAATTGCTAGAGACTGAAAACTGTTTCTGTATCACTCTTTCCTGTACCAGTCAATAAAGTGATACTTTCTTATCTAATCTCCTTTGGTGTAAAGGCCCATGTGCCACCATGGATTTCTAGAGTAAATATTGTCTACTACATTTTCTATACCAACACCCTTTTGGGGAACAAAAGAATTTAGCTACACATGAACCATACTCAGGTAAGCATTCTTGCTACCCACCTGCTATCGGCAAGAGACAAGACTACTCAGTGATTTGCCCCATAACAGTATGCATTATACCAAGCAACTGCCTACACCAAGTCTTTGTGGGCAGGAAAGAGGTAATTCCCACATCTCTTCCTTCTGCAGCAATTATGTTTTCTTTCCAATAGTTTTGAAAATGATGTCAGTTCTCCCTTCCAAAGGCAAAAGATCTCCACTGTGTAGATCTAAGGCCACAACAGTGAATTAAGGCTTTAATACTTTCACCATATAATCCAGATATTGCATTTCTTACTTTACCAAAGACTGACCATAAGGCTCTTTTTATAGCCAATCCCTTTGTGCCATTAATTCTGGCTCAACATAGAGACCAGCCTTCTTCAACTTACTTGCCCTCCAAATATATGTTATAATTCTCAGAATCTACCAGCCAACATGAAGATGAAAGCAGCATTGTGCTGGGGAATGCTGCAGTAGGCAGCATTAGACTTGGTGAGAATCCCACATACTCCTGAAAGGGAAAAAAACCCCAAATACTGACCTGTCCATTTTATACACATCACTGTGTGACCTTCAGAAAAATTGCTATGTCTAAGCCTCAGTTGTGGTCTTTATAGGCTTTCACTCCCTCATTCATGCACAACTCCACCCCAATTTCCACTTCCAATAAACCAAAAGTTTCTTGCTACTTATACATGGTTAATCCCCCGTTGCACCTCTCTGCACCTGATTGCAAATAGATAGTTATTACCCATCATTAAATCACCAGGGGTTCCTGTATTAGGCTAATTTGGGAACATGTAACACTAAACACTTATTTCATTTATGTTTCCAGCCCACCATTCCTATATGCTACATAAAGAGATAATCAGCTTGGTCATGGTTTATATACCTTTCCTTCAGTTGACAGCACTGGTGGCAATCCAGACATATATGGCACAAGGGAACTTTGTACCATAAAGGCAGACATGTATATATCAGTACAAGGGAACTGCACTACTTTCTTTGCAGTTTCCCAAACAGCTAATGAAAAATGCAGGGTTTTTTTCTAAGGTTAAATAAAGAAATTTGGTTCTAGGACTGCAAAGGCTCTGGCAAAACTATAGAAAAATCCAAGCATTTGCACGGTTTCTTTGCATACATAGCCTCTTGAGATGACTGTCTCTGTTTTACCAGCACTTACTTATTCAATTATCATCTGCTACAAATTAACCAGACACATATTTTACTTCAGCCCGCTACAATTACAGTAATATTTACTGTTGCAAAAATCGTGATGCACTTCTGAAATGCACCCCATAAGATTGTAAATTCTACTCTTATGTCAAGTTTTGCTTTTCACAGGAGTTTTAAGTGAAATCTTTTAGAACTAAAGTATATGCCAAAGTTTTGACCTTTTTCTCCCTTGTGTTCTCTAAGTGGGAATTATGCAAGTATGCATTTGGTTTCCCAATCAGGTTCTTTTTCTTCTTTTGAAGCCCAATATAATATAATTGCTAGGTATAGCCTACCATTTATACGCCTACAAAACCAATGAATATTCATCAGCAGATATTCTTTATCATACTCTAATTAGTATAATTATATTTGATTAACTTGTTAAGTTCCAGACCAAAACATCTCATGTCACCAATGACTTCCTTTATTTAAAATGCCACCACTAGACATTTGGAGGGAATGTGGCTTTCCAATTTATTTACTTCAAGTTTCCCTTTTTCTTTGCTTTCCAATTTATTTGCAACATATTATTGGCTAAAGGAGTATTCTCAGATTTGGCTTACTATTGGGGTATGAAAAAAGGTTATGTGTATACATGTATATACAAAGTTTTATATGAAAAGGATTGAGGCATTACATTTCACACCACAGAGGTAGTGCTTTCAGGATTAACACGCATTAGTCTTGAAGCATTCCTTAGATCTTGCAACTGCTTAGCTGGCTTTCCAACTCCTTCCTCAAACCGCTTCTCCACCACTGGAAGAACAGTTTCATAGAGGAAAGATGCATTCTGCCTAATGAATGTCTTCTTCTCAGGGTCCTGTTCACAACGTAAACTGTAATCAACATGCTGGACAGCCACAAGTATAATCTCCAGCAGACTTTCCAGCAAAACCATGTGCAGCTCTGGGAAGTAGAGTTTGAGAGCCTCCTCCAAGAAAGCCATAGTCTGTTTGGTGAAAGCCACAACCGTGTAGCTTAAGTTCACCCAGCAATCATCACCAGTGTACTGGTCAAAATTGGTGACGCCACAGCTCCTCATTTCTTCTCTAAGCTTTCCTAACGCTTCTGGTGTCATCAGGTTCATTCTCCTCCACATCTCTTCAGAGTTGCGATGCTTTGTGGCCTCAATGATGATGTCTTTGTAGCTTTGCAAAGCACCTTTGATATCCTTCACTAAGAGGGCATGAATGATGAAAGTCAGGTCCAGACCAATCTCACTGAGCTGCTTGCAGTGTTCCTTTGCCACCTTTAAAAACAAATCACATTACTAGTTTTTTTACACCTTCATTAATTGCTCAACAGATACTGCAACATTCTAAAACATATATAATTATAATTAAATATATATATAATTATCACTCCATTACAAGCAGCATGAAAACACAACCAATATCAAAGCAGATTTTTAAGAGAAACTAGTATGTACTGCTACAGTTTTACAAAAATTCACTGCATAGCCTGGATAATTTTGGAAATATCTAGTTACATTAGGAATTGTTCCCTCTCCCTGGTTCCTTAGGATACTATGATACCTACTTCTGACAGTGTTCTTTAAGAATATTTTACATGAGTCTTGTATTTCATCGCATGTTCTTGTCTGGAATATGTAGCAATTATCTTTAGAAAGTACTTAAATGGAAACTTCCTCCTTCATTAAGATGGGGAAAAGGAAACAAAGTAAATAGCTTCTGTCTCCATTTAACATTAAAGAACTATGCAGGTCTTCAATAAATATTAGTTGTGACTAATTCCTTTGAAAAGAACAGAACAAGATGGCTGTGGCTAAATTTACCTAGTGAGTGGTTTGATACCCCACTCAGCCACAGAAACCCAATCAGTGACCTTGGGCACATCACACACTCTCAGCTCCAGAAAACCCCATGATAGATTAGCCTTAGAATTACCGTAAGTTGGAAATGACTTGAAAACAACAACAAAAGGCCTCAGGTCAGTTTCAACTACATTTCTGCATCAATTCCAAAAGAACATAATCTCAATTAAATTGAGTCATATCAGGGTCATAAATCTTTAAGTTTGGAAATAAAACCTGTCAGGAAGGTAGACAGCACGACCCTGCATTTATCTCCAGCCATCAGAAAAAGACAATGTGTAACGATTTCACAGTGCAGAGGAAAGGGTGGGGTTTGATATGTAATTCCATCCACCTAATCTTTTCCAGACACAGAGAAAACGAATTGCTCAAACCAATCACCACCATCGTAGAATGCCCTGACTACACGACAGCTCTTGGAAGTTTAGTCACTATAATCACTGCTCCTTGTGCAGCAGTGAAATATAGGGACTAAATTCTTTCAATGCAATGCTTTTCTCAGTACATACTGCTTTTTCCTGACAGTAAAGACAAGGAGCAACATCAGGAAGTGTGAACGCCACATCCTTTCTCCTGTATAGGAACAATGCACTTGGGATAAAGCCAAGCTGCAGAGGGAGTTTGTGTAACTGGTCCTCCCTCTTCTACCTAGTGGCAATAGGGCAGGGTTCTTTAATGCCAGAAGAGCAAGAAAGACAGGTGCTACCTTCTCCTGGAATATAGCAAGAAGCCTTTAATCAATATGAGAACAAAAAGGGAAAATGTTTGAACAGAGCTTGAGTGATGGGACAAGAAAGTACATGAAGTCACAGCCTCCATAAATAAAAGCTTATATGTAGAATATCCTGTAAAACAGGAAGCTGGGCTAGATGACTCAATAGTTTCCTTCCATGTTGCTTCTACATTCAGTGATGCTATCTTGAAAACTAAAGAAGAATTAGGGACAGTGTCCATCTAGAACAGTAGTTCTTAACCTTTTCTTAACTTTTCTTTGGCTGCCATGGATCACCAAGACTCAACTCAAGATTTAAAACCCTAAAGTGCTTCAAATATTTATTTAAAGATGCTCATCAAGGGTCTTCCAATATAAAGAGAAGGGACAAATAAGTAAATTCACACACTCTTATGACAATATTTTCATCAGAATGATTCTGTACAAATTAGCCTTCCTTCCTTCCATTTATTCTATTTCAACTGTAAAAGCGTGTACCATTTCTTCAAGCCTTCGCAGACCCCCTGTGAAGACATCACGGCCTCCGTGGAACACAGGTTAAGAACTGCTGACCTAGACTATAGGTGACTAAGCATAAAGAACAGCTTTTGCTCCTCCCTCACTTTGGGCTCTTACCTTTACACACTCAGCAGCAGTAGATAAGCTCTCCTTACTGTCAAACACCTGCTTGCTAAATGCATCCACAAACATCCTCATAGCGGATCGGGCCCAAACAACAAAAGCTGAATAGCAGCCACTGTTGCCAGCAAAGTCTGTCTCAAACTCCTTTGCAGTCTCTAGCAGGCTGGTGAAGAAGACATGGCAGAGCTTGTGAATGTACAGCAGAGTGGCACCTTCAATACGCAACTGCCGGATGGCCGTGTGAACAGCAGCCTCCCTGTTCCGCAAGAAAAGTTCACATGCCTTGGTTGACTGACCCAACCGGATGAGCTGGGAAACAGCTCGACGGGTTGCTCTGGGCCCACCCCGCAGTGACCTGTCTGGAGAAAGCTCAAACACAAGCACATCAGTGAGCTGCCTGATTCTTTCATCCACTTTTGCTCTTAACTCCCTGACTGGCTGGGTCACAGGCTTATCCCCTAGATACTCATTCAGCTTATCCAGCAAGTCAACCGCCCCTTCAAAGTCCCTCTGAGCGATGCAGACATCCAGGTCTTCAGGCAACTCCTGAATCCACTCCTGGGACAGATCCACCACCTCTTCTTCCGGTGTTTCCCCTTCTTCTTCTTCCTCGTCCTCCTCAAATGGATTGGTGGCCTCTGGTGGGGTTGGAGGAGGAGCTCGTGCAGGGACCTCCTGCTCCAGCCTTCGCTTCTCGCTGAGAACGCGGTTCCTCTTGGTCTCCTCCAGCACCTCCAGCCACTCCTTCTTGATCTTGGCATTCTCAGCCTGGAAGATGCGACTCTCGGGGAACATGAGCAACTTGAACATGTCCTTCATAGGAGGGTTATCCTTGACGTTGATGACGGCCAGCCCGTCAAGCGGGTAGAGGGCATCGTAGCGGTACGTGCCACGCCGGTTGGGCAGCCAGGCGGCCACCAGCAGGCAGTCGTTCATCAGGAAAGCGTGCACCTTCTGGATCTGGACCATGTGGTCGGCGTCATACTCCACCAGGTCCCCGTTGTAGACCAGGTACTTGCCGGGGCTTTCCGGGAGCAGGTCGCGGCAGCCCTCCACCTTCTCCAGGAGGGTGGTGAGGGTCCGCTGGCGGCCCTCCTCGCTGGCCAGGGCCTCTTTGGCCGAGAGCGGCAGGAAGGGGTTGGCGTGGGGGTCCGCGGCGACGGCTCGCCGAGCGCCGGCCAGGGCCGGGTCGTCGCGGTCGGCCTGCAGCAGCAGCGCCTGGGTGACGGCTTCCATGATGCCCTTCTGCTCCGTGAGGATGTGGCTGAGCTGGTACATCTCGCTCTCCAGGTAGCTGATCTCGCGGGCCGTCTCGATGAACTGCCGGTAGTTCTGGTAGACGTTGCGCTTGAGGCTCTGCGCCGTCTCCTCGCTCAGCGCCTGGATGCGCTGCCGGTGCTCCTGCAAGTCCCGGTCGCCGTCCGACTGCTGGGAGAGCTGCTTCACGTACTCCTCGGCGGCGTAGCTCCCGGACTCCAGCTGCCGCCTCAGGCGGCTCCCCCCGCCGCCGCTGCCTCCCGCGGCCGCCTCGCCCAAAGACAGCGCCATGTCCGAGTCGGAGCGACGAGAGACGAGCCGTCACAGAGGGAGACGCGACGCGAACGTCACTGCGCCTGCGCCGGAAGCAGACCGCCGCCTCTCGGCCATCCCGGGAGGGAGCCGGAAGACCGTGCGTGGAACGCAAAGGCGTTCTGGGAGGGGCGTGTCCTCAGAGCGTTATAGCTACGCCCACGCATGCGTATTTCAGGAATAGAGTTTAAGGAGGAGGCGCGCGATTTCCGGATTTCACTGTACAGGCAAGAGCGTGGATAAGGAAGAAAACAAACCCCGCTCGAAGGGGCGCATGCGCCGGAGTTGAACGTTGAGTGGCAGGCGGCCGGCCGTGCCTCCAGGCGCCGCGCGAAGCAGGATGGATGGAGACTTCTTGCTGGCGCTCCGGCTGCAAGAGGAATGGGGGAAGGAGGGCGGCGACGGCGGGGGGGTCCTGGCGGTAGAGCCGCCCGCCGCCGCCGCCGCCGCCGCCGCCGCCAGCAAGGCCTCCTCCTCGCCGCGGCCGCTCTCGGTGGTGGACGAAGCCTGGGAGCTGCTGGACCCCAGCCCGGACCTGCGCGGCCTCTTCGTGCAGTTCAACGAGACCCTCTTCTGGGGCCTCCTGTCGGCCGTGGAAGTGAGGTGGAGCCCGCGCATGACGCTGTACGGTGAAGGCCGGGAGGCGGGAGGGCCCAGGGCGACCGCGGCCGCCCTTTCCGCACTACACGCTTATAGCGCGATGATTCCAGTTTCAACCTCCTCTGGAATCCTGGGGTTCGCAGTTCCGGGAGGGGCCGGCCGGCCCCTCCCGGAACTGCAAACCCCAGGATTCCAGAGGAGGTTGAAAGTGGAATCATCGCGCTATAAGCGTGTAGTGCGGAAAGGGCGAGCGTCATTCGGGGATGCATCGCGGGGACTCCGGAGGAAGACGCGCCCCTTCCCAGCAGGCTGTGAAAGCCCCGGGATTCCACTTCCGCCGGCGCGGGCCTGTCCTGTAGACTCCTGGGCTGGGCAGTTGAGGGAGCGGCGTTTCCAGTTCTCAGCCAGAGGACACTTCCCAGACTCCACATCCCCAGAATCCGTAGGATGGAGCCCTGGCAGTTAAGTTGAAATCAAAGCGCTGTAATTGTATACTGGGTGAATGGGGTCCAAGAGAAAGTGAAACTGGTCGCACACACACCCCTCCTCCGCCACCGCCACCAAAAGAAGAAAAAAATGGGGGAAGAGTGGGAAGAGAGTCCCTAAGAAAACTTCCTGAACCTACCAAAATTGTGAGCTTGTTTCTTAATAAACACTCAGGGCCTTTCTGCGCTGCACTGTTCCAGTGCTATTATTCCACTTTCAACATCCTGTGGAATTCTGGGGTTTGTAGTTCACTGAGGCCAAAGAGCTCTCTGGCTGAGAATTCTAAAGGCCCCTCCCTAAACTGCAAGCCCCAAGATTCCATAGGATGTTGAAAGTGGAATAATAGCACTAGAACAGTATAGTGCAGGAAGGATGGATTTGAAACTGAAACTACAAGTCACAAGTCAGGAAGGACCTAGGGCGCATAACAACAGCAAGCCACTCCGGGAGTCTTTTTGCCTGAAGGATGGGATATAGAGGCTCCAAATAAAAAGAAAATGTGTTACATGTGTAGATATGTCCTGTGACACTAATCTGAAGGTATAAAATCTGTGGCATAGTGATTTGAGTTTCACACTGGGGCCCTGGGAGGCTATGATTCAAATTCACACTCAGCCTGGATGACTTTTGGCAAGTCATATTCTCTCAGCCTTTGACGAAGGCAATGGCAAATCTCTCACAACTCTTACCAGAAAAACCCTGTGATAGTGTCACCGTAAGTTGAAGTTAACTTGAAGTCACACAAGAACAAGAACAAGGTTTAGCAATATTCCTTAAGCCTTTTATCTACTAAACCACTGCCATTGTTCCGTAACTGCTACCAGTTAAAAAGCAAACAATCCTGGGCCCCCAGACAAGCTCATGAATATTAATACCTGGTGGTGCATACCTCAAGGCTTATTAGGCTTCTTATGGTTGGGAAAGGTTTTACTCAGCAGAGAGAGAGAAACTTGAAAATATATTTTTGAACATTTTGGCAGCTTTTAAATCTATAATTCAAGAAGAAGTCAAGTTGCAGCTGAACAAAAGTTCTCAGAAATTTCACATGGGCAAACTACAAGTAAGTAGTGGTGAAAGTGAAAGGATGTGGCGTTTGCATTCCGCTATATGAGAATACTGTACAGTTCATTCTGGTTGTGATTTTTTAAAAAAGGAAAGTTGTTTTGCTTCCTGCTGGAAGGACTAAATGTGAAGCATGGTATTGACATATTTTAATTATTGCTGACTTGACCTCACTTCCATCATCTTTGTGTCCTGATGTGACCATGAGTTGTGTGTTTACAAACTGAGTATTATGTTGTACTCTGTTACCTATCTGATGCTGTGAAGAGTGTGGTTACTGTATCCACTTGCCTGCAATATGTGGTATCACAAAGGTCAGGAAGATGTTATGCTTGTCAATAAGCTTGTTGGGAAAAAATGTAATCTTGAGTATTCTAACATACATTACATAAATAAATAGAAGAGAAAGGTCCTGATTATTTTGTTGTTGGTGTGTGCCTTCAAGTTGTTTCTGACTTATGGTGACCCTAAGGTGAAACTATCGCTGGGTTTTCTGGGGGTGAGAGAGTGTGACACGCCCAAGATCACCCAGTGGGTTTCTGTGACTGAGCAGGGAATCAAATCCTGATCCCTAGGGTTGTAGTGTAGTGCTCAAACCACTACACCACACTGATTCCCCCAGAATTGAAAATGTGGTGCATAATATCCAAAGCCCAGCTATGTTATTTGAACATATGGGGCAGAAAGCCCTACAATCTCCAGGGTTGTAATTCAGCACTCAAACCACTACATCACACTGGTTCCTGATTGTTTACCTACTAGGGAAACTAGTCCAACCTTCTGTGCTGGGCAAGATGAGAACTTAATGTATTATGCATGCGTAACAGCCAGGTAATAGTAGGAAACAAACTCATAGTTTGCACTCTGTTACCTTCTAGGTGTGCAGGAGTTTGCTGCTATGAAGGCCGTGGTGGAATGTGCTCTATCCGACTTAGTGAGCCCCTTTTAAAGTTGCGGCCACGGAAGGACCTTGTAGAGGTACAGTATTGTAGGCTGGGGTGAACAGCTGTGGCAGGTGCCAGTTTTTCTCTAAAATGTGTCTTCTTTTTTTCATTTCAATTTTTCTCAGCTAATTTTTGTCAGTTACAATATGTTGTTGGTGTCAGGGGATGGTTAGAGGCACAACCCTGCTCAAGGTAGCATATGGGAGTATTTTGTAGATGATTTTTTTTAATCCGTTTTTTTAAAATAGTGGGACCTGGGGATTTGAGCAGCTATCAAAGAGGGATGCATGTAGCCTCTTTTCCCTATTTTTCCTTATGTTTGATGTAAAGGAAATATGGTTTTCAGATCACTTTTGAAACACTCGGGGGAAGACGTTACATAATTCTATGTAAATACTCAGAGGGGGAAAATAAATTTTGTTCTGTTTTGAGGTAATTTGCATTCAGAAGCAACAAAAATATCTGAGAACAACACTTGCCTTTCCTCATATTTTAGCTTTAGCAAACACATGAAATCACATTTCTGATCTGGCTAAACTCCAGAGACCATTAAAAGCAACAAAACCCACTAGCCAGAAAAGTCTGAAGAGAGGAATTGTCTCTCAGCCTGTAGTAGGTCAGATAGTCATCGCTGTCAAATATATGTTCACTCTTAACCATCCTGTTTGTGGATGTGGGTGAAACAAAAGGTCAGGTCAGGCTAACAAACCTGAATTCTTATAAAGGTGGGAGTGAGTTTTGAACTTATGCATTTCTCCTTCTTTCTTCCCTTTGTATGTGAGCTTTAGCATTTTAATCTTGGTTAAAGGCCAGGGTTGTTACAACTGAACAGTCCCAATGAATTGGGAAAATGGAAGGAAAAGTGTTAAATATTTATTTTAAATTGCTTCTGTTTCTGTTGTAAATCAGCAAATTTTAAATAATCATTTTTTAAATTAAGAAATAAAAAACTTGAACTGATCTAGTGATTATTTTAATTTCAGACTCTTTTACATGAAATGATCCATGCCCTGTTATTTGTCACTAATAATGACAAAGATCACGAATCCCATGGGCCAGAGTTCTGCAGACACATGCACCGGATAAATCGCTTAACTGGTGCCAATATTACGGTAAACATTCTCTGTGAGACATTGTATTTTCTAATTCTCGATGCTTGAGGTGCAACAGACTAGGCTATGTGACATGGTGGGAAATCACAGGCTAGTAGTGATAGCAGATCTTAGTAGAGTTCCATAAGGGGGATGTGAGTGTATGTACAACTTAAAACATGAAGTATGTGGGTAACCAAAGTGATTCAGTATTGTTATTATTCTTAAAGGTCATGTGGTTTCTTTTGTCTACCACTGTGCTTTGTGGTGACGTAATAAGCCACAAGGGCCCAATAAACTTCAGTCCTGTACCACTCATATCTACATCATTGGCCCTTTTCGCATAGCATTTGCCATGCGAAGGGGCCCCTTGAGCATTGTGCAAATGTGAGGAGCGGTTCACAGGACGCACTCACAATCATGTGACGCTCCAGGATCTGGCAGGCACCGCTGATGCACTTTTTCATTTTTGGCTTTGAGCCAAAAATGATGTGTGATCGTGCATTGCTCCAGGGCCCCACACGCACTTGCCAGGCATGCGGAGCGCCGGAGCCACGCTTCCTGCCCCAGCGCAGCCTGGGAAACTCCCAGGCTGAGCTGCAGAAGGAAGAGGTGAGGCTCTTGCATGAGCAGGCAGCAGCTGCGGAGCTGAAGAAACCAGAACACGAGAGCCTCTTTCTGGAGGCTGCTTGCACGATCCCCGCACCCGAGTTCTGTGAAAAGGTGCATTGCAGAAAGAGCCATTGTCATTTAAACGGATGAAGCTGACTATTAGTTTGCAGTTTTTAGCATTATGACCTGACTGAATACATAAAAGATAGACAGTTTGGGCCAGTTCTCTTCAGGAGCCATGAATTTGATTCAGCTTTGTCCTCTGGTAGAATCATAATGGTCAGAGCACAAGAACAGCCTTGCTAGGTCAGGCCAAAGTTTACATGGTGGCCAATTAATTGCCCATGGGAAGCTACCAACAGGATGTGATCACAAGAGCACAGTTCTTCTTAAGCTCTCCATGAACACCGTGTGCATGATCCACTACCTTACAGCACTAGGGGTCATGGGCCAGTCTGATGTATCTTATCAACATAGAATTTTTGCAGAGTTCTACAACAGATGTTTATTTTCCCTTTGGGTTGATCTTAGATCTATCATGATTTTCATGATGAAGTAGATTCCTATCGCCAGCACTGGTGGCGCTGCAATGGTCCTTGTCAAAATAGGAAGCCATATTTTGGCTATGTGAAACGTGCAATGAATAGGGCACCATCTGCAAATGACTTCTGGTGGTCTGAGCACCAAAAGACTTGTGGAGGTACGTTCACCAAAATCAAAGAGCCAGAGAACTATGCCAAGAGAGGCAAAGAGAAGAACAATCAAGCACAAGTCCCAGCTGTTGACAGAGGTATTTGCATCTCATTTCAGTTTTTACCAGTTAAGTAACTTTTATGGAAAATTTGAATAGAATAGTTTCCTAGTTAGAGTGAGACCCAATGTAGCATATTTATATGACTTGTATTTACTAAACAAAACTTCCTAATGTTCAAACAGCCTATGGGCATTTGAACTAAAATATCAGAATCAGGAAAAAAGCAAACAATATGGTTTAATTTCTACATTCAAATCAAATTTTTATATGGTCATTATTTTTGTCAAAATTCTTGTTATTGTAAAAACTAAAAGACATGTACTTCTTTTGTGTTGTTTGTTTAGAGTTAAAGAAGACTGAACTTAAACTAGCACAGTAATTTTTGCACACCCTACAAAATCTACATGACAATGTTATGGTTGTCCCCTCATCTACTTCAACAAATTTCGTTTACTTTCTTCTGTTGAGCTCATTGGGATGCCTCCAGTTTCACTGTCTGCACAGTCACTTGTATAACTTGTATTTCAGTTTGCACCAAATTTATTTTAGAAGCACTTGAACTACATTCACTCACACTATATTGGCATCCATTTGTTGTTACTAACTAAAATAATGCTTTTTTTAGAAGTACATTTTTTAAAAATAGTAAAGTTAAACATTGGAAAATTTTCTATATTAGAAAATGCCATTGAGGCTCCTCCCTAAATTGCAAACGCCAGGATTCCATATGATGTTGAAAGTGGAATGATAGTACTATAACAGTCTAGTGCGGAAATGGCCTTAGCTAGCATAAAGGTTAACTCATCCATGGTACTTTCAATGCAGAGCGCTTGTTTGTAATAGTTAACTACAGCATTTGAATCTGAAGTAATTGGATTTTTGTGCTTTTATAGAAAGAACTCCTGGGAACAGCATACAAAGCATAATTCCTTTTACTGGAAAAGGATATGTCCTTGGAGGGAAAACCAGTGTGGCATCGTCAGAGAGAACCACAAGTCCAAGCATTCCCAAGAGCTCACAGCATTGTTCACCATCTGGTTTGACTAGACTGAATCCTAAAAATGTACAAAACATTTCCTTTACAAATGCTTCCCCTTCATTTTCTTGTATTGGGGATAAAAATAGCTTTGCTACTAGTCTCATGCTTCCTAAAGTTTCAGTTGCTAACAAAAAAATTTACAGCAGTGTTAATGGTTCACCAATTAAAAATGTTTTGTTTAATGGAAGATCTAATTCAAGCTTGACAAATGCTGCATCGGATATACTACCAAAGGAGACACCAGAAAAAAGCATTTTTGAACCAACTACATCAACTCCTAAATCTTATATTGCATCTCATGGAGACTACAACACATCAAATTATGGAGCACCAAAACGATCAAGAATGGAAGACACAGTTGCCTTTGAAAATTATTTTATAAAGAAAAAGCATCTAGTGGGGACAAGCCCGTCAGGGAAAAGCAAGGCTGAACCAGCAAGCACTTCTGTCAGTGATCAAAAGAGAAAGGTTTGCTGCCCTGTCTGCCAGTCTGAGGTTTTAGAAGCAAAAATAAATGAACATCTAGACTCCTGCCTTTGAGACTTCAGATCTCACACAACAAAACTAATCTTAAGAATGCTGCTTTCCTCAGGGTTTCTCTCTGTTTCACTGTATGTCTTGTCTTCTATATTTCTTTGGGGTAACAGATTTTCATTTATGGCCTGGCTTCATGTGTGAAATGGAGTATAAGGCTAGGATGATGAACATGTGGTCTCTGGATGTTTTTGGACTGGGGACCCCATATTACCTACTGACTGTGTTGATCAGGGATTATTTAAGTCATTTCTAGCAAAATCTGAAGGTCTGAGATTTCTTCAATTTGAATAAGTAGCCTTTCTCTGCACCCTTATGTTAGTGGTACAGTGAACTCTGAACACACTTTTATAGCTGTGCGAAAAATGTGTGCGTTCTTTAAAGAAATGCATATGTTTGAAAATTAACATATTCTAGTTTTTTTAAACAACACAGAAAAGTTATACCATTATAAAACCACCTATGCACATTTGCTTTTAAGATACTGGTCTTCAAAATGACTTAGGAGGGCTGGTAGTGGTGGGACAAAAATCAGTGTTTTCCTTACATGTGAGGCAAGCTGTTTATCACTTGAAAGCAATAAAGTTCATTATAATCTGTGTTCTCATGATAAATTTTTGCAGGTCTTTAAAATACTTGGGGCAAACATGTAAGTAAGTTATGGCACTGACCCTGTACATTGCCCCTTTTCACTGCCAGTGTCTTGAGAAATGTCTTGCACTGTATGATTTCCATGGGGTTATCTTTGTAGTAACTGTACTAAAACATTCTGTAAGAATCTGATTACACTAATTAATATTAAGGCTTCTTTGAGATGGAACAACTTAGAGGAGCTGTGATGGATCAATCTAATTCTTCATGAGAATCAGATCTAGGTCTGATAAGCCTTTCACATAAGTTATTTAGTGTAGTTTCCTATTCTAAAATATCCAAGGGTTTTTCCTCCCCCCTTAGCTTAGTTCCATTTGTTTAAATGTTCAACAGGAGAACAATCCAGTGCTGGCACTGACTTCAACTTCAGGGTGATCTTTAGCCTTGTAGGGTTTATGAATAGTAGCTAGTTATTTCTATGTCTGTCAAAAATGACTGCTTGCAAAAAAATAAGATGTCCCATTTCTACTAAGAGGCGGGTACAGTTTGGTCAGGCCTCCCAAACTTTTCCTATTAACTTGTAGGTGATCAGTAGTTTGGCATTACTTTCTCATTAGCCAGAGTTCTTTCAGCTGCTAACATGTCTGTAAGAGTGATCAGCCATATCACTCTTTCACTGGTAAAGTGCCTACAAGGGAAGTCTGGTTTGTTCATATAAAGTGTAGTACTTAGTTCCTGTGAGATACAAGTTAGTGTTTGAAAATTGTTAGGCATTTGATAATAAATCAAGCATGTAATAACTTTTCAGAAACTGGATCTGAAGTGCAGAGAGGTCTGTTTCACAAAAGTAAATCTAAATATTCCAAAATAAATCTACCTGTTCTGAATGTGCTAGAAAAGTTAATACAGTTTAAATCCATATTGTGTGCATATTTTTCTGTATGTTTCAATAAATTTCAGTACTGCATTGTTCTTGGGAGGATTCTGGAGGCTATCAACTGCAACAAGTAGCCTTGCGCATCCCCTTTGCTTTTATATCACACAGCTGTACCAGGCTTTGTCTTGAGTGGTAAAGTTAAAAGGCAAGTTTAGTATTAGGGATCCTCGTGGTCAAGCATCTGTTGCAGCTTATGTATGATCTATTTAACAGACCAACTGGAGTGCCCCAAACTCACCATCAGTGGCAAGAAAAAGCAGCAGTGACAATCATCCTGTTGCTTGTCCAGTAGTGATTTTACCAGTCTCCTTGCTCCTGCTTGTTATCATGCAGGAGGTAGAAAAAAATGAGTGTACTGAAGAGAGCAAACAGTGTGGGGAAACCACTTCTGGACAGGTTGCAAGTGGAAGACAACTGGGCAAGGGAGAGGACAGTTGATGTTTCTTTTGGCTGCCCACACTTCTCACCAGAGCAGAGAAAATTAAAAATACCTGCCATTTTAAGTCCAAGTGTTTCTCAAAAAACCCAAGCTGGTAGATCTCTCTTGTTAAATTCATCACATCTCAGTTCTTACCCTTGAGAAGATTTCCTGAGCAGACACAAGAAGAGCTCTGCTGTATCAGGCCAGAGGTTTGTCTAGAATGGTCTAGCTTTCTTCAACATGGCCAACCAACTGGTTCTTGGAAACTAACAAGGAAGACATGAAGGCAGCTGTTCACATTGCATCTGGCTTTCAGAGACACCTCATCTTCTGACATGGAAGATTCAATAGCTAGATAAAAGCTTTTTGTAAAGATTCAAGATTCCCAAATCCAAATCCCTGTGCCAAAAATAGGCAAACCGAATATTTTGAATCCGCCAACCAAATAGATTGTTGGAAACCAGGACGCCTGAAAACCAG
Source organism: Ctenosaura bakeri (assembly GCA_948474755.1). Taxonomy (NCBI): domain Eukaryota; kingdom Metazoa; phylum Chordata; class Lepidosauria; order Squamata; family Iguanidae; genus Ctenosaura; species Ctenosaura bakeri. The sequence goes on from CAOLHI010003438.1 coordinate 150,425, forward strand.
AGAGACCGGGACGCCTGAAAGCCTGGAAGACTAGGATGCTTGAAAATCAGAGATGAGACATACAAAGGAAGATTGTAAGTAGGTGAGTTTTTCCCTTGGAGTAATAATGGCCTTTGCTAACAATTTCACAAATTACATCTGGGCTTGTATACTAAGATATTTAAATTGAACATTTCATATTTAAGTTCAGTACTTGACTGAAAGCTACGGGCTTGAGATGTCAAGGGCAGCTGAAACATGCCTTTGCATAGCTCCCTTGCAGACCTCTTTTAGACACAATTCTGGGGTTTGGAGTTTTACAAAGTGTCACAGCCTTCTCTGCCAAAGTGTACTGGTGCATCATCAAACTACAAACCCCAGCATGCCAGAAAGAGCTATGCAAAGAAAAGCCAGTTTTGACCTGGATGTACCTGGATGTATGTGGCCCTGTATACACAGGCAGGAAAATGTGAGATTAATCCACATTTTGCTGCCTGTGTAGAAAGGGCCTTCATGTCATTTTCAATCTGGGGAAATCCTAAGGCAAAATTAGGACAATTGTCTTGGCCAGATTTCTTCAGAGGGAGGTTTGCCTATGCCTAGGCTTTTGCTAAGGCTGAGAGAGTGTGTCTTGCCCAAGATTATCTTTCTTTCCCTTGCTTTTTAAACTTTTTTAAAAAAAGGATTCGAAAGATGTGAGATTCCTGGATTTCCAGAACCTTCCAGGGATTTGGATCTGGATTCAGATTTAGAAAATTCTGGATTCATCCCATCCCTATTTTTTGCTGTAGTCTTAGATTTAGTCCAGCTTGTAAAAGTGTGATCATCACACATGGTACCCCTTTCACTGTGTCCGGACAAATGGGGTTTGAGGTGAGGTGACAAGTCAACCTATATTGAAGGAACTTGTTTAAAAATCTAGTTCCAAACCTGCCACGTCCTGTTTGAGTTCCTCTGTAACTGCCTCAACAACAACAGAAAACAGCAAAATATTGACTACCAAAGCTTGTAGGGGTAACAAAAAGAAAGCTGTATGTTTAATTGTGACTTAAATTACATGGCTTGGGGTTAATCTCTATGTGAATTAGTGGAACAGTAGGGTGAACTAAAAATATATAATACAGTCATCCATCCACATTGACTAGGGTTAGTGAAAAAAAATGTGAATACTCCAGGCCCTCCCAAACCATATTTAACATACACAAAAAGGTATAATCACCATATTCAACCCATTGTGGATTCCTTTGAGGCATCAGGGTTCCTTCATATGGCAGAAGTGGCTGGCTGGTGGGATTTACTGCCACCTCCACTGCTGCCCCATACCATTTTTAATAGAGACTTAAAGCAGTTTCTCAATCTCATGAGGTTTGCAATCCCTATTAAAAATGGCATAGAGAGGCAGCAGAGGTGACAGCAAATAATCTGTGAATAATTAAATAAAATAATAATCAAATCTGAAAAAGTGAAAACCACAAATGTGGAAGGGTGATTGTAACTAAATATACTGTTATTTTACCAGAACTTCTCAAACTCAGTATGAGATGATAAACATCAGGAAAATAATTATTTTTCTCATCAAATGCCCTATATGCAATTTATAATTCTGAGGCTACTCTCAGCAAAATAGTGGTTCTGCACATCTGTATATCCAAACAGAACTCAAAGCAGATGCTTTATGTTCAGCTTGTTAGGAAACTTTTGAAGAAACTTTGGTTAGGAAACTTTTGAAGAAACTTTGGTAAGAGAGTACATTAGTTTGGCAGCTTTGTTGATAGGACAGCTATATTTTATTCACCAGTACTGAGCTAGAAATCTATAAAATTCTGTGATGACAGAATTCTTCTAATGTTTGTAAATGTGCTGTTTGAATATCTCAAAAAGGGATGATTTGCAGAAGCTGGGGTGGAAACTGTGCAGCCCTCCAGATTTTGGACTTCAGCTATTAAACCAGCAGCAAGAAATGCTGAGAGGTGTAGTCAATGACATCTGGAGAGTGGCACAATTCCCACCCTTTTACAAGACATGTCAAAAAAGGGTTGGAATTAAAGGAGCACTGGGTGAATGCTTGGTGTATAAAGGGAAGGATTTTTCAACATGAAGATTATCTTATGATGTGGAAAAAATGATGTGGATATGTTCTATGTTGCTCCGGGATTAGGGCTAATGAAAGGAGATTGCCAGGGATCCAATTTTAGCTGAACGCTAGGAGACATTTCTGCTGGTAAGAGGTGCCTGACAGTGGAACGACCTGAGTCAGGGTGTGATGGGTTCTCCTTCCTTGTAGTCAGGCAGTATTTTCAAGTAGTTGGGGAAAGGCATGTGGGCTTCTAGAACAAGTCTATGACTACTTAATACAAAATTTCATATTTGCTTTTTTTTTAAGTGTGAAAGATACAAAAATGCAGGGCACTATCTTATTCTGTGTTCAAGATTACAGCTGAGATCCTGAAGCAGGATAAGTTTTATAACTATGTCTCCAGATGGTAGCCTCTCAAAGCTTACATTGTAATCAGTATAGCCCACCCAACATGGCAATTTCTGTGTTTTCAGACAATGGAGTGATGAGCAGGGATGTACAGCACATGCAGCTACAAGAAAATAGCTAGACATGTCTCATTCATCCCCCCTCCACCATATGCTCCAACAACATAGTTTGAGGGTGAGGATTTTGATTGTGTGGTTGGAAAAGTACTGTATTCTAACCTGTACAATGAATACAAAAGTGACTTATGATGACATAGGCTCAACTTACATCATTATAATTCACTAAGAGGATGCCAACCAATATTTATGAAGCCATAACATTTGTTGTAATTTAATAAAATAAATTCTACCTAAATTAAAGAAGGAGGATTTAAATGTGACATTGTTTTCTTTAAAATACAGTGTTTGCCTTTCTGCCCAGTAGTAGCACTCTGTCACAGCTTCCACTATTCAGCTTAATTGGAAGACCCTCTAGTATTATGGGAGAATGAAACATGCATGCATTATATATATTCCTTCTAAAGGCATTGGTGTCAACAAAAAGTAGATAAGATGCTGGAAGATCCATACCACAGACCTTAAATCAGGGATGGGAATCATGTGGCTGTCTGCATGTAGTCAGACTATAATTCCCAGAATTTGTCACTATTGACAAGATGTTGCTGTTTATTAAAGTCAGAAGGAGAACACTAGTTCTTTACAACTGACACACAAGCAGAATTATTCTGCATTTCTATTTTCCTGAAGCAGACACTAGATGGTGCTCTATTCGGGGCAGAACTTCAGTGTACTGGGAAAAAAGAGGGAATTTCCAATCACTGATGTAAATTTGTACATGCAGAAACATGTTGATTAGAAAATCCAATGCAATAAGCACACCAGAGATCTGCTGTGTCAGACCATTGGTCTGCATGGTCCAGCATACTGTTTCTGCAGTGGCAAAACAGGTAGCTATGGGAAGACCACAAGTGGGACATGAGAACAACAGCTCCCTCCTACTTGTGTTCTCCACAACCGGTATTGAGATTTATGCTTCCCCTGATCTTTATAGCAGCATACAACCACTATGGCTAGTAGCCTTGATAGCCTCAGCCTCCATGAACTTGTCTAATCTCCTTTTAGATGTCCCACATTTCTGGCTATCATTACACATGGTAAAATATGTAATAGTTTTCTCCACAGTTTAGTGTGGTTTGTGAAGAAAGACTTAATTTTTTCTGTTCTGAATCTTCCACTCTTCAGCTTTATTGGAAGACCCTCTAGTATTATGAGAGAAGAAAAAAATCAGATGTGCTTTTCCCAGAGCATGTATGACTTTACAGGTCTCAGTCATGTCCTGTATACATGTTTTCCATGTCACAGAACTCCATCATAGAAGAGCTGGTCCAGGCACTTGAGGAGTGTGTGTGTGTGTGTGTGTGTGTGTGTGTATTTGCGCTTTTCCCACATATCATGGTGATACCATAGATATATATAAAGGTAACATGCTATTGACCATCTTACAGTGTTATGCAGAAGTATTCAGCCCCCTTTGACATTTCCGAATTTTGTTGGCTATCACCTGGAATTGACATGGATTTATTTGCATTTCTACCACTTGATGTGTTGCATTTCTACCACTGTGAAAGTGCCAAATATTTTTATAATGGCACACAAGTGAAGTAAAAATGAACTGGCACTGGTTGGGTATCTAAAAATGAATTTCCCCTTTGCTGTGACACATCTAAATAAGCTCTGGTGCAGGCCACTGCCTCCTGAATCAAATAAGTATTAGAGTGCGTGCAGTTCCAGTGCTGTTTATCCTCAGATGAAGTATCCTTTTTGGAAGGTCCCAGAATTTGTTGGAGAGCCCATGAAATCAAATAACCCCATGAAGTCTAAAGAGCTATCAAAGCAAGTCTGGGATATTGTTGGGCAAAAAGCACCAAAGAGTTGGAGTATTCCAAAAAAATATTCCAGACTATAAACATCCTCCAGAGGACGTTGCATGCATCATTACAAAGTGGAAAGAATATAGCTCAGCTTTCACTCCACCTAGAGAAGGCCATCCACCAGAACTCAGTGTACAGGTGAGGAAGACATTAGAGAAGCAAAAAGAGGGCGACACCTTGTCCAACCACAACGTACGTGGTCTTAGATGTCTTTACAGTATGCACTGAGTATGGGAAATAAACAGAATGAACTTGAACTCTTAACACAGAAGAGCAAATATGATATAACAGGTGTAACTGAAACCTGGTGGGAATGTAGCAATAGAGGGGTATAGCCTATTTCAAAGAAATATCCCCAAACATGAAAGGAGGAGGAGAAGCTGTATATGTCAAAGATATTTACACCTATGAAGAGATCCATGACTTAAATCCCAGAAGCCAGGTTGAGAGCATCTGGGTAAAAAAATAAGGTGGACAGAAACAACAGTAATGCCATTGTGGGAGTCTACTACAGATCCCCAAGCTAGACTGAAGACTTGGATGATGCCTTCCTGAAATGGATGGCCAAACATTTAGAGAGGAGAGATGTAGTAGTAAAGGGAAATTTCAACTATCATATTATCTGTTGGAAGTCAAACTCTGCCAAGAACATAAGGTTCAATATATTCCTCACTTGCCTTAAAGACAATTTCATTGTCCAGAAGGTGGAAGAGGCAACAAGGGGATCAGTTATTTTAGATGTGATCCTAACCAACCATGATGACCTGGTTAATGTGGTGAAAGTGGCAAGATCCTTAGATGGGAGTGACCATGTTCTCCTGATGTTTTTGATGCAACAGAAAGGGGAAGCCAAGTGTAGTGAACCCATTCTACATTTTAAGAAAACTGATTTCACTAAACTTAGGGAAATATTGAGTGTGATCTCATGGTCAGGAATACAGAAAAAAAATAGGAGTTTATGATGGATGGGAGTTTCTTAAAAGTGAAATATTGAAGGCAAACAATTCCAATGAGGAGGAAAAATGAGAGGTGTCTAAAGAACTGTAAAGAACTTTCAGCTGAGCTAAGATTTAAAAGGGACATGTACAAGAAATGGAAAAGTATGTGTGTGGGAATCACCAAAGAAGAATTTAAACAGATAGCCAGCATGTGTAAGGAGAAAGTCAGAAAAGCTAAAGTGCAGAATGAACTCAGACTTGCTAGAGATGTTTTGTTTTTGTTGTTGTTATTATTATGTCAATAGCAAAAGGACGAACAAGGAAATGGTAAAGCCTCTGCGTGGAGAGGATGCTGAAAAGCTAACAGAGGACAGAGAAAAGTCAGAATTACTCAACTACTTCTTTGTCTCAGTCTTCTCCCAAAAGGAAAACAGTATTCTACCTGGGAAAAATGGAGCAGAAGATGTGGTAAGAGAAAAACAGCACAGAACAGGTAAAGAGATAGTCCAGGAATACCTGACTACTCTAAATGAATTCAGCTCTCCAGGACCAGATGAACTACATCCAAGGGTATTAAAAGAACTGGCAGAAGTAATCTCAGAATCTCTGGCAATAATAATTGAAAATTCCTGGAGAATGGGAGAAGTCCCAGGAGACTGGAGGAGTGCAAATATTGTCCTCATCTTCAGAAAGGGGGAAAAAAAGGGAGCCCAAACAATTACTGCCCAGTCAGCCTGACTCCAATACTGAGAAATATTTTTAGCAGATCATTAAACGGACAGTTTGTAAGCACTTCGAAAGAAATGCTATGATCACTAAAAGTCAACATTGGTGTCTCAAAAACAACTTGTGCCAGACTAATCTTTTTTAGATAGATTGACTAGCTTGGTAGATGAAGGGAATATTGTGGATATCTTGATTTCAGTAAGGCCTTTGACAAGGTCCTACATGATATTCTTGCAAACAAGCTAGTAAAATGTGGGATAAGCAATGCTAATGTTAGGTGGATTTATAATTGGTTGACCAACCAAACCCAAAGCATGCTCTCCAATGGCTCCTCCTGGAAAGAAAAAACCAGTGGGGTCCCACAGGGTTCTGTCCTAGTCCTAGTGCTATTCAACATCTTTATTAGTGACTTGGATGAAGAAATAAAGTGCATATTGATCAAATTTTCAGATGACACAAAATGAGGAAGGCTAGCTAATACCCCAGAGGGAAGAATCAGAATTCAAAATTACCTGAACAGATTACAGAGCTGGGCCAAACTAACAAAATCAATTTCAATAAGGATAAACGTAAGGCACTTAGGCAGAAAAAAAAATCAAATGCACAGATATAGGATGGGTGACACCTGGCTTGAACACAGTACACATGAAAGGGATCTACGAGTCTTACTGGACCACAAGTTGAACATGAGTCCACAGTGTGATGCTGCAGGTAAAAAATCCAATTTGATTCTGGGCCTCATCCACAGGAGTATAGTGTCTGTGTCATGGGAAGTAATAGTACCACTCGATTCTGCTTTGGTCAGACCTCACCTGGAGTACAGTGTCCAGTTCTGGGCACCACAATTCAAGAAGGATAGTGACAAGCTGGAACATGTCCAGAGGAAGGCAACCAAAATGGTTAAAGGCCAGGAAACTATGCCCTATGAGGAGTAGCTTAGTGAGCTGGTTTGTTTAGCTTGAAGAAAAGAAGAATAAGAGATGACATGATAGCCACGTTCAAATATCTGAAGAGATGTCATATGGTGGATGGAGCAAGCTTGTTTTCTGCTGAACCAGGGACTATGACATAGAACAATGGCTTCACACTTCAGGAAAAGAGATGCTGTCTAAACATTAGGAAGAGCTTCCAGGAGGTAAGAGCTGTTGTACAGTGGAATACACTTCCTCAGAGGGTGGTGGAGTCTCTTTCTTCGGAGGTTTTCAAGCAGAGTCTGGATAGCCATCTGTCAGGAGTGTTTTGATTATGTTTTCCTGCATGGCAGGGGGCTGGACTGGATGGCCTTTGTGATCTCTTCCAACTCTATGATTCTAAGATCTGACATTCTGAAAGGATCCTGACTGCTTGATGGCCTTGACTTCCTACTAAGCAAACAAATCACTCTCCCAATGCACTACATTCCATTCCAAGGCTTACTATTTTCCCCCTTATCTATTATTTTTTCCTTCTTTCTCAAACTCAACCTTGTTGTACTCTGACCCTGGACTCCACAAAGTTGTGCTTTCCTTGTTTGCTCCTGCCATGTTCCCAAGGAAATCACACAGATCAGAGTGCTTAACAATAGCTGTGTCATTAATTTACTCCAGTTCTAATATTCCTTCTCCTGATGTAACTGTCCTTCTGTTTTACTGAATGTAACATAGGAAGAGGCACCAACTCTAACAAATTTAAATGATGCAATTCATTAAAGGATGTGCAGAATCCTGTTGGACAGTTCTAGATGTGTAACCTGGAGTTGTGCACTTGTGACTGTATTGTATTCACAAGAACACATAGGGACTGTGAAAGTCCCCCAATCCCCACTTACCAGGGAGCAGTCACGGTAATCAGCAGTGGTCTATTCCCCTGTCACTTGGGAAGCAGTTGGCTGATGGTCCCACTCCCCCTTGCATGAGGAGGAATTGTGACAGGTGTCCTACTTCTGCCTGTTGCACTGAAAATTGGTCATGGGAAAGAATGGGAACACCAGTCAGCTGTTTCCCTGTCAACAAGGGGACAGACTCCCGCATCAATTGCAGCAGCTCCCGCTGAGTAAGTAGCTGATTGCAATGGGATTTTTGGTGTGGCATCATAACTACAGCGCTCCCCAAGAGGTTTCTGGCCAATATTTTTAACTTCAGCATTAACAAGGAAATCTAGTCAGTTGGGTGAAATTGCTCCACAAAAAATCCATAGTGAATCAATGGCCATTTCTGCACTAGACTGTTATAGCGCTATTATTCCACTTGCAACATCCTACGGAATCCTGGGGCTTGCAGTTTCGGGAGGGGCCTACTGGCAAGTAGAATAATAGCGCTATAACAGTCTAGTGAGGAAATGGCCAATATCTTAAAGAGTACATTTCAAGCTTTCATAGGAAATGTGTAAATGAAGAGGGGTTTTTTTTTAATTATTTTTATTTTGTAGGCTATCTAATTTCTTTCTCTTCTCCTGCTTCTTCATAATCCAGTTTGGTGTGTGTGTATATGTGTGAACTCTGACATCAAAAAGGAAAATTTCTCTTCCTGCCAGATGGCTAACGTGTGCCACGTGTTTTGGTCCGAAGGAAGGCAAGAAGATGATAGACTGGAGTATGTGCAGTTCTATCTGAAACAGGTTGCTAGTAGTTTCCCCTTACCAGCTTAAAAAAAAAAAAGAGAGAGAGAGCGCATGGGATTTCCGTAGCCCCAATTCTAGGATGAGTTACACTGGAGAGAAGCATCATGTATCAAATACATGGTGACTGAGGGAAGAGATGAATGAGGGCTAAACTCTGTCTTGCACACATTTTCTGAAGACCCACAAGATTCCTGAATCTAATGTTTGGCTATAGAAATCTGACATCTTCAATACATACTCCAACATATGCTCTATTCTTTATTCTTTCTATGTTAAAGGAATCCAGATATCAAGGACAGGATATGAAGCAAATGACAATGAAACTCATGTTGGGAATTTTCCAGACCAGCCTGGTGCAGGTATGAAACTGAACATTACCCTTTTGGGAAAACGGATTAAGAAGGAAGTAGTTTTGTCCATGAGGGTTCAGCAACTGAACTAGAAGAACATAGAAGCTTGCATAATCATTTTCCTCAAGGCAAGTGATTCACATGGCAACATTGTAAGACCAGCACAGTGTGTTCCAGTACTGTAATCATTTTCTCTCTAATAGCTAAAAAGGCAAAGAAAAGTCTGTCAGGTGGTTTTGTCCCAACAACGAAGCAACACTAATACAATCTTCTATACCTGGGGAACCTCTCCCTATCTCAGAGCTCCTGAAAAAACAGTAGCATGGTTATGTGACACTTGGATCCTATGAAGATCTACAAGTAAGACAAGATGTCAGTTGTGGAAGAGCAAGCAGGGCACATGGACATGGTGATAGCTTTTCAGGGTCCATGTCAAAAAGACTGAGAGAAATAGCTTAAATTGGGGTATGAAGAATAGAGTTCTTGGTCAATCAGAGACATAAGGGATGTTGATGGGAAGAGGAGAGTAGACAAGGTTAAAAGAGAAGCTGGAACAAAGAATCAGGTCTGTTGTTAGGCTGACTGGATGGCTGATCTTGAAAGTGTCATGAAAGGACAGCAAATATTGTTATTACAATGAAGAGTTTCTGTTGTTGCTGTTGTGTAGTGCTTTTACTGTTAGGGAGGGTAGAGGATCTTGTAGGAGTTTTCTGCCCTAGGTGGCAAAATAAATTGGGAAGACTTAGATACCCTGCACCTTGACTTGGAGGGAGAAACCAGTTGCTATCTTGCCTCAGATGGAAAAATAACATGGGCTGACTTTGTCAGGAACAAATTGCACAACACAGGACAGGAAAAGGCAGGTGGTTTAAAAAAGATTTATCTGCCTCCCCTTGTTTGTCCTTCAGCACACTAAAATCATTTGTTATGTGCCTTCCTCATGACTTTGAGTTGTGGTAACCCTGTTATTGGCATGTTTTATTAAGACAAGAATTGTCATTGTCTTGTTCTTAGCCTGACAGAGTGTCACTTGCTTAGGATCACCCAGTGGATTTCCAAGCCTGAGCAGAGATTTGAACTCTAGTCTTCTGGAATCCTAGTCCAGCACTCAAATCACTACACTGACTCTTAGTACAGTCTTAGGATAATTATAAGAGCACATATTTGTTTTAAAATGGCATAAAGTTAGGCTCTCTACCATAGTGAGTCTGTTTGTGCATAAGGCTTAGCACAAGCAAACATTTCTGAGTCACACATGTACTAAATTGTACTAATTTTGCTGACTTGTAATTTTAAAAAATGATTAAGTAAAGAAAAAGAACTCTTTGTAGATGTTACCAGGATGTGCACAGTGAGTGCATGTATTATATGTCTTAATAATCAGGATTGTTCCAGGTAGCAAGTACTGCCTCTGTTTTGCTTTTGCAGGAAATTTGGAGCAGACTGGTTTTAAACAGCTTAGCTTTTATGTCATTTTCCCCCTAGTTCATTGAATGTGCACTACCAGGGCCTGAAAAGTTAAAGCTGAAGGAAGAGGTAGGTGAGAACCTCCTGCCCATAGAAATAATCTGGTGAAGTATGGAGAAAGGGAAATGCACCCCATAGAAACTCCCTCTTGAGTACCTATCCCATGACTCACCCGCTACAGACTATGTGGGAGAAGAACTGATGATTTAATCTCCAAGCAGTGCTCAAAAGTGAGTTGGAATTTCCCTGCAAGCTGGTCCCCTTTCCAGTTGGCACACGAGAGATTATCTGCTCTTAATTCTAGTAGCGGAGGAAAGTACAGGAGTGAAGATAGGAGTTCATGGCCCAAGCAACCAGTGGAGGTTTTTCAGTGCACACTGGTTTAGTAGTTTGGGAGTTGGACTATAACTCTGGAGACGAGGGTCTGAATCCCTGCTCAGCCATGGAAACCCACTGGGCATGTTACAGCTTCTCAGCCTCAGAGCAAGGAAGGACAAATACCCTCTGAGCAAATTTTGCTAAGACAAACCCATGATAGATTTTCTTTAGGGTTGTCATAATTCTAAAAGGACACATAATACAATTTTGGCCAGCAACAAGACAACTTCAGGGGGCATGGCCACATCCCTGATGTTATTCACCCTGCAAAAAGCTGTGGGGAGGGAAATCCACTGTCTCCCACTGTGGTTCTTCAATCCTGGCTTAAAGAGAAACATCCCATACAGCCAGTTTAGTAAGAACAAATAGAACACAGAATAGAAAGAGCTTCCAAGCTGAATTCATTTCTCATAGTAGGTCAGCAAATATTATAATCTAGCAGGGCTTGGCTGTGAGATGTATGATTAATTTACCACAAAAGTGAGTAGCACACTCTCCAAAAGTCCCGCATTTTTTCATGGCCTTTAAAGATTTTCATATGGTAGGCAAACTTATCCACTACTAAATCATCCCAAAGCCTCTAAAATCAAGCCTTAGTACATTTTTAATTTTTCAGATGAGTTGCAATTTTTGCTGTTAATCCAGTTCAGTGAACCAAAAATGAAAATAAAATAGAAACCAAGTTCAGTTCAACATTCTATCTTAAGGGCTTTCTGTACATGTATATGGGGAACTGTTTTGTGAGTATCAGCCAAAGAAACATCTATAGCCTCCCCATCCCTATGTCTAATTTTATTGGCAGCATAGCATTTGTTCAACATTGGTTCATTTCTGTGGCTCTATAGTAAATCCTTTATGCAGTGTAGAATCTAAATCATGTGGAAAAATGTAACCAGAACTGCCAATATAAGACTTAAAAACTGTAGATGCAAAATGTGTATGTGTGTATGTAGACACACAGATACATGCATGTACTAGCTTACTTGCTTTACACATGCACATAGACACTTATTATTTCCTGTTTTGTAAAATCACTTTTGGTTTTGTTGCTATTGGGAGGGGAAGCAAAACAAGGTGCACTTTTCCACTGGACCTTTTTCTGTCGGGGGGGGTTCAGCAGAATCCAGGAGGGACATGGGAGCGGAAGGAAGGAAGGAAGGAAGGAAGGAAGGAAGGAAGGAAGGAAGGAAGCCAGCCAGCCAGCCAGCCAGCCAGCCAGCCAGCCAGCCAGCCTGTTTTTGTGGCCAAGATTCCCCAAAAAATTTGGAAGAACATTTCCCCCAAAATTTGGAAAAACATTTCCTCCAAAATGGTCTCCAGTGGGCATGAGGGGAGCAATTTTACCATGTCCCCACCTAGATGAGGGAATTTGGAATCTGATTTTGGGGCCACTTCATAAAGTAGCCCTCTCCTAGGCTTAAAATAGTCTAGCATCCAAAACATGGTAAATCTGCCTCCTATGTCCCTTAAGAGTTAATTTGGGAGTATCAATTTCATTTTTTTTTTTTTTTTACAGAGAGTATGATAATAATTTTTTATTTCTTACCCACGTCTCCCTAAGGCTCGAGGCAGGGTAAAACATAAATTGAAATGAAATTAAAAAACACTGTAGATTAAAATACACTAAAACACATAAAAACCATTTAAAATACATAAGTTTAAAATGCATAATTTAAAAATTGATTGTGTAGGCCTGCAAAAAGAGATAGGTCTTTAGAGCTTTTTAAAACTTGGACAGTGTATTTTCCTGTTGAATCTCTTCCAGCAGGCCTTTCCACAGTCTAGAGGTGGCTGAGGAGGTCTTCTGGGTGATTGTTGCCAGTCTAATCCCAGCTGGTTTACCTGAATGATGTGCAGAGGGCCTGAGTGTACAGGGTGGATTGTCCAGGGGGAGGAGATCCTGCAGGCATCTTGGATCCAAACCATGAGGGCTTTAAAGGTAATAACCAACACCTTGTACTTTGCCCAGAAAGTAATTGGCAGCCAGTGGAGTGATTTTAATACCCATGCAATATGCTCACTCCTCACTGTAACTGTAAGCAATCTGGCTGCCATATTTTAGACCAGTTGGAGTTTCTAAACTTGGTACAAAGGTAGCCCAATGTACAATGTATTGCAGAAGTCCAACTTTCAAGGTCACCAGTGCATGTACTACCATCTTTTGGTCTTCCAGTTCTAAGAAAGCGTGCAGTTGGCATATCAGTCAAAGCTGATAATAAGCAGTTGTGACTATCACATCTGAGCTGACAGTTGGAGGGATGGATCCAGGAGCACTCCCAAGCTGCATACAATCTTTCAGGGGGAGTGCGACCCTGTCCAGAGCTGGTTGACACACCTCCAACCCCACATGAGGACTCTTAATAATAAGCATCTCTGTCTCATCTGGATTTATCTCAATTTGTTTTTCTTCATCCAGCCCATTACCTCTCCAAGCATCCACTGAGGAGACATACTATCCTTAGCTAAGACTGTTTTTGAAGCCATGGAAAAATATATGGATTCAAACTACAAGAAAAGAGATTTCACCTAAATATCAGGAAGAACTTCCTGCTGGTAAGAGCCATTAGACAGTGGAATATGCTGCCCAAGTGATGAAGGCACCTTCTTTGGAAGTTTTTAAACAAAGGCTGGATGGCCATTTGCTGGAGGTACTTTGAGCATGTGTTTCTCTATACTAGGGGGTTGGACTCTATGGCCATTGTGGTCTCTTCCAACTCTATGATTCTATATTTGGTTGTCATCAGCAGCCTGACAGCACCCTGCCTCAGTGCCTCTGGATGGTTCCCAAGGTCTCCTGGGGAGCCAAGGCAGCCCCCGAAATGCTGCCATTTGTCCAATCCTCTGATCTAGACAGACTGGTTGGTAGGTATTGAAAATGAAGAACCAGCAGTAATATTACACATCTTTAGCAGGTATAGCTCAATGATGCCAGAAATAAAATTAAGACCTATGCAAATGCCCATATAAGGGGGACAGACTTCACTTGAACAGAAATAGAAACAGACTGCTAATGTTTAACCCTTTAAATTGTAAAGCACCTTTGAAACAAACCCCTGGAGGAAAGAGCATCTTGTTTGCAACAAACCACTGCTACCAATGAAGATGTAAATATTCCACATCATCCAAATGGGAATGAGATAAAAATTGGCAGTAAGTATATCCCAGGACAGGGCAGCTGATCAAAGGGGCCAAAAGACCTGGTGTTGAATTAATGGTGCCAACTACTAGCGCTAATGTAATGGCCATAGCAGAAACTTGGTAACGAGATATGTAGTAATTAGCCCAAACACAAAACTCTATAGAAAGAATAATAAGGGATGCCTTGTCTAAATTTTAATCAAGAACATACTTAGGGAGCATGCTTTCCCAGTCTTAAGTTATTCTACCAGGCCCCAAAAGCAATTGTGTACTAATGCCATACTACTGCGTCTTTGAACAAATACTGAGGATGATCATGAAAGAAAGAAAAAAAGAAGAGGTACTGCCAATTAGCAAAGATACTGTTATACTGGGCAAGTTAAATTATACTCATAGACCAACTGGGAACAGTGACCTCAGCCCTATCAAATTCAGCACAGAAGTGGAAAATTGCCAAGGAAGTCCAACACACTCCCATTCAACTTGAAAACAGGAAATCTTTTTTAAAATGATAGCACTGGCTTAAGGAAAACTGAAAGACTGTCCAAAGAGTCTGATCATTTCAACACATCTGAAGATTTGAAGAGTAAAAGTTCAGTTAAAATGTATGGCACATTTTAAGACAGAACAAATGCACTGGTATTACCTGCCTTCTGTGAAAACAGAAACAAAACAGGGCTTAAATACCTTAAAGGCACCAAATCCCACTTCATCTTGCAGGGTCAACTCTGGTTAGCACTTGAATGAGAGTGCCAATGAATAGCAGGTGTGTAGGCTAGATGTCAGAAGAAGGAAGTGGCAAAACCACCTCTGAGTATTCCTTGCCAAAGAAAACCCTATGAAATGTGTTGGGTTGCCCCTAAGTTGACAGGCGACTTGAAGACATATTAACACACACAGAGACTGGGACCAATACACTGATATTACTTCTGTTTTCTTAGCTGAAACAAAACCAAATCTTAAATCAGAATGTTGAACACTTTTTCCCCAACAAAATCAACGTAATGTTAAAGATTTTTTTCTCTATAAACAATATGAGATAGCATTTTTGTTTACTATGTTGTTTTCCTCTATCTTCCTTCATTGCCTCCCCCGACATTCTGAGGAAGCTGCTATGGCGGTGGCAATGTGGCACTAAGTATAAAATGCAGCAAAGAATATCAAAGCGAGGCCGGAACAGTGAAAGGATGCTGGAAGTGCACTGCTTAGTAGAGTAGCATGCATTATAGGAAGTAAACTGCATAATAGGGAGAAGAGGAGTGCACAGACAGAAGAAGGGAAATGAGAAGGGGAACAGATGCAGATGGATAGATTAAAAAAGAGATGAGAGGAGTAATGGATAAGAAAGACAGACAGAAGGAGAAAGAAGAAAGAGAATGTACAGACTTCACATAATGGATGTGCTGACACGCAAAGACACACTACAGGGATGAAAGAGGAGGGATACAGGACATCAGGGGTGAGTAGGGACAACAGCATGGGCATTGCTAATATTATGGAAGCAGGCAGTGGAAGTTACTGGCAGTCATCTTCCACACAGCCCGCCTCTTGCCTTCAGCTCTTTTCCTTTAAAAACCAGGCAGTGGAAGTTACTGGCAGTCATCTTTCACACAGCCCGCCTCTTGCCTTCAGCTCTTTTCCTTTAAAAACCAATCACAGCTAGATAATTAAAAACAGGATTTACAAATGAAGCTAACAGAACTCCCTTGAATGCAGCTGCAATGCCACTGACTGCTAAAAACAGACATGCACACACATATATTATCAGATTATTAATTAGTACTGTGGAGTAGGCTTTAAAAATGTTAAATAATTATAAATAAGCACCACATTGTTTCAAGAACCTTTATACATATTTTAATTAGATTAGCTTTACAAGCAACTTGAGAGCTTTTTCAGTAATGAACACTGTTTTTCAAAAGTTACATGACTTCATAGGAAATCTGCAAATGAATCCTGAATTTCTTTGCCTGCTAGATAAAAGTCTTGTTTTACAGCTGGCTAATGTCATGAAATAAAGATAGCATTATGAAGCTTTATCTTTAACCAGGACTAAACACACATACAGGCCATAAGACAGTTCAAAAATAGTCTGCAACAGGTAGGTTCCTGCTTGGTGATGCCCAAGGCTGGAGACTTAACCGACATGAACGGTTTTCTAAACAGCTGTTATAAGACCCAGTTCGGTGATCTTTTGTAAATAACAAATTGAGAGATTTAAGCATGTTTAAATCTCCCTAGCAAGCACAGATGTAAGACATTGATACTTTTAACAGAGGGACAAACAAAAATGTAAAGGCTTATGTTTTGCATTTCTAACATACTAAACATAATACAAAAGCAGTTAAGAATTAGAAATGGTGTTCTTTAGGCCTAAAACAGTGCATTGCACTGCAGACCAGACAGAAAAGAAGATTTACACTCCTTGGTCAGGCTTGCAGAGGCACTTACAATAGAGATGTTTTCTTCTGATTTACCAGGATGAAGAGAAAATCCAAACTTAAAAAGTTTTTACAGCTTATTTTTTGCAGAGGAGAGAAAAGGGACAAAACAAAACAAAAAACAACAAAAAAACCGACGACTCTTGTCACAAGTTCCCCTATTATGCTATCACAATACTGAATTTCCCTCTTCTGTCAGTTGTCATTAAACACACTCCTTTTTTCATGTTTTACATGAATAGTAAGCTTTTTTTTTAATAAAAATTACTGAGCTTTCCATAGAAAAGGTCTCTAATAAGAATACAAACTATACAGATGCTAAAATTGTCAAAGTTGTACATACAGAAATATTTCTGTACACTCACATTGTTCTGATTGAGTGCGGGAATCAAGGGACAGGTGTGGGAACATTATGCAGGGAGGCTCAATGTTCCTAAGGCTGGTGGAATGAAAGCTTCCCTTCAGGGGTTACTCTGGAGCACACACCCACTCCTCCTTCCAAACCATTATTTCAAAATACCTTGTTGAGGGAACTTTTATTGCTTCTTCACTGTAAAGTGAATAATCATTTTTCTTTGTCAAAAACATCTCCATATTGATCGGAGGCCAATGCTCAACTTCCTCAGCAGTATGAAAACCTTTACATTATTAGGGCTGTAGTAATGCACTTCAATCTTAGATGCACTAAATACAGCCTTGACCCTATATAAGATCAAATGGCTAAACTGCAAATGTGAAGGCATACTACTGCTTTGAGAGAAAACAATACCTCTGATTTTAAGTTGCATTGCCTTATAGTGGCAGAAAGTGAGCTTTTTAAAAAGAGTCAAAGCAGACATATCCCACCAGGGTAGCAGAAAGGGTATTTGTTGGTACATCTAAAAGCCCAGAAAAGCCCTTGCATCGTAGGGATCTGATGTTTCTTATGGGCACTATCCTCTTTACACATCATCTGCACAAACCCCACTAAAAGCAGAACAAGGTGCACAAAGGCACGCCTGCATTTTTGAACGATTTTTACTCCCATCAAGTGGCTTTCACAGATGAAGTTCCCAATGGACTGCACCCATGGTTTTCAATACCAAGGACAGTACGGATAGCGTCAAGTTCACTTAGTGCAAGCCCGTTACTTAGAAAACCCAAATAAGACAAGATACAGAATGCTTGCTCTCTGCATTCAACATATAAAACCACAAATTTAACAAAGTTAATTGACAGCAAGATAGGCATCTGTTTCAGTTTTTTAAAAGTTTCAGAGAACACAATACAGCAGCAATCTTTTAAAAATGTTCAAATTAGTGTAAGATATGAAAATAAAAACAATTGGGTTCAGATGGTAATTAAAGTGCTCCTTTTGGGATTTTAAGTGAAAAGACAAAGTGATCATCAGCTACTGGCAATTCTTATTTAAATTAGGTTTTACATGGTAAGATAAGTGTGAATAGCAAATTTACAAAAATAGATAAATGGCATTTCTGGAGAATAACGTTTGTTTTGCTTAATTTTGATCAGTTGAACCTGGTTATTAAAAAATTAAAATTCAAATGTTTACCACATTTCTTTAAAAAAGGAGGGAGATGAATAACACAGAGCTGGATGACTGAATGGCAAAGGATGAACAATAGAAAACTTCTATGTAGGGCACTTCATGTGTAAGCTGTTTCTTCTCAATGCTTATCTTCATATAAGCAGTCACAGGACTGGAGTCACAATCATGTAGTACAATGCTTCAGCAGTTACAAAATCCATTTGATGCAACACTGAGACCTATTATTTATTTATTTATTCCAAGTGTTGATTTGGCGTTGATTTTCCTTTATCTTATTATTCACATTCAAAAGTTACAGACAGCGCCAAGGACTGTTTGGGGGCTGGGAAGAGATGAGCCAAGGAATTGCTAGATCAAAGGCTTTATAAAACGTCTTTCCCATTTGAATCAGAAGGTTTGTTGAGTTCAACCCTCACACCCTTTTCACCTGAAAAAAAAAGGGGAGATTATCAAAAAGGGAAAGATTATATTAATGCATATTATAGGAATGTCTAAAAGAGATACAACATATACTTTTAAAAGAATGAGTCATTTTCTATTTAGATTAAACAAATGAATATTCTAGTGATTAACAAAACATCTCAATACCTTAAAGAATACAAAGCCATTTTAGATGCTCAGGGATGAATGTGGTATTTAATAAAATAGTCAGTACCACCTTAATGGCTTAAATACCTTAAAGGCACCAGATTCCCTCTTAACTTGGAAGCTAAACAGGTTCAGCTCTGGTTAATACTTGAATGGGAGACAACCGATGAATACTAGGTGCAATAGGCTATATTTCAGAGGAAGGAACCGGCAAAACCACCTCTGAGTATTCCTTGCCTAAGAAAACCCTATGAAATTCATGGGGTCATCATAACTTGACATGAGACTTGAAAGGACATACTCACACACACCACCTTAACTGTTGCAAAAGAAAACATACATTAAATAAGGAATTCCAATCAGCTGCATCCAGCAAAAGACTTTTATGAACAAAATGGCTCCTTCTACCAGTGGAAAACCTTGATGCTGCTCAGCTTTTCTGTTGGCTGAAGAGGGAAGGTCTTTATCTTGGCCAATTTCTTCCCATCTTTAAAAATCTGCAGTTCCTCAAACTGGTTAACTCTGATTTTTACCCTTACAAACTAGGCAACTGGCACCATTATTTGTCAAGAGGCTTATTTGTATCAGCATCAGTATTAAAAAAATACCATTTTATGATCCACCGAAAAGTCACAAAATATTTTGCAAGTTTTCATGTTCTCCAGAACTCTTCATCAACCAAGAAACTTTTTTCCCTTCAACTTTTTCTCCTTCCCACCACCCTTTTGCAGAGTCGCAGCTACTTGAAACTGTATCAGTTCATGGAACAGCCTAATCTGAACATCTAAAGCCTCTTCCTGCTTTTCATCTTAAGACTGCAACCACATAAAGTCTCCTTGGTTTAAATCTCAACCCCTCACCCCACTACGCTTTAATATCTTTTTGATTAACAGTACTGGAGAAGCTGAAAGCTGCGCAATACTTTGTCAGCTTTTAGTTGACCTAATAAATTCTCAATTTTACTTTTGACTAACATACCTTTGCTTTTAGTCTGAATAGTAAAAAGTGAATACCACTGTTAAGAGCACAACATTAAAACTTAAGTGGTATGACTGTTTCTGCCCCTGCTGAATTTCAACACAACACAAAAACAGTATTTCTAGCCTTCCCTAGGAGAAGGGAGACACTCTTTGTTGCCAGACTGTGGGGGTCTAAGGCACAGGAGGGCATTCCACCACACTTATATATTACAGAAAGCTGCTGGAGCTGTCTCTGGATTTCTCTGGCAACTATAGCAACAGCTCTTGAAATATGGTGCAACCTCCACAGAGTTGGGACCTGGAAATTGCCCACCAACGACAGGTAGTGTTCAATGCTGTTAATTCTGTGGCTGATTCTGTCAATGTGTACAGTGCAACCACGTAAGTGACACAATCCATTCTGCACATTTACTACTATAACAATATCCAACTCCTGGCAGTTACTCATGGATGGGCAACTCTAGCGACTAAATGGACTGCATCTCCTTCAGCCAATGCTAAGAGAATGTAAGATTTCAAGTTAGCAACATCTGGAGAACCACAATTGCCAACCTTTCATCTAAGCCAAAGAATTCTCAATTTTTTTGGCAGGGGGAGATGTGCTAACAAATTTAAATCCAACACAGAAGATAGCACAGAGAGAAGAAGTAGGTATGTAACTTGCAAGAGTATTAATGTGGCAATTTTATATGACAAAGATAAGTATGAAACCAATTTTTCACTTTAACATAAGGCTAATCCACTGGCAGGTAACATCCAGCCTGTGGGCTGCTTGCAGTCCCACCTGTTTTTGCTTTGTGCTCAGTATGTTATGGCAGACAACTTTAAATGGTGGGTGGTGTAGTGTTTATATTTTATTTTAAATGTCTATTTAATGCTGTTTTCAACTTGCATTTTTAACCTGTGTTTTTTTAAATCAAAGTTATTTTAAATGTGTTTTAATTTGTGTAGAAAGATTTTTTAAAACAATATTATGCTTTTAAATGTTGTATGCTATCCTCAATTTCATGCAGGGGGGAAGGTGAGATGTAAAACAAACAAGCAAACAACTAATTATCTGTCCTCCACTGCTGCTGCCATAGTGCTAAATTCTGCATGCAAAAAGGGGCTGGAGCACAGGCAGCATGCCATGCTTAAAAAGACAAGACCAAACTCCTGAATATGTTTTTGTTTTTAAAAGAGGTGCATATTACCCATGTGATGTGTTCTTAGCAGAAGATGCATTTTTACTACCACTACGCCACTAAAATTTGATGGCAGATATAACAATGTGGTGGGCACAAATGGAACCCTGCCAGCTGCAGTGTGTCCCACCATCCACAGAAACTGTGTGCCCTTGCTCTGGTTGACTTATAATATTTCTTTTTCTTAGCTGACCTGATTCAACTATTAATGCCAAATAATCCAATACATTTCAACAGACTTGTTGCTTGATCCATTTGTTCTAGATCGTAAACCTATAGTCTAAGTAACCACAATATTTCAACGTAATCTAGGATGCTCCGATTGTGCTAGATTCTAGTAATAAGGGTTGCTGGAAAGACACTGAGCCACTGGGGTGAATCAGAAGATACAAAACTATCTGTATTTCGCTGATAAACACAGAAGTTCATTTTATTAGCTGTAGCTGTAATCGTCACTGTACTCAGCACGTGCTGTTTCATGTTACTTTCTTAAGCATGCATGGCAAGAAATAGAGGTTCTTCTAATAAAGAAGAGAATAAAAGTGTGAATACAAGAAAATTAATTACCTGTTAAGTATTTTTCTTTAGCACGGGCTCGTTCATCTGCATCAAAATACCACACTGTTATTGCGTACCTATAAAAAAATGATTGAGACAAAGAAATAACATACTATTAAATATGAGGTATTTCTTTTCCAGTGACATTTCACAAATGATTATGCCTAACCCACTTCTCATTCTGTATGGTGCTGCTTTCCTCAGTGTCATGCCATGATGTCTACGATCATGGCTTCTGTACAGACCTCCCATGGAACTTCGAAGACCCTAGATTTTTCTCTTTGAAAAAACAAAACAAAACATACCACCAGCTGTCCAGGCTGATAGCTCATATCTGAACAGCATGGAAAATGCCCAGGAAAAAGAGAAAACACGTTTTACAGTTTGCTTCCCCTTTAAGTAATACAGCTAACCAGAAGCATTTCTCAGCCAAGAACTCATTTGTTTAGAGGAAATTCTGTAAATGATTGACAAATTATAGGTATGTAGAACGAGTCCCTTTTGTTGTTAATATATCAGGAGTCCACAACCTTTTTAGGCCCATAGACAGATTTTGAAAGTCTTGCGGGCATAATCACAAAATGGCTGTCATTGAGCTATGTGGCCAGTCTGATCTAGTAAATCAAAAAAGGAACACCGTGAATCAGCACAACTTTTACGAGATTTCCCAAAGCCACAAGCACAAAGGAAGTTTTTATGGACTGTACATTAAAAATCACAGATCTTGTACTGGCCAGCACTGTCATGACACAAACCATATTTATATGGAATACGAACAGAAATATCACCATAGAAAACCCGGGAACACAGTTACCACCTCTAATTTGATAGTGGTTTTGGGATCTCTTGTGACAGTCTCGGGGATCCAGAAGTATCTGTGCCTCAACAATGTGTTGCTGGAAAGCCTGCAATGTGTGATCTCTTCATGGGACTGATGTGATCTATAATTTTATGGTAGTGATGGTGAATGTGAATGCATGTGTGCAGTGTGCATCTCTCATGTAAAAACGTCTGCAAATTCAAGATGGTTTGTTTTACCAGATCCAACATGAGCATGCAGACCCCCATGGAAGTAACACTGTATCTGTTGAGTGAGTAGAGAATGGACTCAATGAAGTGGGGAATGAAGATTTAACCTGTGGCTTTACTGATTAGGAAATATTATGGCAACACTTTCAGGCAAGACTAACAAGAGCCTCACCATAAATAAGATGAACTGAAAATGATATTAAG
Organism: Ctenosaura bakeri; assembly: GCA_948474755.1. Classification (NCBI taxonomy): domain Eukaryota; kingdom Metazoa; phylum Chordata; class Lepidosauria; order Squamata; family Iguanidae; genus Ctenosaura; species Ctenosaura bakeri. The sequence continues at coordinate 172,947 of CAOLHI010003438.1, forward strand.
GGGAGTCCAACTATAAGGGTACTATGAGGAAATACCACATTTTGCTATGCATTCTACTTACAAGTAAGGTTTTGTATATATACACTATTAGCAAACCAAATGACACCACTGTTCACCTGACCAGATTATCCTACATCAAATTTTAACATTTCTTCTGTATCAAAACAATTAACCATCTGCACTGTGCACCAATCCTTCAATGAGATTTTCTTATCTGTTTATTTCATATGACCGACCCCGGAGGATTCAAGGTAGTGTTTTATTTTTCTAACCCCAGCACTAGACTGTAAGCTTTGATTTCAAGGGATGCTAGATATTACTTTCTTTACTAGCAACCACCACATTGACATATACAGGATTTTTAAAGATGTGGGCAAAAATAAACTACAGTATTGACGGGTTTTCAATTCCCACCCATTCTGTAAACATACAAGTCTGCATGCAGAGGTTCATTCATCTTACCTTGTAGCAAATGCAGGCTGCACTTCATGAGGGTTGCGGCGGTCAGACCAGAAAAACAGCAATCTATCAAATTTAGGTTCAATGTCAGCAAACTGGGCTTTGCCTTCTGGAAATATTCGAAGAATACCTCCACTTACCTTTAAAAACAATAACAGTGCTTCATGTTTAACAGCTGCTATCAACAATTTCTAGGCATTATCAGCACTACAAACAACCTCCCTTAAAATTAAGAATCTCTAGGTTAACTGAAAAGCAGCCATTAAGGTCTCCTTCTCATAACAGCTATAGGCAAAAGAATCTGTCTATAAAGTTCTTTTACTGGCTCTGTAAAATTGACTAGTAAGGAGTAAAGTTATAATTCCAACATTTATCCATCTCATACTTTTGCATGGTATTTTAAACAGATGTGTTTCAACGCATGCTTATTGATTAAATATTCATAGCATGTATTTCTGCAATACTACAAACATGTTTTTAAAAAAAAATGGAAAAAGACTAGGAGGTGGTGGTGGTGAAAAAAGGGCTTCTGCTCTGTTCAAGCAAGTAAGTTTTAATCAAAGTATCTCCACTAACATTGTTAATTAGCAAGAAATACTGCAGGAACAGTTAAAAAACCTGACAGAACCGCTACCCTTAAAAATGTACATTTTGTATTTGTTATGTGGCAAGCAACTATCTTATATTGAGTTTACCTTCTTTAGTCTTCCTTGTGTCCCCATATCTTTTAGGATTAATATGAACAGGTTGCTTACCTGTAACTGTGGTTCTTCGAGTGGTCATCTGTGCCCTCACACATTAGGAGCTTTCGTGCATGCGCGGTAGCGTTTGGAAGATTCTAGAGCTTAGTAGCTTGGCGGGAACCCCTCCCCCATGCCGGTACTGCGCATGCTCCTCCCACCAAGTAACGGTCTCTCCTCAGTTCTGTAGTCCACTGTAGAAAACATAGGGACCTGAAAAAGAGGGGATGGAAGGGCGGGTATGTGTGAGGGCACAAATGACCACTCGAAGAACCACAGTTATAGGTAAGCAACCTGTTCTTCTTCTCGTGGTCTCTGTGCCTCACACATTAGAAGACTGTGTAGCTTACCGGTTGGATGGTGGGTCAGGTCCTAGGGAACGGAAGCCAATACTGCACATCCAAACCGGGCATCCCTGCGGGACCGGCAGTCAAGCCTGTAGTGGCGCACGAAGGTCAATGGCTGGGACCAGGTTGACACACGGCAGAGTTCTTGCAGGTCAACTCCTCGCAGGAGGGCTGCAGATGTCGCCACGGCTCTGGTGGAATGAACTCTCAGGAATGCTGGCGGAGGCTGGTTGGCAAGCTCATATGCCAGCAGGATTGTGCCGGCCACCCATTTCGAAAAACGTTGGGTGGACACCTTGTGGCCTTTCCGACGCCTGCCATAGCACACAAAAAGGTGCGGGGTTTGTCAAAAAGAGGCAGTCCTGTCCTTGTAGAAGGCCAACGCCCGATGAACATCCAAGGAGTGAAAGGATCGTTCCAACGGTATCATCGGGTCTGGATAGAAGGTCGGCAGGATGATGTCCTGGCCGAGATGGAAGTTGGACACCACCTTCGGTAAAAGGAAATGTCCGGTCGAAGGACCACTTTGTCCCTGTGAAACACAAGGAAGGGCTCGTCAGACCGTAGGGCTGTCAGCTCTCCCACTCACCTGGCCGAGGTGACAGCCACCAGGAAGCCAGTCTTCATAGTGAGCAGCCTGTCATCAGCAGTCGCCATGGGCTCGAAGGGCGGCCTCGTCAGCTGCGATAGCACCAGAGATATGGACCACGGCGGTAGAGGGGGCGATACCGGTGGGTACAGGTGCTGCAGGCCCTTCATAAACCGCTTCACAGTACTGTCTCGAAAGAGGGCCGCGGAGGAGGATCGTGGCCGCTGGTATGCCACGATGGCGGCGAGGTAAACCTTCAAGGAAGGGAAGGCAAGGCCCTGCTGTAGAAGGGGCAAGAAGAAGTGGAGTACGGTAGGCAGGTTGACAGGTGCTACCGGTTCCTGTCTTTCCTCAGCAAAGGCCATGAAGCGCCGCCACTTGTAATGATAGTTGTGGCGTGTCGACTCCTTCCTGACCACGGTCAAGACGTTACCGATGACAGGATCGTCTATGGCGATATCCTCCAGGCATGGAGGGCCAAGAGAGGCAGGTCTGGGTGGAGTACGAGGCCGTCGGAGTGCGGCAACAGGTCCGGCGTCAGTGGAAGCCTGAGGAGTCGGTCGTGGGCGGCCTTGAACAGGGGCCCGAACCAGTGCTGCCTCGGCCAGTACGGGGCGACGAGGATGACATCAGCACGGTCGGTGAGGATCTTCGATATCACCCGTTCCAGTAGGTGGAACGGAGGGAACGCGTAGAGGAGTCCCTCGTTCCACCGGAACTGGAAGGCATCGCCGATGGAACCTCGATCGTGTCCGGCCTTCGAACAGTACTGACGGCACTTCACATTCTTGCTGGTGGTGAAGAGGTCAATCGTCGGCTTGCCCCAGCAGTCTTGAATCATCTGGAACGCTTTGTCAGAGAGGGACCACTTGTGGTGGTAAGAGGTGTCCCTGCTAAGGGCATCTGCTGTGGTGTTCTCCTGCCCGGCCAGGTGAACTGCCACGGGATGGATTTGTAGCAGGACACACCAGTTCCAGAGATCGAGGGCTATGTTGAGGAGGGTGGTCGAATAAGTCCCTCCTTGCCTGTTGACATAACTGATCGCCGTCGTGTTGTCTGTGAGGATCAGCACCGTGCGGTCTGTGACGAGGTGGTGAAACGCCCTCAGAGCCTTCCAGATGGCCAGCAGCTCGAGAGCGTTGATGTGGAGGATGGTCTCGTTGTCGATCCACCAGCCTCAGACTCTGAGATCGCCACAGTGAGATCCCCATCCAAAGAGGGAAACGTCCGTCGTCATCGTGATTTGCGGGGTCGCCTCCCGGAATGGCATTCCCGACAGGAGGTGGTCGTAGGACTGCCACCACAGTAGGGAGGGATGCACCTGTGGAGGCAGTTGGAGCAATAGGCTCTGGCCGTCCAGCAGCGGGTTGAAGGCTCGAATGAACCAGTGTTGGGAGAGGCCTTGCACGGAGCCTGGAGAGGTAGGTCACGGCAGTAGTGGATGCCATGTAGCCGAGGAGCTGTTGAATTCTCCTGGCTGTCACCGTCGGGGCATTGTAAAACAGCTACCGTGGCCTGACAAAGAGTTCGTACATGGTCCATCGGTAGGTAGGCCCTGGCTGATACCGAGTCCAGTGTGGCACCGATGAAGTCCAGCATCCTCGCCGGCTCGAGGTGGGACTTCTTTGGGCTGACCCGGAGCCCAAGACGGGTCAGAAGTGTCAAAGTCTGGTGGATGTCGCTGTAAAGTTTCTGCCTGCAGGACACCACCAAAAGCCAATCGTCCAGGAAGGGATAGATGGAGACACCCTTCGTCCGCAGGTATGATACCACTGGAGCCATGCATTTGGTGAAGACCCTGGGCGCGGTGGAGAGTCCGAATGGCAGCACCTTGTACTGGTAACAGGTGGCGTCGACCACGAACCGTAGGTATCGTCTGTGCTGCAGGCGAATGGCAATGTGGAAATAAGCATCCCGAAGATCGATGGAGGCGAACCAGTCCCCTCGTCGAAGGAAAAACAGGATCGAGGATAGCGTAACCATCTTGAACCTTTTGGGGTGGATGTAGTAGTTCACCCCTCTGAGGTCTAGGATGGGCCGCAGGGTTCCGTCTGTCTTCGGTACAGTGAAGTACCGGGAGAAGAAGCTGGTGGTTTTGGCTGAAGACGGGAGGCGCTTGATCGCCCCTTTCTGAAGCAAGGACTGGATCTCTTCCAGCAGGGCCGAGCTGGCCGGAGTGGAATAATAGACGCCTCGCGGTGGAATATTGTGAAATTCTATGGTATAGCCAAGACGGATAATGGAAAGTACCCAAGAATCCGTCGTGACTTTCCGCCACTCTGCGAGGTGTCTGGCCAGGCTCGGCTGATCTTGAAAGGCTGCTGGCAGGCCAAAGGATGGATGCGGTGGCAACCTGCGTAGGTGGTCAAAACCGGGACTTCGCCTCGGACGAAGATTTCTTTGACGACGAGGCCGGGCGTCGTCAGAACGATCTTCAGCAGGAGGAGACAGTCGACGGTGGGGACTGGGCAGACTGAGACGACCGTTGCTGGAAGGTGGAAGAGGACGACCTATGCCAGGACAGTCGCAATCCGGAGGATCGACGGGACTGGGATGGTTGGGGTATCCCCATCTTCTTGGTGGTCAGGCGCACCTTGACGATGTTGTCCATGGTGTCATCGGTCACGGAGT